>CP092886.1:22515391-22567507 GCA_030710605.1 Cordylochernes scorpioides
GTCGAAAAGAAACTAATTTCTATATTTCTTTTCGAATTTGTGATCAAAATTTTAAATATACTTTCAAACCAGGTAAAAGTCTGAAGTTTTGTACACTCACTAAATAAAGCTATCAAAGCAAGTGCATTGAATATACGACTTATAGATTCTCGTGATGTGTGTGTTCTGTATTATACTATATAATTTAAGTTGTATATATACCAAAAAAAAAAAGGAGAAAATAGGCGCAGCCATTTGTGGTGTAATGCGCGACTGGCATTCACACAGAGTCTGGTATGAATGACAGGAGCAATCACACATGGACACACATAATAACAAGAATATGCACACACATAATAACAAGAACATGCACACACATAGTAACAAGAACATGCACACAGATAATAACAAGAACATGCACACACACATAGTAACAAGAACATGCACACACATAATAACAAGAACATGCACACACATAATAACAAGAACATGCACACACATAGTAACAAGAACATGCACACACATAGTAACAAGAACATGCACGCACATAATAAGAAGAACATAAACACATAATAACAAGAACATGCACACATAATAACAAGAACATGCACACACATAGTAACAAGAACATGCACACAGATAATAACAAGAACATGCACACACACATAGTAACAAGAACATGCACACACATAATAACAAGAACATGCACACACATAATAACAAGAACATGCACACACATAGTAACAAGAACATGCACACACATAGTAACAAGAACATGCACGCACATAATAAGAAGAACATAAACACATAATAACAAGAACATGCACACACATAGAAACAACCACATGCATGCAAGCCAAGTCAGACACAGGTCCATGCACCACCCCTGCTGACTCACCTATAAATGTGTCCAGAACAAAAATGGCTGACGGTGGAAGGAAGAAACCCGAAGAAGATGAGGCGGTAAGACTGCTCTAATTGACACTCCCAGCAAATAGAGTTAGTTCTACGATAACAATGACGTTACATAAATGATGTAGATTCCGAGAGAGAAACATACTTTCCACACTGGTTCTATCCAAAATGTGACCTTAATTTGGGATGTGAATATATCCTAAATAGTGTGCATATATACGCACATTGGCACATAAAGACATTTCTTTCATATCAATTCGGACTATATACATACTGCTGAATCATATTTCATTCTCTTTAATCGAATATATTATCTATGTTTTTATATTACTACGATATTTATTGAAGCGATCCATATATGGATTAGTAGGATAATAAATTGATATATTTTCATAAGCATGCTCTCTCTTATATATCTTTTATTAAGCCTTGTGCCTTAATTAAATTTCTTCTAATTAAGTTATATAAGCAAATATAGGCAATTAGGTAAATTGTTGCTTGCACCGATGATGCCTTAAACGATTCAATTAAAATAAAAACAAACATCTGGGAATGGAAATTTCTCTAATTAGCAAGGTTTGAAAAAATATCGAGCTAATAGATTATTTATTTTCCTTTGTTTTGTTAGGAATCGGCTCCTTCTTTTTCTCCAGCATATAATTATCGATGAAATTTAAAGAGGAATTTTTTCAAAATTGGACTGGCTCTCATAAAAAAAAATAGTTAAAAGTACCACTGAGCCTACATCAGACACTTTATAACTTTTCTTTTTTTTTTCAAATCTCTATATATAATTTTACTACGATTTTTTTTTAAATTATAAAAACAGACAGAAGATTGGTTCAATATTAGAAACCTTAGATATTTCATTATTAACAATATATTGATTGATATTAATGCTATTATATGGATGGAAGATCATGCAATCTAGAATTGTACGCATCTCTTACAATTCATCATTTCGTTTCAAAAGTTAAACTAAGTTAATTATATGATAAATCAAGCTCTTAGGTTCTCTCATACACCTGAATAGTTTCAACCATAGCTATATATATAATCGAAATGAAGTATTTCTAACTTTGCCAAGATCCATAATAGAGTTTCGGTGTAACCGACTGGATTTTCCTACCCGAGAAAATCAAGGAGAAATGAATGTCAATGTAAATACGAGAGAAAATGACTATGAAAAATCGGCACAATTTTATCCACCTTATAACCATTTTATGGATATATTTATTAATAACCTATTCTTTATTACTCAAAATTGCTGAAATTTGGAAACACACAGATAAAAATAACAATATTAATATACACGCAATTCTAATGGAAAAATGACAAATTATATATAAGACAAGTATTGAAAAATTGAAAATAAAACCTGAATCTATCATGAAAAATGAAATTTCGAATCATGAAAATGTATCATCGAAACCCTGTACAAATATCGTAGTGGAAACAGAAATAAAATTATATTTTTAAAATGGTTATTATCACAATATTAATACATACATAATCTTTCTTGTCCTAGTATCCTATATATTAAACAATTTGATAAAGGTGAGAATTTATTACATAATTTAAGATTTTAAAAATTAATCGATGGAATTTTACAACAATTTAATTACATAGAGAACCGATAATTTTGTCTTTTTCTAGATAAAATGTTCAAAATTTATTTTAAAAATAGGCAAGAACGAATGTCTATTATGATTACACAATTTTGAATTTCGTATGGAGACCTAGTATGAATCTTCACAAAATTTCAGAATAAAAGAACCGTAATACATATATTTCTTTCCATATTGTATGAGGAAAAGGTTTAAAATCATAATCGTAAAGATAAAGGTTGTCTGGCCGGCATTCATATTTCTTGAAAATAAAAATACTTAGTCCAGTGAATCTTTTTATAAACTCGACTTTTAGACAAAAATATTTTTTTTTAACAAGGCGTTAAAAATCATTCTAAGGTTCCAAGGGCGTTCTCACGCGATATTTGATATTTTGTACAACATCTATTTGACTCGTGTTTTAGATGTTGTACAAAATTTGAAATATCGCGTGAGAACGCCCTTGGAACCTTAGAATGATTTTTAACGCCTTGCTAAATGTTTTAATCTTTGTTTGCTCCTCTCTGACGAGGACAAAGGAATTTTGTCGAAACGTCGAGGTAATAAAAAGATTTACTGGCCGAAGTATTTTTATTTTCAAGAAATTAAAATCATAATGTTTCTTTGATAGTTTATTTGGATAATTTGGGGTTTCTCTTTCTCCTAGACATTTTCAAGCACAAAAATAAAAACAAAATAACTTTTTAAGGATATTTATTTAAAATGGAACTATAATAAGGAATGAATATTTCAGCTACCAATACATACGGCGGAGGACAATCATCCTATTTGAGAGTGAAGATCTAAATATTTGAGTGAAACATAGAAACCTGCTCATCATTTGCTTCATTTTATATGATACCAAGTTTGGAATTCATGATGATCATCTCCTCACTTTTATTTTTACTCATATAAATATAATTATCCAATGGTATTATATGGAATATTTATTTTCATCTTTTTAGTTCATTTTTAATAAATGCTGTTTTTCAAAACGGTTTTATTTGTTAATTAATTATTTTTATATTATATTTATTTATTACCAGTTGCAAATAAGACACGCTATATCCGATCTGGATAATTGCTCGTGAAACAATTTACAATAATTCATATTGCAGTAGAGTAGGTAACAGAATTATCAAAAAGAAAATAAACAATTAAGAAAAAGAGCATTGAATAAACATATACATTAAACAAATAAGCAACAACACAAGCAAATAGAAGAAATCGCAAGGTAGTTATTTAAATTATATAAAAATTTAAAAAAATTATAAATTTATAAAAAGAGCCAAATAATTTCTAAATTTAAAACTTTATAACCAAGAGTTAAAATATACAAAATCTCTCTCTCTCTCTCTCTAAAGAAAACATCTAAGTATACACATACATGTTTCAAATCCTATATTATCAATAAAAACATTCTCATATACTAGGATATTAGAATCTATTTATTAAAATAATATATGTTTACATGTATAAATAAGTGAAAGATATGACTTTTTTACTTTAAATATATGAAGAATGTACCAAAGGTGGCACCACTAAATAAAAATTATAAAAATGTATTTTGTTCATTGCCCGAGTACAAAAACGTAAATTAGATAATGATGGATAAGTCACATTATCGGTTTTGGAAAATGATACAAAATTCAACCTGATTAATATTCTTCAGGCTATGGGGGGGGGGGTCACCATCAGGATGATCTTATAAGAGGAGCTACCAAATCGGTCGAATTTGCCGAATTTGTTTAAACTGATGACTCGCTCATTCGTCATTACTCTCTTTACCTTTTGTACTGGGGTGATGGACAAATTACATTGTACTACTGCTTATCTAATAGGAGAGATGCCACTTTTGGTGTATGAATACCATCCTCCCGCAACTTTATGTTATATATATATTTATATTAAGAAAAAGTAATCTCCTTATCGTGCAACTGAAAGTTGCTGATGGCTTGTGCCATCTATCGGAATAAATATCAACTATTCTCGTTGATTTTTAATTATTCCAGAATTGGCAAAATACCCATTCTTGATTAATCAAGAAAAGCTAACCACGGACGCGTTTCGGGCTGTTGGCCCTCATCAGCGTGGTGCAATAAATATAATTATATATATGCATAGTATATATTCAATGCAATGTTCTACTTTAAAATTATTAAATAAGCCATTTTTCCTAGTTATTCCAAATATTTATATATTTCTGGGAATATATCCACAAAAATATTTATTGCTCTAGTTGGATATTGCCGATTTATTTCTATGAAATTCCAGCTAAAAATTACACAAAGAAATGACTTCGCCTATTTTTTACGTTTGAAAAGATATATACAATTTATATTCTATAGACTCTTTCTTACAAACAGGGCCACCTAGAAGTATGGAGAATTTTTTACACCTGCATTGTTATCTGGTTTGACGAGTCTATAAAATATCACACTTCTATGTGGTCTGTGGGTGTATATAAAATTTTATCATATTATTTGAAATGAAATATAGAAATTAATCCATTCCCAGCATTCAGAATAATAAAATTTCGTTTTTCTGAAATTTTCGTCTGCTCTGAAAGTATATTAAAAATTGATCACAATGTTTTTGGACAGACGGAACAACAGATAGACGTTAAAGCAGGTTAACTAAAATATATTCAACAGGGAAAATGTATTAAACAAAAATGGAAAGTAAAAATCTGAAAACTGTTCAGAATAAATTTGCAAAAAGTTCAAAAAAAATTTAAAACTTTTATTAACCATAGCAAAACACGTGAAAAGCAACACTTCATATAATTATATTTTTATACAATAAATATCATAGTGAAAATATACGATTATTCGACAAAATATTTTCCAATTTAACGATATACACAAGGATTTCACTATATAATTGATACAAATAACGTTTAAAAATGTTCACATGACAATATGGAGAAAGAAGTTGAACTATTGGAAAAGGAGAGAGAATTACTCATTCTTACCATTTTCTGGGAAGTAAGAAAGACAAAGGAGAGAGAATTACTCATTCTTACCATTTTCTGGGAAGTAAGAAAGACAAAAGAGAAAGAATTACTCATTCTTACCATTTTCTGGGAAGTAAGAAAGACAAAAGAGAGAGAATTACTCATTCTTACCATTTTCTGGGAAGTAAGAAAGACAAATGAGAGAGAATTACTCATTCTTACCATTTTCTGGGAAGTAAGAAAGACAAAAGAGAGAGAATTACTCATTCTTACCATTTTCTGGGAAGTAAGAAAGACAAAAGAGAGAGAATTACTCATTCTTAGCATTTTCTGGGAAGTAAGAAAGACTAAAGAGAGAGAAATTAAATATCAAAGATCAATAATTTCTCCCTTAAAATTTATTAATGTAATTATAAAAATATTAAATATTTCAAAAGTAATTTTATAGGTCTCTGTGATCTCCTTTTAGAAGATAGCTTGAGGCAATATAAAGTGAAATGTGAGAAATCTATTAGAAAAAAGTTTTTTTTTCCTACATTTGCCGCACTCACTTGTTTAAGATGAGTGTCGTCGATGCCAAATTAACAAGGTTTTAATCAATGAGCTATAGGCAATAGACGGTTTTTATAATTAAGGAAGAGTGGTTAGGAATTTATTTTTTTGGGAGTTTTACTCCCTGAATATTATAGATGTTAGCTCCCCAAAACCTTCTAATTTCGTTGCGAGGAAGTTATAAGGATTTCAAGAATTAAATTAAAAGAGATTCTGACAAAAGTCAGAAAAAAAGTCTAAATAACGATATCAATTTATAATACAATATAATGCGGCTTGTGATTGTAAAACGACATTTGAAAATTATCCCGCATGAGTTTCTTTTCAATGAAAAATCAAAATTTATTCCAAGGAGAAATAACGATTATTTCCAACCTTAGGGATGAGGTATATATGAATTCATACCTCATCCCTAAGGTTGGAAATAATCGTTATTTCTCCTTGGAATAATTTTTTATTTTTCGTTGAAAAGAAACTCATGCGGGATAATTTTCAAATGTCGTTTTACATATCAATTTATCATCAATAAGGAAGAAAGTGACAGGAAACCACTGAAATGTCGGGAGTTTATATAATGGTTAATGCGGCTGTGATTTTCTCTGATATCAATTAAATCAAGTAATTCGATTAAATATGCCTAAAAAAGTGAATATTTATTTATATTTATTATTAATAATATATATTTCTTTTTTTTTTTTTACAAATCGGATGAATCTACAATGCATGTATAGTATATCATTAGCATACATTACTAAATGACCCCACTTGTGCCGTAATTAATGACAACTAATTTTGTCTAGCTGTTCTATAAATCAGAAGACAAAAACACTATGCTTCTGGGAAGTAACTGATCGTTTTTATGTAAGGTAAGTTGAAAACATATCCTGGATTGAAATTACAATTCATATTGCAAGCTATTTAACATATAAAATGCTTTGGACACTACATAAAAGTGTTATTAATAAGAATATAAAGCATACAAAATATATATTTTCAATAAATTCCATAACATAATTGGAATTATATTTGAAATATTTGTCATATTCACAAAATCACAAGTTTGTGAGAGACAAATGTCATGAAAGACAAATAATTGTTTTAAAAATGATCAATGCTGGTACATAAATACCATAAAAATTCAATGTAATACTTTTCTAATATAAAAAGCATTTCTTTTGTGAATTATTGAACTTGCGGATTCATCATTCATTGCGGAAAGCTTTGAGCTAAAATTGTGTCGCCCAGCAGTTGATTGCTGAAAATCTGGAGAAAAAGACGAATTATGAATTAGTTTAATAAAATCAATAAAGCATCCATGGCTGAGTTTCTTATATAATTTATCTCTTTCGAATTCGGACTAACATGCCTTTTAATAGGAGCAACTAGGAGTATAACTTCTAGTTGCTCTTGATGAAGGGCATTTTGTCCGAAAGCTAGAGAAATAAATTATACAAGAAACCTAGCCCTCTGGATGCTTTTTATTGATTTTATCAAATTATGAGTCATGGAAAGAACGTTTATTTCAAATATAAATAATGATATATGCACAATAATAAAGCCATAATAAAAGACGTGTGAACCAAATTTTCTACGAACCAAAAAAATATTCAAATTATATCGATAACATAATTTTTTCAAAATGATAGCAAATGAACCATGATGAATAAAATTTAACGCAAGAGTTTCAAACGTCCATGTCATATATTGTACCTCTTTCTTATAAATTTCCATCCAAGTGTGTATTTGGGTAAGTATCAAATATATAAAATTCAATCGACAGTAGCGTTATAGAGAGAGATAGTCATTTTAAAAATAAGCTGAACTTTGGCCCGTAAGTTTTTAAACATTTGGGAAAAATTGTCTTTACTTCGAAAAAGAATCATGGAAAGACGCGATAAATATGTTCTAATTAAATTCCAGAGGCTGACACTGTTGAAGTCTTTATGACAGCACCCCTCGTACAGTTGAGGCGAAAGATTTTCTGCTAGACCACAGCAACCCAGTAAAAGGAGGTCCTGGGGAACAGCTTTAAACAAGCAGTATAACAATATATTGCACCCTTTCCTGGCGATCGTGAGGTACTCCCTTTGAAACACCAGCTTCTTGGTGTGTCCTGTGTGTCCTATCTGTGGTGTCCTTTCATCGATACACTCCACGACTGATCATCTCAGCATCTCTCAACTCATCACAACTTCACCACATCCAGGTATTTTCTGAATTAATCATGTTTGGGATAGAAACACAGAAATGAAAATATTCATTTCAGTTGAAAATCTTGATCTTTAACATAAATTAACGGAATATTTCCTAAAATATCATTAAATTTAACACTCGTTGTTTGACTGAATTCTAACATAACGTTTTATAGTGAACATTAAACTCATCTATATAAGTAAGATGGACATTCTAAATAATTGACTCATCTCCATGGAATATTTTTAACTTAGGTCCGAAGGAAGTCACTGTCATTGTTTAAAATTGTGATCATGGGAATCAACGTGATAACGGACTAATTAACATATTCCATTTGTTCCGCATATAGGTTTCCAGAATATCCGACCTATTCAGATAAAATTTATTGCGCTGTAGATCGATGCGCGCCATCTGTTATCAGAAATTTAAACTATTTTTGACGTAAATTATTCTTTTTTATATAAAACAATTTTATATATGAATCTATATGCTTCAGTCCTATAAATGTTCATGTCTAATGTAAAAAAAGGGAAAATTATTGATCCATGATCCATTTGATTAAAATATATATAATTACATATTGGTGATCAGAGCTTTCATTTAAAACAATGAAGCCTGAATTTTTGAAGACTTGTAAATATCAAAATTGAAACTATTATAGACATGTATGATTCTTTTGAAAATAAAACAATTTCTACTGCCCTTACTGCAATGGAAAAATTAATGGGAGGGCTCCCATTTTTCCATTGCAGTAAGGGCAGTAGAAATTGTTTTATTTTTAAAAGAATTATTTATTTATGCTTATGAGGTGATACAGCAACGTCTTTACAATAAGAGAGGAGACAAAATGAATCAAATCTAGAAAAAAGAAGTGAGGACTTCTCGGTCATTAAAGTCTGAGAGGCAAGGCCTTCAGCCAGTTCAGGGCTTCCGGGGTGACAGAGTGGAGATTGGAGATTCCTCCATTGAATTTGTACAGCGGGCAGTCATCTAGTATATGGGACATTGATTGTGGGACGTTGCAGGCACAATTTGGATCTTTGGTGTAGCCCCATAACTTCATCAGCTCTGCACACCTTCCCTGTCCTGTCCTAAAGCGGTTTAGAAGCACCCATTCTCGTCGAGGGAGGGATAAACCTGGGATCTTGACACTTGGGCTTGTGATGAGGTTCTTGTTTGGGATATCGGAGCTGATCCAGGAATTTGTCCATGCTTCTGAGATATTAAAATTTTGGGAGAGAAGTTGGTTTCCTCTGGACCATATCGGGTTCCTTGATTTTAGTCTATGTTTTGGGGGAGACTGTAGGATTGGGTTAATTTCGAGGTCGGGTGAATCCAAGAGTTTTTGGTACATTTTCTTGGTGGCTTCCTTTCTGCGTAGCTCAGGCGGAGAGATGTGAGCAAGAACTGGAAGCCAGTCGATTCTTGTAGGTTGGCAAATGGCGCGCTAATGCATCATAATATACTTGTAAATATATTTATTATAGATCTAATTAGTAAATTATAGTGGTAATAGGGAATAAGCCACAGGAGGTTTTAGCAAATTCAGACAAAAAGCTAACCTGTATACCATGGGTTCAGGCTATGGTCTTTATCAATACAGGGCTGACTTCGATTTCATAAGATCCTACGAGAAGGGTTATGAAATCAGTCGAATTTATCAAAGAGGTGTTTAAGCTGGTGAAGTGGCAGGGAGCGATTTTCAGGCTAGACTACAATATAAAGTTGCAGGAGGATGATATATTCATGTGGCAAAAGAGGCAACTCTCCACTTAAATATGAATTAGAACAATGAATTGTTTATCACCCTACTAAAATAATAAAGCTTAAACCAGTGGTGATAAGGAATGAGCCTAGTAAAGCTTTTTCACTAAGAGATAAACATAATGCATTGTTATAATGTATATTTATAAGGAGCGGAGCCTCTTTTGGCACCTATATATACATGTGTTAAAAATAAGAAAAAAATATAAAATATATATATTATATAAAATAATTATGATAAGATTTCTGTTGATTTTTGATCATCTTGAGGATTATGCTATGTTAATGCAGTCGTAGTTGAAAATCTTGAAAGTATGATAATAGAAATAGTAAATATTAGATATAGCTTTGATTGAGCTTATAGAATATATAAGAAAACATAATTTTATAAAAGTAATGCCTGGCTTAAGGCGAGTAGAATAAGGAAAACAAAATATGATTTACATAATGTACAAAAGGTTTGAGCTGGTCATCGGAAAAACAACAACAATGAGTTTTTATAGGGGAAGCGTGACCTCTGGCGGTCAATTTAGCAGAGTATTTGAATCTTTAAAATATAATTTTAAATAAAATAATCATTTAATATAACATATATGCAATATAAAGTTGAGGAAGGACGATATTCATGTACCTAAAGAGACACCTCCCTGTTTAATAATGCATCAGATCGATGTTTCATGTTTATCACTCTTATACAAATTCACTTATTATATTCACTTCATTATAATGATATTAAAGAATAAGTTACAACAAATCGAAGCCGCCCCTGTACTGATTAAGGCCACAGCTCGAAGCAATGGTATATATAGCAATAGCAATGGTATATAGGTTGTCTTTTGCTTGAAATAGCCAAAACTGGTTTTGTGGCTCATTCCTTATGATCACTAGTCAAGTTTTTTACTAGGGTGATTAACATAATGAATCGTTCCGATGCATAATTGAAAGGAGAGGTGTCTCTTTTTAGGTATCATTAAAATATTATTTTTACATTAATTTTAAGTTGAACCCTACATATGCATGATTTATATGCATGATATATGATTTACTCTATAATTAGAATTGGTAAGAGAGCCGATTCTATACTACTTAAATTCTAATAAATGGCTTTTGTTGAGACTTAATAATTACCTATATATAACACCTACACATATATATAAAACCTTTGAATCATTTTGAGAAAAAATATAAGAAGATTATGAAATATTTTATTAAAAATTGAATATATAAATTATCGCTACTCAAACTGAGAGATTAAAAGGTTAATCAGGAATTTGAATGTTGGTTAAAAAGTCCTAAATATAGACTTAAAAGATTCACTTTTTATATTTATTTGAATATGAGTTGCACCCAATATGCTTTATCTGCATAGTTATCTAAATTTACTGATATTTTTAATGAAAACATTTTCACATTTGATTTTAAGTTGAATCCTTTATATCTATACCTATATGATTTACTCTATAATTCGAATAGATGAGACCTATCCTATACTACTTAAATTCTAGAAAAGGTCTTATGTCGAGACTTCATAATTACCTCTATATATAAACCACCTACACATATATAAAACCTTTAATATTTTTGAGGAAAATATATACACGTCTCAAAATTTAATTAAGCCATAAGGTAAAAAAGATTAAATTGTGTTGGGGTATCAGGTTATTAAGATTTGAACAAAATTTAATATAGCCAAATTAAATATACGCTTTAGAACAACTGCAAGATGTTCCCTCAACCCACAGAATGCGGGACAATATTAACTTTTAAAGAATTAACTTTTATTAAAAAAAAGTTCAAAATTTGTTAGTTAAGAATAATATCTTGAGAAGAAGGCGTCTTAAAATATGTTTTTGGGAGAAAACACAAAATAATATTCTTCTGAGCCTTCTTTGTCACCGCTTTAAATTTCCAGACGAAGTAATTTCTCTTTGTATATAATTAAAAAATAACGCGAAAGACCTTTACAGCGTCGTTTCTCTAAAGTTCAGAGAGTTTGTGTATATATAAAACCTCACAACCTCTACCTCATAATATATAAAACGTCAAATAATATAATATACTCAATAATAGTTAAACACATAATATATTTTACCGCTAATATGTAATTAGGCAAATATACTATATATTCTAGAAAATATTAGCCGAATGATCCATCTTTGCCCGGGTTCTTCCTGAGTGATTTTTGTCAAGCTAATATTGCTTGTGAGCAAAAATAAAATGTATTAAAAATAAAAATATCAATTATCAATATTTAAATCATTAATATAAACATTATCACCATTCTTATAGCTCCAAAGATGTAATACACGCTGGAAACAAAAATGAATCACCTTTAAATACTTATGTGATTTTTCTATAATTGGTGATCCGTATATTGGTAATGTGAAAATGGTTGATTCAAATTCCAAAATAGGATGTAAATTTATTGTGATAGACAGCGTTTATCAATATTGATTAAATATATTGAATAAAAATATAAGATACAAATCTACGCTCTTTTTTTAAAAAAAGAATGTAACGCCATAAATTATTCATCAGACGTGAACGATATTTATTCCACATAGTGGTATGAAGTAATGATTAAATTTACAAAGCTATTAAATCTCTTTAAATGCCAAATATCACCATTTTATAAATCCGCCACGCACTTATATAACAGATTCAATACGTCATGGCATTAGATCAAAAGGTATTCCTGAAGATATTTCCAGATAACACTCCTATCCGATCCCAAAAGACATTAGTGTTGGTTACTGGACGAGCGTCACCAGAGAGAGTCGCTGACCGATATGATCCCAGAACTGGTTCATGGGGGGCGTGTCGAATGATTTGGTAGGCTAATGAAAAAATGGTATCTCCTTGCATAGAAGAAATCTTGAACCGTTCCTGCAACTTCCAAACGAGCATCGGTCTATTGAAATATCATTACAGGAACGAGATGAAGGAAAAATAAGACTTCGAACACTGCAGCCATGTAGCGGTCGCTGTTAAGAATACCCGAAGAGACCGCTGATGATATCCAATGTCGCCCCAGACCGCTAGGCCTCCGTCCGCTGCGACAAGAATGCGGCATTGCCTTCTATGGTGGCTAACATTTACTCGGCCATTATAGTCCAAATTAAATCAAAACTCATCAGAAAAAAAAACTAATTTTTGCCATACCTCACTACACTGCCTTTATTGGCAATCCCGTTGTAACTGTTGACGAATTTGGTTTTAGGTTAGTGGAATCCTACTCAATGGAATGTTCGCGTGCAGTAGAGCAAAATCAGATATTTCAGAGTAGGAATCACGCGACGTGTAGTCGAACGGTACGCTCAGATAATGAGGAATGGAGTCCCCAATAGGTCATACTGCTCTCAATTAATTTGAAATGTTTTATAGTGTGAAACACTGAAGGGACTGATCATTGACCCTTCCAGTGAGCATGGGTACTGCTTCAATTAAGGAAAATGGGTATACAAAATAAAGCTAGTAAAATATAGTTATATTTTAAAAATAAGCCAATTATATTTTTCAGATGGTGAGCGCGTAATAGATGCCACACTGATGGCGATTCGCGACTCCTAGTTTAAATCGATTGCTCCATGTGGAGGGTTGCGGAATACGGTGTGCTGGGAGTGACGCAGAAGTGTACTGCTACTAATCAAGTCTGAAGCCAGGTTAAACGAAAGAAGTATTTTGGGAATATTTTTTTTTTGTTTTCATCAAATCCTTCAAACAGTGGAGGTAGAAATAAGTATTTATAAAATGGCTGCTCATTTGGAAACATTTCGTTATAGTCAAATACGCAACAGATCTACCCTCATAGAAAAAACATTAAGGAAGATATACCTTTTAGCATTCAGGATTCAGACAATAACTCTGAACGATATTTGATAAACAGTGAATTTTATTGAAGACACACGAGATAACCAAGTATCAACAAAATTGCCTCAGGTTTCTTTTTAAAAATAGACGACCAGCAACATCAATATGAAACTTCCTTAAGTTTTGTCCATAAGTGTGCATTCTTAGAGTACAATAGAATGTATAAATATATGTAGAGGTTTGTCTAGATTTAAAAGAACGACTTTTCCTTTACAAATGATATTAAAACATGTTAATGAATATTATAAATATTTTAATGACGGTTTTATAAAGTTGGGTTTTCAAAACATTTTTAAGAAGCATTATATTTCAAATTATTAAAAGAGTAAAAGAAAATACAAAACAATTCCAAAGTGTCAACGCATCTATATATTTTTTAAAAATATTATTTCTCAGGTAAAAATATATTTATTAAATAAATTTCCTTAAAAAAGGAACTATCAGAAGCAAATTGAATGTACAGATGGTAAGATGATGGAAATCTTTTAATGAATTCTACTTTTCAAAAATTATTATCTCCATAAAAAAGGCGATTCACTTTCTGTTTTATTTTCTTTATTTAACTAAAGAAAACTAGATATATCTGCTAGGAATTGTAAAATTTGGACGGAAAAATATTAGCATACCACGTGAGTAAATGCTTTGAACTTTTTAATTGGTATTATTAATTTCATTCGAATACCACATCCAATTTTGTTTTTAAAACGACTATACTTGCGTAATATGGTTTATAAGCATTGTGATTATTGAAAGTTGTGTGTTTGCTAGATAAGTCATATATAGTTGATATTGTTATTTATGAGAAGAGAGAGGATATTTGATAGACTATGAACACAATAGGATGAAATAGTTTGTATGCTCGAATTGACTATCGAATGATTTGACGTTGCCGAGAATTTCATTTTGGTTTACATTAGCTAGTTATGATTTTGAACAAAACTTCTGATCAATATATTAGTACACTCTCCTGTATACCGCTTTGACACGAAACGTATCCATATAAAAATGGGGGGAGCAAGTTCATGTCATCAAGATTCACCCTTTGAATAAACGAAAAAATATACAGCAAAGCTTTTTGAAAAAAGTACCTCGCAGCTGAAAAGATTAGCAAAGTATTCTCACAATTAACGAAGCAGGAACCTATGTCATCAGCAATAACAAATCTCGTGTCAATTATAGAAACAAACGATATGCTAATTTTAAAATAAATTATTCATAAAAAATAAGACAAGCAATGCAACGGAAAAATCATCAAAGTGACTGAAGATCAGGTTTGGTTGTTTGAAAATAAGGAATTCATGTTAATAAATAGAGGAAAGTGGTATATTCCTTCACACATCCTTACAGAATCCCTATGACTTGGCTACATAATTTGGCGATTTTTGGCTTTGTTAAAAAGTTTTGATCAAGGAAACTGAAGATGCCTAATGGTCCTTAGTGTATGTTTTCAAATGCAAAGCTTACACACACACACACACACACACACACATGGAACATCGTATGTCTTCTTCTTTCTTATCTCCACACTGGGTGAAATAGAATGCATCTGTCTTTGTCTTTAAAACTGGGAACTACTCTGTGGCAGTCATACTTAGCTACAAAAGAAATGGCCGCCTCTGACATGAGGAACAGACGCCATGTGCAGCTGCTCCTAACATGGAGTACAAACGCTGCTCATCCTGTATTCCTGGATTAGGAGCCCTTACAGGGTACTATTAGCCAGGCCAGCTGAACCCAGGTTTTTTAGTGAGCTTGTTACCGCTCCCCCTCCTCACATCGTATGTTATATACGAGCAAATATATATTTTTATATAAAGAAATATTTTCTTCTAAAATCTAAAACACTTTCTGTATATCAATTTTTATTATTTATATTTAATCGTTTTAGACATAAATTATATATAGAATATTGGACAATTTACATTAGACATAAGGCAGTTCTCTCTTCAGCTTCACTCCATTTCTTTCTGAACTGGAAAATATCCAAAAGGGAATGCACTATAACGCAGTCGGTGGAGGAATTTGCACACTTCACACAAAATATAAGCATTCCTATAAAACATATTAAAAATTCTTCATGTAATATTGAATTTTCGAAGTGTTTCGTATATTAAATATTTTTGAATATTTCCTTTGAAAATATTCGTTGACATTTCAATATACACGAAACAATAAAACAATATTTGTTCTCTTATATTTTTCTGGAAAATGTTATGGAACAAAATATGGTTGTAATCACGTAGTTGAATTATTAATCATATTTTTATATTTTCTCTTCAATTTTTTTTTCAAAACGATTTTGAAAATATTTTACAAATATTTTCGACAGATTTTGGCTCCCAGAAAAAAAGATATCGAGTTAGTAGACAACGTGTAGTAGTAGATGACAAATAACGAAATATTACGTAATTTGATCAAAATTGCATTTCAAAATAGAAGAGCGAATGCCGAAATGCTTGCCATTTGAAAATTAGCACCCAAATATCAAGTATTGTAATTCCAGAGGATTAGAAACGATAATCATTTGTTATATTAAATTCACAATTCAAAACACACGGGCTAATGAAACTGTCACTGAAACAGCTGAATATGTATTAATAAATACACCAAAAGATGCATATAAACTCTCCTGTTAAAACAAACATTCTTTTAATGTCTCTTTTGATACCTAAATACTATTCTTTCGCAACCTTATGTTCTATACATTACCTAATTCTATAATTATTGTAAATACTATCTTGATATCTCTTCGTATTGTATCACCGAACGACTAACAGATTGTATTATTTGAGTTAGTTGGCGATCTCCACTGAATCCAAGGTTACTAAAGAAAGCCTATCTCTGAATCTGTTTGATAGTGTCTTTTGAAGATCTAGGTGCGATTTCTTCGTTAACCTAGTTTATGTTTCTTTAAAGCCATTAATACAGGTCAATAGTGGTAGTGATATGAGAAGCCTGCTGATAGAATAGCAATATAATACTTCCATGTACAAGAGTCTAAGACAGCTATTGAGAAATGAATCGTCCCAATGTTCCCTTAGGGAAATTATAATCCTCCTTTATATATATGATTCATTAGCGCCATCTGTTATAAGAAATGTAAACTATTATCAACGCGTATGATTCCTTTTGAATTAAAGCAATTTTCTACTGCCCTTACTGTAATGATAAGGCCCTTCCAATATTTTATCATTGCAGTAAGGGCAGTAGGAAATTGTTTTAATTCAAATATTATCATATGCGTCAAAAATAGTTAATATATATATAATTCCCATCCCTGGACACTTTATTTTCCTTTTATCGTTACCCTTGACAATTCATCCTATCATACCTTATCCCTAAGGTTAGAAAAAAATCGTTATTTCTCCTTAAAATAAATTTAGATTTTCGTTCAGAAGAAACATTTGCGGGATAATTGCCAAATTCCGTTCTACAATCATTATATTGTATTATAAATAAAATATATATATTTTTTACCTTTATATTACTCTTTGGCTCTATTATATTTGATTGAAGAATATCTTGTTCGTTATACATCAGTTGTCTTTTGGGAAAGTGTATGAAGTTTAAAAGTCGATTTATAAGCTTGGTATGTTATTAAATGTGGCTGTTAGACATTTTAATTATTTATTGATACATCCAGAATACTCACCCTAAAAAGAAAATTATAAACGCCCTTCAACACACATTTTGTTTCTCTTTCTATATGGCATATATTAAATATACCTTTTTGAAAACAAAGCAATTCATAAAAAATCTTTAATAAAAAAGGCATATATTGATTCAAAATATCATTTACCAATATTTCAGTATAAGTATTATAATACCTTGATAAAGGTTGGCGTTCAGCCAACTGAAATATTCGTAAAATAAATGATATTTTGATCTAATATATGCCTTTTTAATTAAAAAAAAATATATATACTATATATATTGAATATATAGCCAAAAGGATTCATTTTAAAGTAATTTATAAAATACTCTCTCTGTGAGAAGCCTCTCAATATAGGAGAATATAAAGGACTTGGAAATAGGAGAAAATATAGAGAACCAATTTCCTGGTCCCATCGCCTAATAAATAAAATTATAACTGGAATATATACCATTTATAAGAGAGAAATAGATATAAAAGAACTCTGGATATATAAAAAAAAAACTGAATTTTTATTCCCATAAAGGATTTTTTTAATACATTTATAAAAGTAATGATATCCTAAAAAATATATATTCCAAAATTTTATTTCAGAATATCTTTTCGTTATGAGTTTTTAAAATTGAAAAAAATAAAAATCTCACTCAATTTTATTATATTTACCAGATTTATCTAAAAAGAATTAATATTTCTCTCAGCATTTATTATTAAGAAATCCAAGAATTATAAAACGGTATTTTTATTTATTTTAATATTATTTATTTAGTTAAATCAGGTCCCTGGAGCGTAAAAAATTATTATAGGTAAAAGTTTTAATAAGCCTCAAAAGAAATATTCATTTTATTCGAAAGAAAAACCTTATATATTACACAAAATATATTTAATTATTGCCAAAATCATTGAAAAATTTACATTTTAGTGAAGAAAATGTGTAAAACTCATGGTCAGTAGGAAAAGGCGTTTTAAATCTGTGATCGTTCCTTTATATAAAGAAATGTTAAAGCTTTAGAACAACCTCTTCAAGAAAAGGTTCTATTTAGATAAGAGATTAAATATGTACGTGTTCTCTCTTTCACTGCCTTCCTCTACTGAGGTATAGGCCACATGGTCTCTCCATATCTCCCTCCTTTCACTGCCTTCCTCTACTGAGGTGTAGGCCACATGGTCTCTCCATATCTCCCTCCTTTCACTGCCTTCCTCTACTGAGGTGTAGGCCACATGGTCTCTCCATATCTCCCTCCTTTCACTGCCTTCCTCTACTGAGGTGTAGGCCACATGGTCTCTCCATATCTCCCTCCTTTCACTGCCTTCCTCTACTGAGGTGTAGGCCACATGGTCTCTCCATATCTCCCTCCTTTCACTGCCTTCCTCTACTGAGGTGTAGGCCACATGGTCTCTCCATATCTCCCTCCTTTCACTGCCTTCCTCTACTGAGGTGTAGGCCACATGGTCTCTCCATATCTCCCTCCTTTCAGTGCCTTTCTCTACACAGGTGTAGGCCACATGGTCTCTTCATATCTCCCTCCTTTCACTGCCTTCCTCTACTGAGGTGTAGGCCACATGGTCTCTCCATATCTCCCTCCTTTCAGTGCCTTCCTCTACTCAGGTGTAGGCCACATGGTCTCTCCATATCTCCCTCCTTTCAGTGCCTTCCTCTACTCAGGTGTAGGCCACATGGTCTCTCCATATCTCCCTCCTTTCACTGCCTTCCTCTACTGAGGTGTAGGCCACATGGTCTCTCCATATCTCCCTCCTTTCACTGCCTTCCTCTACTGAGGTGTAGGCCACATGGTCTCTCCATATCTCCCTCCTTTCACTGCCTTCCTCTACTGAGGTGTAGGCCACATGGTCTCTCCATATCTCCCTCCTTTCACTGCCTTCCTCTACTGAGGTGCAAGCCACATGGTCCCTCCATATCTCCCTCCTTTCAGTGCCTTCCTCTACTGAGGTGTAGGCCACATGGTCCCTCCATATCTTACTCCTTTCAGTGCCTTCCTCTACTGAGGTGCAAGCCACATGGTCCCTCCATATCTCCCTCTTTTCACTGCCTTCCTCTACTGAGGTGCAAGCCACATGGTCCCTCCATATCTCCCTCCTTTCACTGCCTTCCTCTACTGAGGTTCAGGCCACATGGTCTCTCCATATCTCTCTGCTTTCACTGTCTTCCTCTAATGAGGTGTAGGAAACATGGTCTCTCCATATCTCCCTCATTTCACTGTCTTCCTCTTCTTAGGTGTAGGCCACATGGTCTCTTCATATCTCTCTCCTTTCACTATCTTCCTCTACCGAGGTGTAGGTAACATGGTCCCTCCATATCTCCCTCCTTTCAGTGCCTTCCTCTACTGAGGTTCAGGCCACATGGTCTCTCCATATCTCTCTGCTTTCACTGTCTTCCTCTAATGAGGTGTAGGAAACATGGTCTCTCCATATCTCCCTCCTTTCAGTGCCTTCGTCTACTGAGGTGTAGACCACATGGTCTCTCCATATCTCCCTCCTTTTACTGTCTTCCTCTTCTTAGGTGTAGGCCACATGTTCCCTCCAAATATCCATCCTATCAGTGCCTTCCTCTACTGAGGTGTAGGCCACATGGTCTCTCCATATCTCCCTCCTTTCACTGTCTTCCTCTTCTTAGGTGTAGGCCACATGGTCTCTTCATATCTCTCTCCTTTCACTATCTTCCTCTACTGAGGTGTAGGTAACATGGTCCCTCCATATCTCCCTCCTTTCAGTGCCTTCCTCTACTGAGGTGTAGGCCACATGGTCTCACCATATCTCACTTCTTTCACTGTCTTCCTCTTCTTAGGTGTAGGCCACATGGTCTCTCCATATCTCTCTCCTTTCACTGTCTTCCTCTAGTGAGGTGTAGGCCACATGGTCTCTCCATATCTCCCTCCTTTCAGTGCCTTCCTCTACTGAGGTGTCGGCCACATGGTCTCACCATATCTCCCTCCTTTCGGTGCCTTCCTCTACTGAGGTGTAGGCCACATGGTCTCTCCATATCTCCCTCCTTTCACTGCCTTCCTCTACTGAGGTGTAGGCCACATAGTCTCACCATATCTCCCCCCTTTCAGTGCCTTCCTCTACTGAGGTGTAGGCCACATAGTCTCACTATATCTCGCCCCTTTCATTGGCTTCCTCTACTGAGGTGTAGGCCACATGGTCTCACCATATCTCCATCCTTTCAGTGCCTTCCTCTACTGAGGTGTAGGCCACATGGTCTCTCCATATCTCCCTCCTATAATTGCCTTCCTCTACTGAGGTGTAGGCCACATAGTCTCACCATATCTCCCTCCTTTCAGTGCCTTCCTCTACTGAGGTGTAGGCCACATGGTCTCACCATATCTCCCTCCTTTCAGTGCCTTCCTCTACTGAGGTGTCGGCCACATGGTCTCTCCATATCTCCCTCCTTTCAGTGCCTTCCTCTACTGAGGTCTAGGCCACATGGTCTCACCATATCTCCACCCTTTCAGTGCCACCTCTACTGAGGGACACGGTCTCTCCAAAACCCCCAACTTCAGTGCCTTCCTCTACTGAGGGATACGGTCTCTCCATAACTCCCGGCCTCAATGCTTTCCTATACTGAGGTATACGGTCTCTCCATATCTCCCGGCTTCAATGCCTTCCTCTACTGAGGGACACGGTCTCTCTATAACTCCCGCCATAAATGCTTTCCTATACTGAGGTATACGGTCTCTCCATATCTCCCGGCTTCAATGCCTTCCTCTACTGAGGGACACGGTCTTTCCATAATCCCGCCTTCAGTGCCTTTCTCTATTGAGGGATACGGTCTCTCCATTTGTCCCGCCCTTAGTACATTCCCTTACATAGGGTGGGAAGCATGTTCTACCCATATCCCTCCTCATCTTATATATCCCTTCGTATATGCTTCGTCCAGTCTATTGCCTCAGGTCCTCTATATACTCAGTGGTATTTTTCCCTTGCGTCCTCCTACCGTGGATTTTCCCTCCAGAACCGTCAGCAATGTCTTACCGCTGATCCAAACATCACATATATAGCAAACGTCGTTATTATAGCAGACATCGTTATTTTATGAACATCATAAGTTGAGGCTCTGTTTCCAGTAATCAAGGAAATATAATTGTTTAATATCTTATCTGTCAATGGAATCTTAAGTCCTCTTCTTTAAAAGTACATCTCGAAGACGTCTATTCGTTTGATTGAAATCTTATCAATGCCCATATCTCACATGCATATGTTAGTATAGGCCAGATAAGTGTTTTGATCATCCGCTGTTTCATCATAATGTTAGTAGTTCCCTATAGTATATATTTTATCAAGATATAAGTTTTCAATTTTAAAAGTAAATTAATAATTGATAGTATTCAAAGGGAGGGTTGTCAGCAATTCATGTAGTGAATTATGGTGGGATAATTTTAAAATTAAAATCATTGTATAAAATATTGATATGTTATGTATGAGAGAGAGACAATAATTAAATATATTGACATCAAGTCAATTAAACAACGTAAAAAAATATTCAAAATATGCCCAAATATTTTACAAACGACTTTTCCACTGACAAATTGTTCGCTGGAAGACCGCCATCTGACCGCGCATTTCTCTGACCTTTGATGTCCTTGAAGCTCGCTGCGCCAGACCTGAGAGAGTGAGAGACGAAACCAGTTTATTTTGAAATCTGATCACTTATATGCGAATTTCTTCAATTCAAAAATAAATGTGAAATTAAGTAAAAAAGTGAAATTGTACTGGGATCAGGTGAATAAATTAAGAAAAAGGGACATCTCCTGATCGTGCAACTAAAGTTGTTAATGTCTTGCGTCATCTGTCCGAATAAATATCAACCGAGAGTTGATTTTTAATTATTCCAGGATTGACTAAATATTTTATTTTTTGATTAATCAAGAAAAGTTAACCACGTACGCGTTTTGAGCTGCATTTGGTCAATTCTGTAAAAACAACGAATATTTGGTATTCATTCCGAAAGTTTGCGCAAGCCATCAGCAAACTTTAGCTACAAACGATCAGGATATGTCTATCTTTCTTAAAGATAAATGTGTGTAGAAAGAAATCTAGATGAATAAAATCTTAAAATTATAACTGTCTGCTACGTTTCTGATACTGATTTTTTTTCAAATGGAAGACGTATGATCTTGAAAGAGCTGAAACGGGAATCAAGATTCGAAATACATGATAACTTTTATCTTCAAATGCAGAAACAAATTGCATTTTAATCAAAATGAGTTGAAAAATATAAAGAAGAAGATGATGATACTGCGTGTCACACAGAGAAATTCATTGATATTCAACAGAAAAAAATAAATAAAAAGAAATCAAATCAGTCCCAAGATTTTAAAAGGCATTAAAAATTACCATCTCAATATTATAACAATAAAACAGAATGGACGATACAATAAATCTTTACAAATTAGTTAAATAATTTTAACAAAGTTTTTCCATTGTCCAACTGGAGAATTGTGTCATTTTTGGATAATTCTTGAACTTATATATATTCTTTATAATCAAATTCTTCATGTCACTAAACTAACTTTGTGACAATGGAATAATTGCTTTAAATGCATCATAGGCATTAATTTATTTTTAATCTTTCATATGTTATCGCTTTAATATAGAGTTATAAAATTATCTCAGCAAAAATATATTGAATTTCTCTATTACACGTATCGAATAGATAACAATGCGGAATTATTTAGGCACATGTTAGTTTTGTAAATCGAGAATCTAAAAGTATCGAGAGGTCTGAAGAAAATACAATATAAAAAAAAGTAAGAAATCATATTTGCAGTTATTTTGAAAGGTATAAGTAGTTTCTTGTAAAGATAGAGGCTGCCTGGCCGCCATTCATATTTCTTAAAATTAAAGATACTTCAGGAAGTAAATCTTTTTTATTGTCTCTTAAATTTTATATAAAAATATTTACTGGCCGAAGTATCCTTAAATTTAAGAACTAAGTAGTTCCTATCATCACCTTCCACAAACACAATACATTTATTATTTACTGTACCAGCATTGATGACTATGTTTTGACAGGAATGTTTTTATAGACAAAATTAATTTTGATAGATTGATCTTAAAAATGACTATACAGATGAAATACCAGTAAAATGTTCTTGAGAATTCACATTTTAGGTTTAAATATTTTTATACGTATATATATTTGATGATCAAACGATTATCTTATTTTAATCATCAATATTTTACACAAATAAATTTACTGGCGATACGTTTCTTTTAAATATCATCAAATATTATCTCTACAGACCTTACTGCAATGATATGAGTTATTGAATGAGAGGGTTTGGCTAGCCTGGAGCCTTGGAGAGCCAAGCCCTCTCAGTCAATAACTCATATCATTGCAGTAAGGTCTGTAGAGATAATATTTGATGATATTTAAAAGAAATGCATTGCCAGTAAATTTATTTGTGTAAAGTTTTAACGATAGATGGCAATTAAATTTATATATTTAATTTACTAATATATTAATCATTCAACGTATTGATTTTGACTTATAATCAAATTTTTATTTACAAAGAATGACTAATTCCAAACACTATATATGCAATATATATTCTTATAATTGCTTAAGATCAAATAGGGGAAGGATCCAAATAGATTGGTGAGAAATAGAAGTGTCACACCCAGAAGATTTTGAAGAGAAATCAGTAATTTGGATCAAATTTACTTCTCAATTTTGGCATAAAACGTCTGAAAAAGTCAAATACTAGAACATTTTATCATTTTGTCTGTGTAATAGCCTGTGAATTTATTTTAAGAATCATTATATTCTACTAGCTCCTTCTGGGTCTAATACTTTCTATTTCTAATAGAGGATAAATGAATTTGATGGAACTCATAGATATGTATGAGACAAAATGATAAACCGTATGCAATAAGTTTCTTTTAATGACATACATTGGAAAATAATTTAATTATTTCATTTTAATTGATCTTATAGACTTTTTATCGCGGTTTTTCTCTTTGTAATTTAGCGTCAAAGTTTTATTTATTTATTCAAATGTATTTTAGGTCTAAGAAAGAATTGAGAGACTGAAAATTCACTAGAAAACAACAATTAAAGAAACGTATTGCAAAGAGTTCATCATTTTGATTTATTAATGTTCTGAAAATAGAGCAATCCATAAATAAATCTTTAATTAAAAAGGCATATTTTGGATAAATGATATTTTGATCCAATATATGCCTTTTTAATTAAATATTTATTTATGGATTGTTCTATTTTCAAAATTTATTATTGTTTAATGTTCGTTTTAGACTAAACAGATTTTATAATAAATATTTAAAATATTAAATGCATTAAATTGTGGAGTCAATATACACTTTATTGAACATTTTTACTCTATCTCTTATACTTATCATTAAGCATCAAAAGAAATTCATCAAAAACATTTTGCATGAATCCCTCTTAATGATAGAATGAGCCTCTAACATTTATCTCTTCAATTACAGTTACTAATTTATTTAAATATTATATTTACACATTTATATATTAAAATACATTTTGTGGTAACATATTTATAATATATTATTAATTAAAAGACATATTTTGGATCTAAAATAAAATCAAAACATTTTATTTAATTTAAAATGCCAATATTTCAATAGGCTGTACGCCTAACTTTGTCAGGGCTTTTCTTGTTTTTAAATTGCTTTGGAAGAAAAGCCCTGACGATGTTAGGAGTACAGCCTATTGAAATATTGGTATTTTAAATTAAATAAAATGTTTTATTTTAGATCCAAAATATGCCTTTTAATTAAAAATTTCATATGGATTGCTCAATATTCAAGAAATTTATAATATACATAATATAAATATAATACATTTTATAATAAAAGGTTTGATAGATGACTCTAGATAAGATTGTTGTATTCTTACTGTTTTGACCACCCGAATGACCAAGAAATGATTGCTTCTAGTACTAACAAGTGGGTGTTGATTTAGAACCAACAATTACCTCCAATTCCACCTAGACCAACTAGGGTAAGTCACAGTATTGCCCAACTAGTTCTTTTCTGACTAAATTATTTTATTAAATTTTCAATATTTTCATTTTGAATAAATTCTTCATTAATATATGCATATATTAGATAATAAAAAGGCATATATTGGATTAATGAAATATTTATTTGCCAATATTTCGGTTGGCTGAACGTCAAACCTTTATCAAGGCATTACATTTTTGTATAAACAAACTCAGCGCCGAATAATGTTATAATATCACAGTTGAAATAATTTTAAAAAATACAAAGTAGGTGGGGGAAATTTGTGCAAGCAAATATAATTATAAAAGTTACAATCAGAATATATATTGAAAATAGAGCAATCCATGAATAAATATTTAATTAACATATAATTTATTTTACGAATATTTCAGTTGGCTGAACGCCAACCTTTTTCAAGGTATTATAACATATTAATGTGTGTCAAAAACAAACTTTTGTGTATTTGAGTTTGTTGTTGAGACACATTAATATGTTATAATACCTTGAAAAAGGTTGGCGTTCAGCCAAATAAAATATTGGTAAAATAAATGATATTTTGATCCAATATATGCCCTTTTAAATAAATATATAAATGCATTAAAAACAGTGCATTTATTTTCATCACAACATTACATACTCTTTTGGTACGTAAATGAATTGTATCTTCTTTTCCGTGAGAATTTATGTTGATATATTCATATATTGTGTGTGTCTAGCTAGATCAATCTTTTTATATTATTTATGAATATGATAAAATACCCTTATATATTGCATTTGATAAACATTTAATAAAACCTGCTCACGTAATTTAGTTTAAATTACACACATACACCCACAAACCTCGATAATGAGAGGCGAGTTGCCCCTCGAAATATTGTGTAAATAAATTTTCATTAAAATCCTCTATTCGGATAAGAGGATGTAATTTGATAAAAATGATTGAAAATGCATAATTCCTATAAATATTTTATTTAACAAAAACATAGCATATATATCTATATGGTATTGTAGCATTGTTTGACTTCGTATAATATATATTATATGAGGTGAAAATTCATTTACAACGATATTAACATTTACTCATAGAGCAATCTATTTATTAAACCAATAATTTTGTAAATAAATGATTGAAAAATAAATGGAATTATGTAATTGTTGCTAGGGCAAGAGAGTTTCATCTCAGTTGGATCGATCAAGGAATGACCTTCGCAAGGTTGAACTGACACAGATCCTGCTTCTCTCTATTGAGGCTAGAGATCTGAACCACCGTGCAGCTTACTGATTTATCGTTGTGCAATTCTACGATATAGTTACAAATTCTAATTTAAATGTTAGAAAATTTAGCCGTTTGAAATTATAATTTGATTTCCTTCATATATTTAAGAAACATAGCAATTAAAATAATATGATTTTCATTTATTGTAGGAAAATATAACGTGTTTGTTTAAGGTATATTATTATTTTGGTTTTAAATATATGAAAGACATATTCTCTAACAAAGATGGAAAGATTTAAATTAACTGAGAGCGCGCGCGTCTATTCAACATAAAAAGCTACAACAATTACAAATTGTAACTCACTTTCTACCTCGCGTTTATTTGTTAAAATTTTCAAAAGTTTATATATTGTGTATTTACAATAAAAAGAACTAAGCATAATACAATGAGGGAGATTCTCTCTATGAAACATTAAATAAATAAAAACAAATAACAAATATTAACTCTGAAAAAAATCCATAAATATTATCATAAATTACCTTTAAAATAAAATATAAGGAGAAAGATAAAAATAAAGACTTCTTATGCTTAAATAAATGATCGTTTTATAGATAAATTTCATTCAAAATTTAACTATCAAAAATAACTCACGTTTAAGGTAATGTCAGATTAGTAGGTATGAAACCAACACTCCAACTAATATTTCAATCCCATTTTGTTTCATTATCAAGTGTTGAATTCTTCATGAACATGACAATAATACGTGTAAAAATTAATCATTGTTTTTTTCCATATTTTGTTTGTAATTTGGTGTCCTTATATTGATGACATTGTTATATAAGAAACACAACTAACAGGACTTTGGCTGATCTAGCGCTACCGTGCTCTGGCAACCTCACAACCGCAGAAGTCTGTAAGCCATTCATTCCTTATTCTAGAATTCTCCTCAAACCTTGTTTTTTTCACTTTATTAAATTCTTTATGCCAATAATAATTGTCTTAATTAGCATACATTTCTTTTAAAAAACGCTAGCTTTCAAGCGTTAATCGCTCTTCAACGGGCTTACAATAATATCGACTTGATCCCATCAAGTCGATATTATTGTTAGCCCGTTGAAGAGCGATTAATGCTTGAAAGCTAGCGTTTTTTAAATAAAAAAGATACTCATTGTGAGAATATAATTGTAATTTTAATACTTTTTCACAATTTTATCATGAATACATTTATTTTGTGACAATTAATTTTTGTCAATGTCTTTCTTTATATCTCTACAGACCTTACTGCAATGATAAAAGTTATTGAATGAGAGGGCTTGGCTCATCAGTGATAAATATTCTCAGCGGTTTGGTCAAATAAATTTCCAGACCGGTCTACTATTATATTAGATTGTTTTTATATATATCCTGCATTTTCTAAGGAAGGCAACTTAGAGGTGTTTGGGGAACCTATAAACATAATCTTATAGGTCTGTAGAGGTACAATTGACCATCGACCAATGTTATTCCGCAAATAAGGTTTCATATCAAAGCTATATTAGAAAAATAAATTAATAACCCCCCCCCATTTATATATACATATGTATATATATGTTAAATATAGAGCAATCCATTTATGAAAATTTCATAAACCTTGTAATATTATTATCCGCGTGATGCGCACACGAGAAGTGTTGTTTTATATAGCATATGTTTTATATGGTCACACCAACATATGTTATATAAAACAACACTTCTCGTGCGCGCATCACGCTGATAATAAGCGTACAAGGTTTTTGAATTTTTCCGAGAAGAAGATAGGCGAACAGCCTCGTCGAAATATTGAATTGTATAAATTTATTGATCCAAAATATGCCTTTTTAAAAATTATATATAGAATATAGAGCAATCCATTTATGATAATAAAAATAAAGGCATATTTTGGATAAAATATTTATTAAAATTCAATATTTCGACGAGGCTGTTCGCCTATCTTCTTCTAAGAAAAATTCAAACTCCTTGTAAGCTTATTATCCGCGTGATGCGCGCACGAGAAGTGTTGTTTTATATAACCTATGTTGGTGTAACCAAACTATTCAAATTGAATTATTGTATCTTCAAAAATAAAATGTTATATATATTTTTGACTATTTTTATTTTTTTGATGATAGGAACGGTTGTGGTGGCTGTATCCTAACGTCGTGTTTATCTAGGACGACAATAAACCAAAGTATCCTCCCGCTCAGGTAAGTCGCTCGCCCTCAGCACAAGATTCTCTAAACAACTTCCTTTCTTTAAGAATAAATATTTATCAGCAAAAATTATTTCATGGATTCACATACCTACCCATAGGAATTTTTACATCATCTATATCCATATTTAAAAAAATAAGGCTTATTTTGGATTTTAATAAGATTATTTATTAATCTAATATTTCGATGGACCAATCGTCCATTTTTTACGAGTTTTTTTGTTATAAGTACACAGCAGGTCGCGTGCTTTAGGTGAGCCACGAACGTCTTACCAGCTTATTGGGCGATAAACGATCTAAAATATACATTTTAAACACAGTAAATATAATCAAAAGATAAACAGTGTAATATATATAAATAAATATTGATAATTAAAAGATTTCGAATTAATTAAACAAATAAATAACAAATAAAAGACCATAAAAATTTGAAATAACTGTAAAATAAATAATAAATAATAGTAATAATTTCATTTTTAAATCAGATGTTTATTACAATTATTTATATATTTATTTCACAGTTATTTCAATATTTTATGATCTTTTATTTGTTATTTATTTCTTTAATTAATTCGAAATCTCTTAATTAGCAATATTTATTTATATACACTGTTTTTCTTTTGATTATATTTACTTTGCTCAAAATGTATATCATAGATGGTTTATCGCCCAACAAGCTTGCATGACGTCCGTGGCTTACCTGAAGCACGCGACCTGCTGTGTGCTTCATAACAAAATACTTCGTAAAAGATGGACGATTGGTCCATCGAAATATTGGATTAATAAATAATCTTATTACAATCCAAAAGAAGCCATATTCTATATAGATAATACCGTAACAGAGTTTTCCATTGTAAAGTCCTGAGCTATCTCCTCCGAAGATTCTGAACTACACATAACGATCTATATACCAAAATTTTCGTTATTTTTTTCTTCATATGATAGGCCTGTTTTTATTTTCCTAATGTTAACAGTTATTTTTATTTTTTAATTTAATCTATTTTACAATCGTAGATTTTTTGCATTTATCATCATCAATTTTTTTGTTTTGAATTGCGTTCTTTTGTCTTATTACTACAACCAATCGTGATGAAACTTTGGGAAGATGTTTAGTATACTACCGGGATGGTTTCTGGCTAATTACTTTTCAGAAATAACCTTTCGTTGCATTTTTATTTACGATAAAACGTAGATTCACTCGCAATCAGCGCCCCCTCGCGGCAGACGTATGGCCTTAAATAGCCTCGCATGATGTTATTTGTAACGTCAAGCTTAGCCTATACGTTAGGTACGCAGCTTCGTACCCCCGCAACCTAGGTTCGAGGCTCAGCGTGGGTGTTTTTTTTTTTTTTTCATTTCTTTTATATTATTGTAGCAAATTATTAAAAATATTATTTTATTTAAAATGTAGGCTTTTTAAAATAAAAATTAACATACACAATTTTTTAATAATATTTGTAACAAACCTAGGTTCGAGGCTCAGCGTGGGTGTCTTTTTTATTTTCGTTTCTTTTATATTATTGTAGAAAGGTCTGTTTTTACAGCATTATTATATTTTGATTGGTTTATTTTAAATATGTTTGTTATGAAGGCTATATTAATACTATTTAGAGCACATTTTACATTTTAAACACCTAAGCCCCCCTCTTTTTAATATTGTAGCAAAGTATTAAAAGTATTATTTTCTTTTAGATGTTTGCCATGAAACTTTAGGAAGTTGTTTAGTATACAATCAGGACGAATTCTGGCGAATTATTTTAGAATAATATTTATAACAATAATTATAGCGAAATTAAGACATAGTTATTATATTCTGTGTTTGTGCATATATTAATATTTAACAGAAAATGTTAGAACGTTCTATTAGAATATCTCGAAAACAAAAAACAATACATATAAACGAGTTCACTGACATTTATTAATGCAGTGATTATAATCAATGATTACAATGAAGGGCTATATTATCGATATATATAAAAAATCTCTTTCAAATTTTAACGTAACGTTCCATTCTCAATCCCGTAGGGCTTTAGATCGGCTAAAACATTTTTATCTTTATAAGTGAATATTAACTTTACTGTACTGAATAGTTTAGTATAATGTTAATTTAACATATTACAATTTAGCCACAGCAACGCGTGGCCGGGTTCGCTATTTATAATATATATTTCTGATTCATTTGATTATGATTATAATTTGTAAGTACTTTGTTATAGTTTTTCATTTAAATAGAGCTCAATTTTTGTGTATGTTTTCTATTTGCAGTATCTTTCCTAATGTCTTTGGCAACGTTTTTTTTTCTCATAAATAGGCTGAGGTTATATTCTTTTTCGAATTGTAGATTGAATTATTACTTTTATCCTATAATAATTATCTTTTATAAGTGTTTGTTATAGTTTATCATTTGAATTTAGCACAATTTTTGTATCTGGTTATCTTTTTTGGCATCTTTTCATCTCTCTTTGGCATCGTTTTTTTTTCTCATTAATAAGACCTAATCCAAATAATTTAATAGTGTGTGACGTTTCAGCAACAGCATCAGACAAAAGAATAAATGAACTAAAGAATAAAATCTCATTTTTTCTTTTGTCTGATGATGGTGACATTTGGATTAGGTCTTATTTTTTTTTTATTAATTTGTTATAGTTTTTCATTTGAATTTAGCTCCATTTTTGTGTCTTATTTAATAAATGAACTAAAGAATATAATCTCATTTATTCTTTTGTCTGATATTTGTGTCTGATTTTCTTTTTTACAGTGTCTTTCATAATGCCTGATTTGATTACTTGATCTGTTATAGTTTTTCATTTAAATTTAGCTCCATTTTTGTGTCTGTCGTTTTTTTTTCTTCTCATAAATAGGCTGATGCTGTATTTGTGTACTCAATTGTTGCTTTTTGTGTCTGGTTTCTTTTTTGCAGTATTTTTTTGGAATCCTTTTTTCATCAATTGTTTCCTCACATGCTTGGAATTTTCTTTTTATGCCTGTCCTGGCTTTCAGTTTTATAGTTTTCCTCTGCTTGGTTCTTATTTTACCTTTTTTTTTTCAGCGTCTTCTGTAATGCCTCGAAAAGGCCGTGGAAGACTCACTCCCCTAACAGCTAGGCGTGCTAATATGACTCGCCGCAGACACAAAACCCCAATTGCTATTTCTCTTGTTTACTTTTTTACCAATGCCTATAATTTTTCACCTGAAAGATTTTTTATTTTATTTGTTATTCAATAAATTATTATCACTTATTTTTGGTCTTCTTTTTACTTACTTATTTTACTGGGGGTTGGTGGAAGGATGGTCTAAGCCGTTGGTTTTCGACAGCTACGACCCGGGTTCGATTCCCGCATTGGGCACTTTTTTCTGAAAAATAAAAAAAAAATGCTCCAATGGCTTCCGATTCTTGCAAAAGTCCAACCCCACCAGCAAGCGCAAGTAATCAAACGGGGCTCTGGCACATTTGTAAATGCAAAGTCGAACTGCTTTTCACATGTTTAGACATGTGGTGTACTTACAGTTAAAGCAGTCGCCTACTCTACCCACCATGATTATCAAGGCCTGTACCACGTGTACTAGGGATAAGCAAAAAAAAATTATTTTACTCATTGATCTATACATACAATTATTTGCATACAATTATTTACATACAAATATATGCATACAATTATATACATACACTTTTCTACATTTTTGCACTCTGCAGTCTAATATGTTGTTAATAATAGGGGTTTTAGACAAATATCAACTGTTGAAATTTGATTTTCCAAAATAGTTGAATTATCGAAAGTGTCGAATTAGTTTGTCATATGATAGGCCGTAGGTCGAGACATCCAAAAATGGTCGAATTATCGTGTGTTGAATTAATTAGATTATATTGCATATATAAAAATATAGAATTGTTGTTTTTAATGAGGTCTTTTAAATGAATTTATTCCTTTAATATGTTGTCATATCTGCAATTTTTTTTCATTTCCAAAATATTTATTTACACTTTCACCAATGCCTATAGGATATTTGCGATGGAACAGGTAAGGTGTTCTAGCGCATGTGCTCTCATGTCCTTGAAGCACATATACTGACAGTACCCAAAGTTGAACACACTGTATAATGTCTGAAATATATGACTATAAAGAGGGATCAAGGCCAAACCTTTGCTACAAGAGCCTGTGTTTACGCACAGACGACTTTATGTTTTTAATGAGGTCTTTAAAATGAATTTATTCCTTTAATATGTTGTCATATCTGCAATTTTTTTTCATTTCCAAAATATTTATTTACACTTTCACCAATGCCTATAGGATCTTTGCGATGGAACAGGTATGGTGTTCTAGCGCATGTGCTCTCATGTCCTTGAAGCACATATACTGACAGTACCCAAAGTTGAACACACTGTATAATGTCTGAAATATATGACTATAAAGAGGGCTCAAGGCCAAACCTTTGCTACAAGAGCCTGTGTTTACGCACAGACGACTTTATGTGACTTTTTCAAGTGTGCGAACTTTGGATAGCATACATGTAAAGTTGAACCCAAGTATATATAAAATGTAGTTTTTAATGAGGTCATTTAAATGAATTCCTATTATAAATCGTCTCCTCTGAAATATAGTTTGTAAATTTATATTCTGATTTATTTTATCCTTTTTTTTTCATTTCCAGAATATATATTTACACTTTTCACCAATGCCTAAAGTTTCTCACCTGAAAGAAAAAAAACTCCGCCTTTGCCGGTCCCAAGCCAGGATGAAAAAGGAGGAGGGGGAGCAGTAACAAGCTCACTAAAAAAACCTGGGCTCAGCTGGCCCGGCTGATAGTACCTTGTAAGGGCTCCTAATCCAGGGATACATTCTTTTGGAGCTAAGTCAGTGGCCTGCCACTGAGTAGTGCTCCCAGTCTTGATGACAAAGGCAGACGCATTCTACTTCACCCAATCGTGATGGTTGTTAATTTCAAGATTTACAAGCTTGACACTCTAATATGATTGAGTGAAGATAAGAAAGGAGAAAAAAAAAATTTTGTATTTTTTTTTTTGGCAATAATCTATTTATTATCAATTAATTTGATTTTGGTCTTTATTTATTATTCCCCTGCTCTATACATACATTTTGTACATTTACAATGTCAGCCATTTTCTCTGTAATACCTTTTTAGCAGTGAAGTTATATTTGAACAACAAACAATTGTTGAAATTTAAAATGGTCGAATTATCGATAGTGTTGAATTACACTTTGTTATATGATAGGCTGTAGGTCAAGACAACAAAACATGGTCGAATTATCGAGGTTATATTGTATATATAAAACTAGAAATGTAGTTTTAATGAGGTCCTTTAAATATTTTCATTCCTTTTATATGTTGTCTTATCTGCGATATAGTAGCATTTTTTGCAATTTTATTTGCTGATTTGTGTCATTTTTTCACTCAAAATATATTTATTTAAACTCTTCAACTAATGCCTATAGTTTCTTTCCTGAAATTGCTTAGCAAACATGAGTTGGTTGTATTGTTATGCTTCGGAGATATTTTAATCCTAAGCAGGGTCTTTACGAATGGTACACGTATGGTTACACAGTGCATGTGCTCTCATGTTCTTGAAGTAGTGTAGATGTGTTGTTTGCACTTTTATTTTCTGATTTGTTAGTATTTTTCTTCTTTTTTCAGTTTAAATAATTTTTTAGGCATAGGAACCAATGCCTATAGTTTCTCACCTGCGGGCCCTTCGAGTAAACCCGGGGCGTTGCCCGGGTCACTCGGCTAGTTTTTTAATATATATATTATGGATTGCTCTATATTTAGAATATCCATATTCATATATGGATTATCTATATTTATATATTAATTATTTATAATAATTCCTAAATTCAATGAATTGCGGATTACTCTCAACCTATAATATATATAGTATGCGGTATATTGGTTTGTGTATGTGCTATATATGGTATATGTTGGTATATATTTGAGGTCTTACAATGCAATTACAAATGTTGTCCAAGTCAAACGCTATCATTTTGCGGGGTTATGGAGTCATCTCAGCAGAATTTTCAATCTAATTAGCATTTCTCTTATTAAATGCATACGTTTATAAAGTATAAGGAATTATTTGAAAAAAACGTTGGAACTAATCGGCCACATAATATGCATATTTTGCCATGGTTTAGTACAAAGAACTTCGCAATGTGACCTTTATTCTTTAGGTGTTTACCTGGGTTCTTTCATGGGTGATCTATCTTGCAATGTCACCTGAAGGATAGCAATAGACATGCCCTGAAAACTCCGATGGAAAGTGGCTGGAAGTCGCCATCTGAATGGTTACACTTGCTTCTCAGCGCCATATAGGTGATGACTGTTCATTTCCTTTCATCTCTGTCTCCGGTAGTTACACAGCCGACAACTGTCAACGGTAAGGTCTGGTGAGAATGGTCGGCAGGATGCACGCGATATCTAATTGATCACCTGAAAAAACGAATTATGTTTATTAATCATAGTCACACTACACTTTCAGGTATCGAATGAGGGAAGTTTGATATTTTTATCAAATATATGGCAACATTTCTAGAAAGAAGGCTTCTTTTTTTGGGAAAGTGTGACACTGCTGCAACTGAGGTTTCGGGTCCCCCCGCATATTATCAATGAGAGAAATTAAAGAAACAAGCAGGCCATGAAACCGTCTAAACTACCGTGACACATCCAGGAAAATCCCTGCTGAATGTGACCAGGTATTAACTTTCTGGAATTCTGCCTAGAAATTTCAGAGAGGAAGTGGAGAAAACAAGACTGTAGAACGTAATCTACATTGAGCTGGCGAATTATTGTGCCACGTAAACAAAAATGGAGGTCTTTCTATCGTAGGCGATGAAAGCCCTTGATGCTTACAGATTTTGAAGGGGCGTTCGACAGCAAAGATGGAACCACACCATAAAACAAAGAATTCATCACGAAATATCACTATTTGTCATTTAGAGGCATTCCACGATAATAGGTCCTGGCTCCAAAGCATAAAATCTCCTGTGTGGGGTGCTAGTGGTTGAATACAAAAAAACGGCGCTTAAATTTCAGTTTTCACAAGGCGTCTTGATATGGTTATCGAGCACATTGGATCCACCATCAGCTTGTTATATCTGTACCACGTGGCGCATGCTACTGCGATTCTCTCTACTCGCCGTCCATCTAGAGCGACCTGAGTCGGTTCAGCGTGCCAGGGAACTTATTGTATCCACTGCTCCCAACACAATCGGATGAAAGTCAGAGGAAATTGTTTAGCTATTCGCATTCGCACCAAAATCAAGTCATTTATATATTGAATTTTCCGCATGTATTTTCACAGTTTGAGGGTTCATATAGCATGGTTTCTACAGGTAAACTCCGTATAATTGGTATAATTGTACAACGAATCAAAAGTTTTACGAAGGAGCATCTTTTATAACATAAAAGATGCTCCTTCGTAAAACTTTTGATTCGTTGTACAATTATAGCATGGTTTCTTCTTGGTACGCATATTCATTTGTGTAAGAGATTGAATCTAACCTTTAGACACAAATATTCTGAAATATAATTTTGAAAAAATCCCAAAAAAAATCACTTTGATCTATTTATCAATATGTTATTTTTATATAACAATCTCTCTATATATGCGATCGAAATTAATTAAAAAGTTGTTAAATTGTAATAAGCATTAGATTGCTCTTATATTACTATAGCTCTTTCGAAATGAAGAATTATGTAGGTCAATATGTTAAAGAAAACAATCGTCCAAATGCTTTAGAGGAAAATGCAATGCCGAAAGGGCTTCTTTTGTATCTAAGGTAGTAGCTGCTAAAGGATAAATATCTTAGGCCATTAGGATTTAAGAAAAATATCTTGTTGTGAGGCAGAATGATGCTGACTTTGTCTTTGTTCGGCAGTGCCCACGGTTTCTCATCTGCGGTCCAGATGATTGGCTCACAGTAAGTTGCAAGTTATGGTTCTATTATGGAATTAAAAAAAAACAAAATATAAATCTTTTGGAAAACAAATACTTTAAAAAAGGCTTATATTATTGTTTATTTTTGTATAATTAAATATATTTATGAACTAGTCCGTTAAACTCTCTATTTCCAAGAAATACAATTCTATGGCGACTGTGTGTGTCTATATATATAAATATATAATATAAAAATATAATAAAAAATATTAGATAATAAAACGGCATATATTGGATTTAATAAAAAAATTATTAAATTTATTAAATCTTTTATTAAATCCAATATATGCCTTTTTATTATCTAATAAATTAAATATGGATGGCTCTATTTTCAAAACGATAATAAAATATATATCTGAATTTATATTATATATATAGATATCTCAACTAGCTTTGATGTTGAGAAACAGGCTTTGGAGGATGTCTTGGGACAATAATCCCATTTCTCCAAAAGGTTGAAATATAATTTGAGAATATTTATGGCAGAGCGTTGACGAGCTCCAATACGTTTCTCTAGGACATTCCAGGCATGTTGGATTCAGGACCAGAGATATAGTTGGCTAATCCATCCGCTGAATATCCTCACTCTCATGGGGTTATGACTAACAACACTTCCCAATGTGGACGGGTATTTTAATCCATAGAGAATCAAATGGGGACCAACGACAACCCTGCAATATCTAATATAGGGTTTTGGATTCTCATTCCTCCACTTTTGAGCAGTAAATAACTATCTTACTCAAAATTGTGGAGATGTTAACGTCTTTTCGAAATGAGATGCCAGCCCAGACAATGAAACCTTCAAATCGGTTTCTTCAGCTGTTATAGTAAAATGGAAGTGCTCCAGGTTTTATCCAGATAAAGTTTCATCAAGAATCTCTTTCTCAGAGTTTAGATCGAATCTTGACCTATTATATAAGCATACTGATCTTGGGTACAGGATTACTGTTGTCGCAACACCAATTCAAGCAGGCTCTTCTGTAAAAAGGGATGAGATGTTACATGGTACTTTCATTGAATTTCTGTGGTGATTACAGTTTTAAATAAGTTGACCGTGGAATTAAAAAAGGGAGCACGTTTTTACAAATCGTGAACATTAGGCCTTAAAATAGGCCTGAATAATTTACTTTTTTTCTCATTTAACCCTATTTATAATCCCAAAATTGTTTTACCTAATAAGCTATTTGTGTGCCTAGGATGATAGCGAACCCTCGGCCCCTTCTTACGAGCCAGAGGAAAAGGTATGCTTCGCACTCTCCAGCCTGGACATTCTTGAAGCATTTTTATTGATGATTTGGAATGTGTTGGTGCAATGCACTCAAGGACAAAACCTAAGGAAGTTGAATGTCTTTGATGTCGGCTGTCTTTTTTTTTTAAGGAGGCAGAAGCAATTTTGTTCACACTTGATTATATCGTGTGTCTTAAGTTCACTGTGTATCAAATATCTTTCAAAGCTATTGTCTGAATCCCGATATACATGCTAAAAGGTAAAACTTCCTTAAGTCTTGTCCATGAGCGTGATTTTCAATCCTATAAAAAGCTGACCGCCTGAACAGAGAGATGTAAACAAAACAGCGCGATCGTTTCTTTGTCAATTGAAACATTTTTTATTGTGATGTGGGGATGTGTGTGGAGGAGTGGTATATACGGGAACAAATTCCACAATGGGAACTTTATCTGAAAAAAAAATGCTTCAATGGCCCTCGATTATTTCAAAATTCCAACCTCACAGTGAGTTAGTAAGTACAAGTAACCAAACGGGTTTCTGGCATACTTCCAAGTGGAAAGTCGAATCGCTTTCTACATGTGTCAGTTTTGGGTTCTGAACCAATGCCTGACCCCTACGTCTGTTGCGCCTTTGTATTTTTCAGTCAAGAACAAACTTCCTATGATTTCTCTGGTCACATACACATCGGATATTATTCCAAATGAATTCCTCCTGTCCAGTAAAATGATAATACATTTTAAAGGGCAGCGATTTGAGTAACAATACGTCTTGATAGAAAATCGTTAAGTTTCTCAGAGGCTTTAAGAAGACAAGGTTTGAAATTTTGATTTATCTGAACAATTTACTTCTTTTAAATTTAACCCTGTTTATAATCCCAAAATTGTTTTTCCTAATAAGCTGTTTGTGTGCCTAGGATCATAGTGAACCCTCGGCCCCTTCTTACGAACCAGAGGAAAAGGTATCCTCGCTCTCTCCAGCCTGGACATTCTTGAAGCCTTTTTATGGATGATTTGGAATGTTTTGCTGCAATGCACTTAAGGACAAAACCTAAGGAAGTTGAATGTCTTTGATATTGTCGTCTTTTTTAAAGGAGGCAGAGGCACCCTTGATTATCTCGTGTGTCTTAAATAAAGTTTACTGCTTTGTGTTAAAGTTTACTGTGTATCAAATATCTTTCAAATCTATTGTCTGAACCCTGAAATACATGCTAAAAGTACAACTTCCTTAAGTCTTGTCCATGAGCGTGATTTTCAATCCTATAAAAAGCTGACCGCCTGAACAGAGAGATGTAAACAATACAGCGCGATCGTTTCTTTGTCAATTGAAACATTTTATTATTGTGATGTGGGGGTGTGTGTGGAGGAGTGGTATATACGGGAACAAATTCCACAATGGGAACTTTATCTGAAAAAAAAAATTGCTTCAATGGCCCTCGATTATTTCAAAATTCCAACCTCACAGTGAGTTAGTAAGTACAAGTAACCAAACGGGTTTCTGGCATACTTCCAAGTGGAAAGTCGAATCGCTTTCTACATGTGTCAGTTTTGGGTTCTGAACCAATGCCTGACCCCTACGTCTGTTGCGCCTTTGTATTTTTCAGTCAAGAACAAACTTCCTATGATTTCTCTGGTCACATACACATCGGATATTATTCCAAATGAATTCCTCCTGTCCAGTAAAATGATAATACATTTTAAAGGGCAGCGATTTGAGTAACAATACGTCTTGATAGAAAATCGTTAAGTTTCTCAGAGGCTTTAAGAAGACAAGGTTTGAAATTTTGATTTATCTGAACAATTTACTTCTTTTAAATTTAACCCTGTTTATAATCCCAATTTTTTTCCTAATAAGCTGTTTGTGTGCCTAGGATCATAGTGAACCCTCGGCCCCTTCTTACGAACCAGAGGAAAAGGTATCCTCGCTCTCTCCAGCCTGGACATTCTTGAAGCCTTTTTATGGATGATTTGGAATGTTTTGCTGCAATGCACTTAAGGACAAAACCTAAGGAAGTTGAATGTCTTTGATATTGTCGTCTTTTTTAAAGGAGGCAGAGGCACCCTTGATTATCTCGTGTGTCTTAAATAAAGTTTACTGCTTTGTGTTAAAGTTTACTGTGTATCAAATATCTTTCAAATCTATTGTCTGAACCCTGAAATACATGCTAAAAGTACAACTTCCTTAAGTCTTGTCCATGAGCGTGATTTTCAATCCTATAAAAAGCTGACCGCCTGAACAGAGAGATGTAAACAATACAGCGCGATCGTTTCTTTGTCAATTGAAACATTTTATTATTGTGTTGTGGGGGTGTGTGTGGAGGAGTGGTATATACGGGAACAAATTCCACAATGCGAACTTTATCTGAAAAAAAAATTGCTTCAATGGCCCTCGATTATTTCAAAATTCCAACCTCACAGTGAGTTAGTAAGTACAAGTAACCAAACGGGTTTCTGGCATACTTCCAAGTGGAAAGTCGAATCGCTTTCTACATGTGTCAGTTTTGGGTTCTGAACCAATGCCTGACCCCTACGGCTGTTGCGCCTTTGTATTTTTCAGTCAAGAAAAAACTTCCTATGATTTCTCTGGTCACATACTCATCGGATATTATTCGAAATGAATTCCTCCTGTCCAGTAAAATGATAATACCTTTTAAAGGGCAGCGATTTGAGTAACAATGCGTCTTAATAGAAAATCGTTAAGTTTCTCAGAGGCTTTAAGAAGACAAGGTTTGAAAGTTTGATTCCTCTGAATAATTTACTTTTTTTCTCTTTTAACCCTATTTATAATCCCAAAATTGTTTTTCCTAATAAGCTGTTTGTGTGCCTAGGATGATAGCGAACCCTCGGCCCCTTCTTACCAGGCAGAGCAAGAGGTATCCTTCGCAGCCTGGACATTCTTGAAGCCTTTTTATTGATGATTTGGAATGTGTTGCTACAATGCACTCAAGGACAAAACCTAAGGACGTTTAATGTATTTGATATCCTCTATCTTTTTTTTTAAGGAGGCAGAGGCAATTTTGTTCACACTTGATTATCTCGTGTGTCTTAAGTTCACTGTGTATCAAATTTCTTTCAAAACTATTGTCTGAATCCCGAAATACATGCTAAAAGGTAAAACATCCTTAAGTTTTGTCCATTGTGCGTAATTTTCAATCCCATAAAAAGCTGACCGCCTGTACAGAGAGATGTAAACAATACAGCGCGATCGTTCCTTTGTCAATTGAAACATTTTATTATTGTGATGTGGGGGTGTGTGTGGAGGGGTGGTATATACGGGAACAAATTCCACAATGCGAACTTTAAAAAAAAATGCTTCAATGGCCCTCGATTATTTCAAAATTCCAACCTTGCAGTGAGTTAGTAAGTACAAGTAACCAAACGAGTTTCTGGCATACTTCCAAGTGGAAAGTCGAATTGCCATCTACATGTGCAGACATATAGTGCACCTAGAGTGAAATAGCCGCTTACTTACCCCCATGACTATTAGGAAGTACTTTGGAAAAGTGCCACTACCATTACCGTTACCTATGCCCTTACTGATAGGAGAAAAATATCTTCAGGTTTATGGGAGAGTCAGCAGCTGTCTGCAGCAGCAGCTGTATTTTTATTCTATTGGTTTCTGTATAAAAATGTCGAGGCCTTCCAGTAATTCGAAAGAAGTGGAGTCTGCTATGTTTATAAAGCAACTTTTGTTTCTAAGCTCCTAAAGTTCGGGAAGAACTGCTTTAAATAGTGACCCACCTTTTCTTGAAAGTTTGTACCTTGTGTCCCAGGGCTCGTAGATTTTCTCTTTTATTTATCTCTATACTATCTCTTTTATTAATCTCTGTTAATTCTTGTTTGATAAGGCAATTTTGGCTGCAGCGTCTGCTTCTTCATTTCTCTATATTCCTGCATGTCCTTTTACCAATTGAAAAAATATGTTGGAGAAGACCACTTCTGTGAATATTTTGTTTTTAAGAGGGTTATCTCAGCATTGGGTGCCAATAGCTTTAATGAGGAATTTATTGTTACCCTGAATGAGCGTAGTGATTTTTGATAATCAGCTTCTACTATTTCTAGAGCTTCTACCTGGAATATAGAACAGTCTTCATTTATTCTGAAGAGCGTCTTTTCTATCAATGTTTCTCCTTCGAAGGCTATTATCGCGCATCCTGTTCCTTGATCACCTTTGGAGCTATCTGTGTAGATATGTTTCTGAAGAACAATATGTCTTGTTCCTTCTGATGACTGAATGCCGATGCTATTGAAGGTTATTTTCGATATGGAGGATTGGGCAACTGGAGGTCAAGGAGTGAAGTGCCTTCCTCTCTATGATTATGAAGTTGATATCGGAAAATGATCTCTAGATCTAGGGGTAGCGTTTGAGAGCGGTCATAAGAAATTGAGGCAGCAGTTGTTCTTATTGCCCTGCAAATATTTACTCTGATGGAATTTTGTAGGGAAGTAAGAATTTTAGAAATTTTACTGCTTAAGGCTGCTTTTTCCCAGACTCCAGAGACAATGAAACTACAAATTGATTATAGAAACTTTTAAGGCTTTGTATTCTAAGACAGTAGAAAGTTATGTTTATTGGCCAAAGAAATATTCTGATCTTCTCGATTGCTTCTTTCGCGTGTTCAAAGTATTTTAACTCTCTGTATAACCTATTCCCAGGATCTAATGGGTTATCTTTAATGTCGATGGCAGAGATGCCTATGTTGATGCAACCAGTAACGATTCTGCGACGAGCGACAGGCTTGGGTTTTACTTGAGTTTATTTTATATTTGTTTAGTTCCGCGCATTCATGGATTCGTTTATAGATTTTAATGGCCAGGTTTTCCATCTTGTGATTGGTTTTTCCTAGTACAACCAGATAATGTAATCTGCATACACTTGAATATAGCATCCACGAGGGAGTTGTAAAGTGCGTTGATTCCTAAATTCCAAAACAGTGAGCTTAATAAGGAGCCCTGAGGGATTCCTATTTCTAGATTTCTAAATTATTGGACTCTAATATTTTGGTATAATACCGTTCAGTTTTTGAAATAATCTAATATAAGAAGAACGTGATTCTTTGGGAATTCTTGTCTGCCATGTACTTAGGATCGAAACCCATCAGAGATTGTCGAAGGCTCCCGAATGTCAATGGAAAAAAGCATAACTTCCCTACTTTTCTTTTTCACAAATTTGCTGACGCTTTCTATTCCTTATGTTAAACCTCTAAGCGCGTCTTTAGCCGAGGTTCCGGGTCGAAAACTATTTATCTGATGCCCATATTCTGTTTCATCTGGAAGCCACTCTTTTATTTAAAGATAATTTTTATCGTATATCTTTCCGAAAGTGTTGAGTAGTGTAATAGGTCTGAAGCCATTCAATTTGATCTTTTGTATGTTTCTTTTAGGGAGAAAGTTGTTTTTTTCCCGTTTTACAAATCATGCGGGAATTTGCTCTTAGAATAATTGGTTTTCAAGGTTTAGGTATTAGACGGGGCAGGCCTTGATAGCAATATTTGCCAGAAACGTTAGTATATTATTCGGGATTACTTTCTTTTTTAGGCTTATGTTGTAAAGTGATATTTTAATTCATTGTAGGAGAAGAGTGTTTGATTTTTTTAGGGAAAGGGTTGTGTGTGTTTCTTCATATTCTCTGAGAAAGGCTTGCTCGAAACTATTGGGTGGATCTCTGAGGCAATATGTTTTACCTTTTTGCAAGTGATGTTTGGATCACTGTTGAAACTTCCATATTCTATTTATAGCATTCTAAGTTTTTCAGGTTTATAGTCGTAGTTTTTGATGAACCATATTAATATAACCTAATGGGTCTAGAATGTGGGGTTGGCAGAATTTAAACCGATTTGAATTTTTTGAATCTTTTGTTAGTTTGTTAAGCACCATTTTTGTTTGATCGCAGCTTCATCTCTGTAAAGGGGCCTTAATGCTGTCCTAATATGTCTGGCTACATTTCGAAGTTAGTTTATGATTAATATTTTTGCTTCTATATTTCTTTATTGTACCATGAGGAATGGGCACTCTTTGTTTTTCCGTTTGCTACAGAGGCTGCTGGATTAGAGATATTGTAGGCTTGAATCGTAATATAACATATATTAGGATGCATTAGCGCGAAAATTCGAGATAATTATAGACGAGTATGATTCTTTTAGAAATTAAGAATAAATTGTTTAATTTTTAAAATAATCATACACGTCTATAATAATCTCGAATATAAGATGTGTTTATGGAGTCTGGATCGGAGGTGGAAATAATTTATTCAACTTAATGTTCCTTTATTGTTATTAAGATCTCGAAGAGTGGTCAATTCTCTTGTGAGTTTCCATTTTGAGTTATTTTTGTACTAAGTATAGGAATACCTATCGCACACCAACTTAGAATGAAAGTTCTCTATGACTTGGCTTTAATCTAGAACTTTTCACTTTGTCAATATGTGGGCGATTCTGGATGATGAGATGGTGAGGTCTATGATAGATTCGTTTCTCTCCAATGACTACATTGTGAGATATCAGATTGCTATCTTAGTGAAAGTCGGCGATTGCTCTTCACCTGATGTTATTCCTATTGTCTCCCTATAGGGAATGAAGGACATTGCTATATATATCGATACCTGTCACGACATATCTTCGTGTTTATATATTACTAGCCGAATTACCCAGGCAACGCCCGTGTTTTACCCGATTGAATGTTTTGATTCAAATACTATTTGTTACAATTATAAATTGGTGCCTTAAATAAATGCATATTTTAGTTAGTAACTATAGCCCATGTGCTTTATCTGTCTATGTACTGTTGGCTTCCGTAGGCGTCTCTTACAGGGAAAAAGAAAGAGAGGATTCCATTTGGTTATTAACTAATATATGCATTTATTTAAGGAGCGACCCGCTCCAACACAATAATAACATAAACGAAAAGGCGAGTGGGGGGGGGGGCATGATGGGGGGGGGGGGGGAGGCAAAGGTGGCGTGACCGTAGCCAACCAATAGGAGGGCGCCATTCAAAAAAAAAAAAAAACAAACGGTGACAGAGATGAAAACTGATGACTGATTGATTAGGAGATGAGGAATGACGCTCGTAACTGTATACTGTATATATATATGGTTTTAACTCCTTTGAGTAAACCTTTGCTGTATATTTTGTAAAATATCCTGTGATATCATTCTAATAGATCTTGTTCTCATAGGTAAATCGATCTCCACCAGATATCCATGAAGTTGTTGATTGTTATTTTGTTCGAAATATCCAACTATATTGAGGTAAAAATACGGCCATTGACAACTAATCTTTTTATATAGGAGGTTCTTTTGTGTAATAATATTAGGTCAGTGATTTTCTCTTGTTGATATAACCGGCCAAAAGAGAGATGTTGCATTGGGAATCATATTCGTCTTGTACTGTGGAATTCTGATAGACTTTTCAGCCATTTTTGACCTTAGATTTTAGCCATGATTATTCTTTTTGAATTTTGGGAAAAGACGGAGAGAAATGTCTTGTGAGCACGATGTTGGATTTTGTTTTTGCAATTGAAGCAGGACAAATAGCAACGTGGGGAATTGCAAATTCGTCTGTTATTTGAGTTGACTTATTGTCTACAATGTGTCATCTCCATGAAAATATTGTGAAAGTGTCCAAAAGCCGAGACATTTCAAACATTGAATCTACAGCCTTAATTCCCTCAACTGGATTTAACAAATAAATAATTCTGATTGATCCTTTATCTACGAGTCAGCTGAAGGTTTTGGGAGATGTTTCCACTATCGCCATTTTCTTGTTGTATTTGTTTGCTGTGTGAGACTTATTAAAGATGATGAGTTATCTATGTTCGAAACTTGATGGTTTCCTTTATGTCGTTGAAAGGTATTATATCTTGAAGGGTTTTAAAAGGGTTCCAGACTTGAGTATTTTTAAATGGTTGACTAAGAGATCACTGTTATTTTTCGATTCCGGTTTGTTTTCCCTTTTTTTATCTGGTAGAGACTTATTTGTTGAAATTACTTTTTTTCTTCTCGGAAATTCTTTGGGACTTTTAGTTGCGGAGCTGAAGCGGTTATTGACGAGTACTTGGGTTTTAGGTCTTTCAATTCGCGCCTTATATCAACTAGAGCACGTTGGATTGACGGATTATTAGGGCAGGAATTGGAATTTGAAATGTTACATTTTTTAGATTCTGTCGGCCCATTATTAATATAATTCTGAAGATAATGTGTGGAAAGAGACGTTATTTCACTTCATTTATTATTTCCAAAGATCCATTCTTTTTCTTAGTCAATAACTGTAGTTCTTCAATGGCTTTGAAAATATTTTATCAATAGATTGTTCGTCTGTGATAAAATATAGTTCTTCTTTGGAAAGTAGTTCAAAGTAGTTCATAAACATCATCATTCATAGTTCATTTTCAAGGTTGTGTTCAAGGAAATTCTCCATTAGTGTTGAATGTGTCATTGGTATTAAGAATAAAATGCAGTACTTTAAGAAGAATACTTGAAAAAAATCAAGTTAAAAATGATACCAACAAAATTGTAGTGAACTAGGAAAGGTCTATTTACCAAGGCAAAGCGTTGTACTTCACTCTACTCAAGTTCCTATCTAACTTTATTAGGTATCACTCAAAAGAGCGCACCCCAGGTCATCATAATATATTCAAAGTAGAATATAAACACGTTTATCTCTCATTTGCACTGTTTCTATGTATTAACAAGGCTAGTGTCTTGAGGTAAGTTTTTTTTCTCCACTTGTCTATACCGTTTATCTCAAATGATAGAGTAGTTGTTTTTTTTTTTTGGTTTGGTGTTCATTTTCTTTGTTTCTTGTTTGTAATTGCAAGCTTATTAGGAAGTTATGTTTCAAATTTCCTTATATATTTATAATTGTATGTAATTCTGCTGTCCTCAAAGCTTATGTCCATAGTTCATCTAAAATACTCATTCCAAGAGTCTAGCATCAGAATATAAAAGTAAGATTTGAAAAATGCGATATAACAGCGGTATTGATAGATTAAACTGGCAAAACTGCTGGGAGAGTTCACCACTGATGAGCCAGACCCTCCCATTAATTTTTCCATTGCAGTAAGGGCAGTAGAAATAGTTTATTTTTAAAAAAGAATCATACGCGTCTAAAATAGTTTTGAAATTTCCTTATGTTTATTAATTGAATAATTGTCTTATTATGAAGTGTCGTTTAGGTTTTATATTTTGAGATCCTTTCAAATGATTCTATTCTTGAATAACCATGGGGCCCCTATTATTTTCTTGATCATCTGGTTTCCAAATACTGTATTTCAATTTTTGTCAACGTAGTTTTATTTAAATTTGCAGTTATGAAGAATGAGTGGCCATAGGTAAAAATTGCTCTTTTAAATGGGTGTGTAGATTGTATGATTGCATTGTGAGGATGGCTTGCTTTTTAGCAGCAGCGCTAGCCTGCGCTGTACTGTCTTTGCAAGATTTATTCTGTTCTGAACGTGTGGAGGCCTACGAATCGGGCGCTGTCCTTTCATATTATTGGTTCGCCTGAAAGTCCCATTTAATTTGGAGGTTGCTTTTTTATATTGTGTCTGAAAAAGTATGGATTCCGTTTTTTTTTTTTTTTTTGGGGGGGGGGGGGGGGGTATGGGTTTATAGCATCTTGCCATTTGTCGCCACTAAATATGGACGAACATTCCGCTTCTTGGAGTTTCAGGTAAATTGTGTCAAAATGGTAGGCTGAGAAGAATGTTGAGGTATTGTCTGCATATAGATGCAGATATATTCCTACTGGGAGGGGTAGCCATCTATGAATATGTTGAAGTAGATGGGACCAATGACAACTTTGAGGAACCCCAGCTAATATTTTTCTTGGAGTCGACAAAACGTCTCTGTGACCTTTACTCTTAAGTTTATACCACAATAAAAACTCATTTCTTATTTAATAATGTCACTTAACAGGTTCTTTTTTATATTTTGTATGAAGGACTTCGTGTTAAACTTAGTCAAATGCTTTGGAGTTGTCAAAAAGATATCTCCTGTTAGTTGTCGTTATTTTCTTTGGTCTTTCTCATTTACCCAGTGACGACTACTAGTTGATGAAGAAGAGTGCTTCAACTGGAACCCAAATTGTCCAAGTTTTAGAAGATTTTTCATGTAGTCCTCTTCTTATGTTTTAAAATTGATTCTTTAAAATAATTTTGAGGTGGCAGGCTAAAGTGAAATGAGTCTGTAGTATTCTGGGTCATGTTCTGATTTCCCTAGTTTTATTATGGACAAATCATAAAGGTTTTCCACTTTTTTGGGAAATGTGCATTCCTTAATGAGGCATTAAAGTTGTTAGTTAGTGATTACGAGGACATGGTTGGGCAATAATTTCAGGGTTTCATTTGATATTCAATTGATGCCTGGAGCTTTTCTGTTAGGAAAGGTAGAAACTATTTTCTCTATTTCTCCTATGTTAGTGGATTACAATCCTATTTCGTTCCTTGTTTGGAGATAAAGTTTGAGATACTTAGTTAAGGAACTTTTCGAATTCGATAATGAGGTAGGAGAGTTAGAGCTGACCTATTTTTCCTTACCTTCTGCTAGAGTTTTAACTGCCTCATCCCCAGTTTTTCAGTTGTTTTTAGGATAATCTCTTCTTTATCAGGGATTTCGATCCGTTTTATAACCTTCTATTTGATGCGAAACGTCTAGTTCTCTATGTAAGTGCCCCAGCTGGTTTTGTTGTGCTCCTTGGTTAGTTTTTGCGATTCTCTTCTTGCAGAAAGGTAGACTTTTGTATCGTGGGGGTCGCCAGTTTTTAAATATTTTATGTGAGCTCTTTTTTCTTCTTGTATTTTGTGGATTCTACTAGATTTTAAACAAATTTCTCCTCGATGGAAAATATGGCCTCATTTATTTCTTGCGATATTTCTGCAGCATGCGTTGGCGATTAAAAGGATTCCATTTTGTATTTGAAGATGGGACTAGTCAATGATTCTGATCTTTTAATTGGAACGGTAACCTTTGAGGTCTTGTAAATCAAGAAGATTTGAATGGTGATCAAAAGTCATTGCGTGGACGACCTGACTCAAGGTTTTGCGGAAGGCAATGTCTAGGATGTCAGATGACAAGTTGCGAGTTTATTTCAGTGATTTCCCCAAGGCGAAGTGACAAATTGTATTGGAAAACCTAGATTTTCTTAATTATAAGAATCGTGGTGGCTACCCCCTGTCCAAATATTTCTGTCATTCCAGACAAGGTTGTAGTTGGGGATGTTCAACCTGCGACAGAGTTTATGATATTAGAGCAATAACTATATCATAGAGTCGTTCAGGAATTATGTAAATTGATGCCTTTTATTCCGATGACCGCACGCTTTTCAATGAATGACTCGGAACCTGTTTCTGTAATTATTTGTATTCGTTGACATCCAATAGTGGCGAAGACATTCGTCACTATATTTTGGCTATTACCTCTGGTTCGCTGAGAGACTTTTTGATAGCGCTCTCGATGGGGCTAGGATTGAAGATTTTAAGTTGAATACTTTTAACTTTGTTTATATAGGTATTTTCTTTGTTAACGGTGGCCTGAGGTAAATATGGGGTGGTGGGTACCTAGAGCGGTTCCTTTTGAAATTTAGAGTAGGGATCCTTGTAATATCTTTATTGCTTTTTTTTGTATAGTAGACAGCCACACCTGTTTGCTGTTTGTTGTTTCTGGCGATTTGTGCATTTCTGTGGGATATCCTATTCTTTTGTACTTTCGGAGGTTAAATGGGTTTCAAAATTACAAAATATTTTCTCACAATGAGTTTCTTTTTATACCAAAATGCTAGCCTTCAAGCTTTATCGCTTGAAAGCTAGCGTTTTGAAATTAAAAAAAAAACTCATTGTGAGAAAATATTTTGTAATTTTAAAACGTTTTTCACAATTTCATCATGAATATAAATGGGTTTCGCTGCAACGTAATGATTTTGAGCATTTTCTGGATTCGAATTTAAAGTGGCAAAGGTTTTAACACCATTGACATTACCCCGGAATTTTGGGATCCTTGTAGGCTTCGACTTTGCACTTCATGTCTCAGATGTCAATGATATTGTAGATTTCCTTGTTCTTAGCCATTTGAGGAAGAGTTACCTGAATGAGTGGAAGCTACTCCTTTGTTCCCGTTTTAAGTAGTCTAACAATTTTTGTCATTTCAAATACCTTATTTTCTAAGTTCTCTAGCATTCCGTGATCATGATGTAACGATCAAGACCTCTGACGACAACTCTGAGGTTCTTGTCATCTAAGATATTTAAAAGAAAGGTGTAGTGTCGTTCTACCAACAACTTGCTTGCTGTGCGGTAATCCGCCACGGAGTGGGTCTGGACGTTGACATATATATAAGAAAAACAGGAAAAATTTTGAAAAATGGTCAGATGTTGATATTAAAAGCAAAAAAGGCATATTCATAAGTGATTATGTGATCGGTCAAGAAATACTTTTTTATTTTTAATATATATATATATTATTTCTTGATTTTTCGGGAAGCCTCTGGGACCAAAAAATCGTTTTGGTCGCAGTGGTTACAGCCTACTCCACGCTGACGAGCGCCAACAGCGCAAAACGCGTTCGTTGATGGCTTTTCTTGATTTATCAAGAAATTGGGTTGGCCAAATATCACGGAGCAAGCTAAATAAACGTTCAGTTTATTTTACTCCACTAGATGGCGCTCTGCCATCTAAAAATCACATGTGCTCGTGGTCAGGAAATGCCTTCTTTATTTTTAATTACAACACACCTGACCCACTTAGCTTTTTTTTCTATTGTTTTTTCATATATATATATATCAATAGTTATTTTTTTTGGAAAAAGTAGAGAAAAGTAAAATATAATATATTAAGACATACAGATTTTGAATTTAACTTTGAGTCAGAACAGCAAGCTAATTCTGTATAGAATAATACCGTTAAGAGTATTTCAAAATTTCATAATTTGTTATTTAGTTTAAACATGTGAGGTTTGTTTTTTTATATGTAATAAATAAGTAGTTAGCATTTAGTAGTATAAAGGAAAAAAAAGTAACACCAGCAAAACATCGGCGGTTAAGCGTCATAGGCTGGGTAAAAAAAGGAATAAGCGAAGAGAAAGTTTTATAGAAAAGAGCAAAGAGACAGAACCATGATAATAATTTTCCAAATATTAAAATTAAGCTAATTATAAAAAGAGAAGTTTTTTTTCCCTCTATTTTCTCTCTTGGTGAAAGAAGATAGATTTTTTAATTTTTTATATATTTTTTCCGTGAAGATTTTTTTATAGCTTATTTTAAAAACCAATCTCGTGTAAAAATGGAGGACACGATATAAGATAATATATTAATTTAATGAACCAATTAGGAGGAATGAAAACCATAAAGGTTAGACCAAATGGAAAGAGGATGGTACTCAGGCGGGCCTTTTTAGATGAAGACCTGAGCAGTAGTTTCGGCCACTTTACTATTCATGACTACCGAACCATACCTCTTCGACCAGGTAAAAAAAAAATTGATTGGAATGAAAATGGAGTAACAACTATGATACCGATACAACACAAATCACCAAATAAACAAGACTCACTTTCCGTAGTTTCAAACTATAATCAAAATGTGGTTTTTCATTCTAGAAATTAAATCCTCTCTAAGAAATTAGTGAAATATTAGAACTATAAGAAAATAATATTTTTTTAAAAGCAATTCAATCAAAAAACGTGTGCGTTAAAACAGAAACAGTAAAGCTAAATTTGTGTGATGAGGGCAATCAACCTGCATTTAAAACAACACAAACCATCAACCTAATCGGATCTAGACTTACATTTACGTAGTTCAAAACCATAATCCAAGATGTGCTTATTCTCTCGACATTTTTTAAACTATGAGAAAATAATAAATTATTAGAACTATAAGATAATACAACACAATACACTCAAATCAGATGTATGCGTCAACACTGAAACAAAAAAGTTAACTTCAACAGACCAAGGACTAAATCCTTTGTCTAATTATGGCAACTACAGTGGACTCGAAACAACACACAAAACCAAAACATATCA
>CP092886.1:22567607-22674838 GCA_030710605.1 Cordylochernes scorpioides
GATCAAGTCTACCTTTTCCGTAATTACTATCTATAATCCAAATTATGCCTATTCACTCTAAATATTAGGACAGGAGGAAACAAATTTCATAAGAAATACAAGAGGATAATAAATTATTCGAACTATTAGAAAATACTACCCATTCCAAACAGATCAACAGTGTGCGTTAATACAGAAACAGAAATGTTTACGTCAATAGATCTAGGACTAGATCCTTTGTCTGATAATGGCAACTACAAATATCAGTAGTACAAGGGAATGATAAATTATTAGAACTACAAGAATATACGACTCAATCCAAATAGGTCAACAGTGTGCATCAACATGGAAACAAAAAAGCCAATCTCATCAGACAAATAACTGAATCCCTTGTCTGAATATGGCGACAATACTGTACCCCGTAATAACTCGCACCACCAATCTACATGGATCAGTCCTAACGGTCTTGTAGTTTCAATCTATAATCCAAAAATTGTACTTTTTCAATATAAATATTATATATATGAACCAATACATGTTGTTTCTGCTAAATAAGGAAGTATAGGATTTGTTTTGGTGCTTAGGGGGTGTTGTATAGTTATCATTTAATTTATTAATTAAACATTACTCACCAGATGCAATTATTTTATTACAATTATATATATTTAAAAGGTTACATATATTTTATTTTACAATTTTCTTTATATTTGAATCCAATGTTTTTCGTTTCACGCGCTCTATGATGATAATATATTCTCTATCTTTAAACACAGAATACTACATTCCCTCCTTCCTTTAGATGAAAGGAATCATGTCTTTATATCTTGATGATGGCTTGACGACTCTTCTACTCCTGGTGATCACGGGTTCCTTGGTAGTCGGCAAGGGTGGAGAAACCTCTGGTGGCAACTGGTGAAGATTCTCGGCATCAAGTCTATCTGAAACAACTGGGTTAAATGTAGACCCTGTTCTCTACTTGAACTAGGTCGATTTAAAGAAGTGTCCTTGTCTTGGTTTGAGGAATTATCATCTGGAATTTGTACATCAGAAGAGTTAGGGTGTTCAATTCTTGTTGAATCTGAACTAAGATTTTCCTGGCTCTCTTCTGGAATCAAGTCAGAAATGTCTTGATTGGTCTCTTGAGTAGGAACATGTTTTAAATGTTTAGCATTTCTATGAATTATTTTCCCATTTTTAGTGTTGACTAATTTAAAATAATTTATTGAAGTGTTTTCAAGAATGACATGGTGTTCTGATCTGAAATTTGAATCAAGTTTTCCATTATTTGGATTTGCCACATAAACTATATTTCCAATTTCAAAATTATGAGGACTAGCTTTCCGAATTATATCATTATATGTTTTCATTTTTTCTTTGTAGACCATATTGAATTCTTTGATGTTGGATTCATCTTCTTCTGCATCATTAACAAGTAAGCTTAAATTAGTCTTGATTTCTCTTGAAAATAATAGGAATGCTGGAGTCTTTCCTGTATATCTGTTTGGAGTAGTTCGGTAAGACATTAAAATTCCGGATAAATCTTCTTTCCAATCTTTCCCTTCTTCAGAACTTGAATTAAATTGTTTCTTTAGAAATCTATGGAATCTTTCTATCTTCCCATTACCTTTTGGGTAATAGGGTGAGGCTTTGATGTGCCTGATTCCACATTCTTTTAAAAATCTTTCCATTGATGTACTTACAAACTGTAAGCCATTATCTGTTGCAACTTCATGTGGATAACCATGTCTTGCAAAAATCTCCATCAATTTTTTAATAATTGTCTTGCTGGAAATGTCTTCTATTATCAGTGCCTCAGGATATGAAGAATAGTAGTCGATCACTGTTAAAACATAATGATGGCCAATTGGACCAACTATGTCAATTCCAAGTTTCATCCAAGGTTTCGATGGTAACGGAACTATTTGCAATGGTTGATCATTTATCAATGGTTGATTCCTTACACAAATTGGACAGTTTCTTATCAAATTTTCAATGACAAAGTCCATGTTTATCCAAAAATATTTTTCTCTTAACAGTTGTTTGGTTCTTGTCATTCCTTTATGTGTTTCATGTGCAATTCTCAAGACTCTCTTTATTAGTTTTGAAGGTAGCAAAATTCTACTTCCTTTTAAGATAAGATTATCAAAAATTGAGAGTTCATCTTTAAACTTATAAAAACATTTGAATTCTTCGTTCAAAGGATATGGCCAAACTCCTTTTTGAACCATATCTTTCAGTTTTTGAAACAAAGGATCTTGCTCTGTATAAACTTTTATCTCTTTCAAAGACAGTGCTTGAAGCTCTTCAGAAGTGATGGATAAGACTTTATGAACATAGTCCTCCAGCCATTTTTCATCACTTGTGTTAGAAAGAGGTTGTCTTGAAAGAATATCGGCAATATTTTGCTTTCCTTGAATGAATTCAATTTCAAAGTCATATGGTTGTAATCTCCAACTCAATCTTTGAATTCTTGGAGGCAAAACAGCTCCATTTTTAGGATTCAGCATATAGATTAGAGGTTTGTGATCTGTTTTTAACACAAATTTCCTTCCCCAAATATAGGTGTTAAAATGTTCAATTGCCCATATACATCCAAATGTCTCTTTTTCTATTTGTGAATATCTTTTTTCAGTATCAGTTAAGGATCTGCTGGCATATGCAATGGGTCTTTTAATGTCATTTTGTTGTGTTTGTATTAATACTGCTCCAAGACCAATAGGGCTAGCATCTGTGATTAATTCATTTGGTGAGTTCAAGTTGTAATATGCCAAGCATGGCTCTTTTGTTAGTGACTCTTTAAGATCCTGAAATGCTTTATTTGTTTTCAAATCCCAATTCCACCTAACATTTTTTCTAGTCAAATTATTTAGAGGTTCTGCCAATTTATAAAAATTAGGTATGGATTTTCTTAAAAACCCACAAGTTCCTAAAAATGACCTTAGCATCTCAATATTTTTTGTTATTGGAAAATTTAAGACTGCTTCTATTTTCCTATTATCAGGTTTAATACCTTCACTACTAACAATGTGACCTAAAATATCCAATTCTTCCATGGCAAATTTGCACTTATTCCTGTTGAGCCTAATGCCTACTTTATCAAATCTTTGTAAGACTTTTCTAAGCCTTTCTTCTAGTTCTTGTCTATCTTTGGCGTAAACTACGACATCGTCCAAGTAACAAATTACACCTTTCAAATCAAGAAAAATTGAATCCATTCCTTTCTGGTATGCCTCTGGAGCACTTGATAGACCAAAAGGAACTTTACAAAATCTGTAACAACCACGGTGTGTGTGTGTGATGAAAGTTGTAAGGGGTCTTGATTGAGGGTCTAAGTCAACCTGCCAAAACCCTTTTTTTGCATCCAGCTTTCCAAATACTTTAGCACCTTTAAGGGCATGTAACATATTGTCAATTGTAGGAATTGGATATCTTTCTCTCAATATTGCTTTATTCACTTCCCGAAGGTCTATGCATAGTCTAGTTTCCTCACTATCCCTTTTTGGAACAACTATTATGTTAGAAACCCATTCAGAACCTTGATGCACTTCTTCAATGATTCCATTCTCTAGCATCTTATCAAGCTCTTGATTTACTGCTTCTACCATTGCATAAGGTATGCGACGGCATCTCTGAGCAATGGGCCTATAGTTGTCTTTCAATGTCACTTTATGACTATAGCCTTTTATAGTTCCAAGTCCATGAAAAAGATGTTCATATTCTTGAACAAGAGTTTCTATATTAGTAGACATTGATTCATTTACATGATTTACCCTTTTAATTATACCTAGTTCAAAACTAGCCTTGCCTCCCAACAAAGATTCAACTTTTTTATCAATCACATAAATTTCTTCTGAAATTGAATTTTCTTTCCAAGAAATCACAGCATTGAAATAACCATAACATGGAAGAGGTCTATCTTGACCATAGGCAAAAAAGGTTCGGGTGGTGTCATGTAATTTTGGCATAATTTTATGGCCATATAAATCAAGCATCTTATTATAGCTCTCTTATGAAAGTTCTATCACTCCCTGTATCAATTATCATATTTATTCCACTACCATCTATTTGCACTTTTTCTTTATTTTCAGCACCTGTATAGTAGGTATATTCATCTGAACTTTCACCTAATTTCAGTCTTATTTTCTTCTTGTATGGTCTTAACTTTAGTTTGATTGAAACTTTTGTGGTTTCTATTATTATTTTGATTTGGGCGGTTCCTGCAAGCTCTAAAAGATGTCCTAATTTATTGCAATATGAACAAGTCATTTTTTAGCACCACATTCTTGTGCTGAATGTGTATCTAATCCACAGCGATAACATTTAGGCTTTGAGGCACGTGAAAATGATGGGGTATCTTGATTAGTGAATCTACCTTTGTTGAAATTATAATCATTATAGTGCTTTTTAGGTTTAATTTGAACTATATTTAGTGTTTGGTCATTTTGAGGTTCAAGGAGTCTAATTTCTTTTCTAGAAATTTCTAACATTCTAGCAACATCAATGGTTTTTGACAGTGTCAAATTTTCTTTCTGCAACAATTTTTCTTTAAGTTGTTTGTTGTTACATTTTTCAATTATTTGGTCTCTTATCATATCAGCTTCTAAATTGCCAAATTCACAAGATTTAGAAAGCTCTCTTAAAGAAATTAGGTAGTTGTCGATCGATTCATCATCTTTCTGGACTCTTTGTCTAAATTTAAATCTCTCAGTGACCACATTTTTATGAGGTGTGAAGTATTTATCTAAAGCCATTTTAGTTTGTTCATAATTTTCTTTTTCATCTGGCAATTTGAAAAAATATACGTTGTACATTTGGCCCTAAACAATGCAAAAGAGTTGCTCTCTTAATTTCATCCGATTTTTTTTTAAATTCCAGATACTATTTCGAAAATGGCATAGGATTCCATCCATTGCTTATATTCCGCAAATAAATTGCTAGCATTTATATTCATGGGTAAAGGTGGCGTCAGGTTGGCTGCCATACTTTTTTTAGGGCTACAGTCATATTTACAAATTCTCGTCGCCAATTTATGTTGTATAGTTATTATTTAATTTATTAATTAAACATTACTCACCAGATGAAATTATTTTATTACAATTATATATATTTAAAAGGTTACATTTATTTTATTTTACAATTTTCTTTATATTTGAATCCAATGTTTTTTTTTTCGCTTCACGCGCTCTATGATGATGATGATATATTCTATCTTTAAACACAGAATACTACAGGGGGTATAGAGAATGAACAATCAATCTAATTGGTATGAAGCACCAAAACAAATCTTATATTTCCTTATTTAGCAGAAATAACAGGTGTTATATATATATTTTTCTTTATACTACTAAATTCTAACTACTTATTTATTAGATATAAAAAAACCTCACATGTTTAAACTAAATAACAGATTTTATGAATTTTGAAATTCTCTTGTCGGTATTATATATACAACAACAAAAAGGCTTTTATTAGAACCCATTGCCCTGTATGGATTCGCCATACAACAACAAAATAATGCAGTAATATTTTCTCCCTTTTCCCATGTGCATGTGAGCCTTTGTTTGAAAAGGGATTTATTTACATATCTGTTCTAAAAATTTCCTCACTACCTCTTTTGCGTATGAATCTACATTGATGTATTTACAATTGATCTGTAGAAATTATATAGTTCTATTGCTATATTTTTCTTTTCTGTAGTAGTTCTCAGCGTCTACAGTGGGTTGCTAAATCTCCAGAAGGTGTTTTTAAGAGTTTTTCTCTTTCTTCACCTATATATTTGCATTCTATGATATAGTGGGAGATTTCATCAGATATCATATTTCCACAAATCCTGCAGTGAATGTTTTCCTTTTTGATGATGAGAAAATGACTTTCTCTATCTAGATTTGAAGTAATTCTAGTCCGTGCAATAAAGGCTATTATTTTCGATGACAGATTCCAAGACAAGTATCGTTCTAGCATAAATGAATTACAGAGAAGTTTATAGTTTGAAATATTTTCGAATTGTCGAGTCTAGCGAAGTCTTGTTGAATAAGCTGTTCTATTTATGCTTTCATAGTCTTACAAAGTTATATTTTAATTGTATGGTATTATATATACATATATAAGCCATTTAACACATTGTGGCATAAATAAGCCATTTAACACATTGTGACATATATAAATGTTTGTGTTTAGCCACAGGACCAGCAAGTGGCTCCGGAAGCTGCCAGCGTTGAGGAGGTAGGTATTCCCACTCCTTATCCTGACAATTTTAGAAGCCAAACAAATAATATTTTTTCAAGTGGATGTTTTGTCGGTTTCTGTTCACAAACAGCACAAAAACATATTTCAAATTTAAATATTAATGCATAGAGATTGAGAGTTTTTCACATAAATTTATTTCAATTGTTTAAATAATAAACTATATAAATACGTCCACGAAAGCACATGCCAATATCAAATCTTCAATTATTGCTATACAAAGTTCATCTTGATATTGTATATAGAAGTATATACCCGTTGAAGAGCAGAAATTTTGCTCGAAAGCTTGCGAAAATCAAAATTAAAAGAAATCCTTTACCTTAATATTGTTTATTCTTTTTTTTTTTCGAACAATTTCCAGATACCTATTACTCACATAAATCTGTAACACCTAATATTTACCGAAAGATATTGTATATATTATAATTAGAAATATATCTTTACATATATATCGACTAGGTAACGATTATAAATGTGGTCATGTTGAGTTCAAACTTTAAATCTTAAAACTTCATTATATATCATTTTCTAATAAGCATTAATTTGTTTTTAAGCTGTTTTATGCATGTTTTCTTAATTTCAATATACTTTGTTCTATTTTTCCGATATATATACATGTGTAAAAAGGCTATAATAAATTTCTAAAGATATTCAATATTTTTGCTTTATATACCAAAGACCCTGCAGGTATATATTCGTGGTAGATTCATGACTTTCATTGTATTTTCTTCCTATATCATATTATTATTCTTGTTAAAATGGCGCCTTTCCCTTTTAAAAATACATCAGAACTATTCATTTTTGTAAGTTTTTGAGTGTGGCACATTTTGTGTAAAAATCATATGTTACGAAAAGCAATGGTAAAAATATTATATATAGATTTTGTGACTTTTTAAAAAAGTCAATATATTTTTCGTAATAATATTATTTAAGCTTATACATACACTTATGAACTAAACTTAAAGAAGTTGTGTAACGAATTGTAACTGATGATGAAAAGTGGGTCCATTGCGATTATCCAAAACGTCGGGCAACGTATGGATACCCTGGCCGTGCCTCATCATCGAAGGCCAAGCCGAATATTCATGGCGGAAAGATTACGCTGTGTATTTGGTGGGATCAGCTAGGAGTGGTATATTATGAACTGCTACAACCGAACAAAAGTATCACAGGGGAGGTCTACTGAAGACAATTGATACGTTTGAGCCGAGAATTGCGAGAAAAACGGCTTCAATACCCCAATAGACACGACAAAGGTATTTTTCAACATGATAGTGCTCGGCCACATGCTGTAGCACCCGTTAAAATGTACTTAGAAACGCTCAAGTGGAAAGTCTTACCCCACCCGCCGTATAGCCCAGACATTGCTCCTTCCGTTTAATATCTCTTCCGATCAATTCAGCATGGCCTGGCTGACCAGCACTTTTCCAACTACGATGAAGTCAAAAATTTGATCGATGAATGGATAAGGAACAAAGAGCCGGCCTTTAACCGCGTTGGGATCCGTCAATTGCCAGAAATGTGGAGAATGGTAGTGGCTAGCGACGGATAATACTTTTAACATTGAAGGTGTAACCAATTTTTCACAATAAAGCTTCCGGTTTCAAAAAAAAAAAAAAAAAAACGCACGAACTTATTTATACTCCTAATAAATGCAGCAGGATTATTAGTTTAGAAAATTCATATTCATATAATGTAATAATGGAATATATAAATAATACAACACATGTGTCTTACATAACATATTTACATAATTAAACTAATTTCCATATATATTTACTTATATAAATACACTTGTTTATTCAGGTAGAGACAGTGGCTCAGGATCCTCCTACCTTTGAGGAGGTATGCCTACACTCGCCCGAACCGGAAACGTCCACAACCCAAGTAAGACTCTATTTCTTCGTGATTCTATTTGCATCAAAATTATTCTTCACAAATGTAACATATTGACGCGTATATGAGAGTGAAAAACAGCTACAACCTCCTCCAATAGATGGCGCTTCAGCCTATTTCTGTTCTGGGACTGGTGTGTGAATCGCTTACTGCTGTGGTCCTGTTTACTGGAGCTAATAGTTGTAAATATATGTTTATATTGGCTCTGGTATGTAAATACCCGTTCAATGTTATTCGAGTTATATTTAATGTGGTTTAAAGATTACAATAAAAAAGGAGGAGATTTAGAAGTCTTTGTGCCGATTGCTCTTGTGACATTCTCGCCTACGCCACAGTCGCTACTCTTCTGAGAAGTCTCTCGTGTCCCCCCCACCAGTGGTAAGGCCTAGAGATACTGCCAGAGGGAAAGGAGATCCACCTGAGTGTTGTTTATCACAAACTCTTTGGGTGGTCTTCAGGGTAGAGCTGCAGAGGTTGAGCAACGGAGGTTAGGTGATCCACGACGGAGGAAGCGGCGTCGTCGCGAAAAACCAGAGGGGTCACACCGCGACAATATATTTTACAATGGAAAAAATAGTGAGATTAAATGTTTTAATAGATGATCAGATTTTAACTATGCAACTTTTTATAAAATTTTATTCAATAAACTAATTCATTTTATGAAAATGCTAATCTATTTCATAATTCGAGAGCTACCTTCACACATCGAGTAAGTGAAGGACTGTGATGGCGATTGCTGAGCCAGTAAAGAATGTCTTGATGCCATATTTATGAGGTCCATGGACTAAAAAATTGACCGCAGTATATATTATGCTACAGATTGCTCTAAATTTAACAAATGAATAATTTTTGAAGTTCCGAATATAAAATGTTTCTCAATGGAATAATCGGAGTTTCCCACTTTCTACATACACTCGTAAGTCTATGTTGACATCATTTCTCTCTGTTTCTATGAATCGGGGCGTGAAGCAATGGCTAAAGATTCGCTAAATTTGTGGCTAGTTGGACAACATGATGAAGAATAGAAATATGATGTGATAATGTCCTTCTTGTAATAAACCGCTGTGTGGAATTTGTGATTGTTTCTTATGATTAATATTACTGGTAAGACTCTCATTTTCCTTTTCCAGGTTGAAAAATATTCCTGGGTGATATTGATTCAATACATCCAGGATTTGATATTTCTTTTTGTTCTCTCTCTCTCTCTCTCATGTAGAATATTATATATATATTATAATTGTATGGTATTATATATCCATATATAAGCCATTTAACACATTGTGGCATATATAAGCCATTTAACACATTGTGACATATATAAGCCATTTAACACATTGTGGCATATATAAGCCATTTAACACATTGTGGCATATACAAGCCATTTAACACATTGTGACATATATAAGCCATTTAACACATTGTGACATATATAATCCATTTAACACATTGTGACATATATAAGCCATTTAACACATTGTGACATATATAAGCCATTTAACACATTGTGACATATATAAGCCATTTAACACATTGTGGCATATATAAGCCATTTAACACTTTGTGGCATATATAAGCCATTTAACACATTGTGACATATATAAGCCATTTAACCCATTGTGACATATATAAGCCATTTAACACATTGTGACATATATAATCCATTTAACACATTGTGGCATATATAAGCCATTTAACACATTGTGACATATATAAGCCATTTAACACATTGTGGCATATATAAGCCATTTAACACATTGTGACATATATAAGCCATTTAACACATTGTGACATATATAAGCCATTTAACACATTGTGACATATATAAATGTTTGTGTTTAGCCACAGGACCAGCAAGTGGGTCCGGAAGCTTCCAGCGTTGAGGAGGTAGGTATTCCCACTCCTTATCCTGACAATTTTAGAAGCCAAAGAAATAATATTTTCTTGTCAAGTGGTTGTTTTGTCGATTTCTGTTCACAAATGGCACAAAAACATATTTCAAATTTAAATATTAATGTGTTACAGATTTATGTGAGTAATAGTTACCTAGAAATTATTCGAAAAAGAAAGAATAAACAATATTAAGGTAAAGGGTTTCTTTTTATTTTGATTTTCGCAAGCTTTCGAGCAAAATTTCTGCTCTTTAACGGGCATATACTTCTATATACAATATCAAGATGAACTATATTTATATTATATAGTCTAAAATGCAAATATTCTATTTTTCAAAAACATGTATTTTATTTTCATCATTGACTATTCTTTTATTTTTGACCATAAATTTAGAATATTTTGAATATTGTTGTATATATGTTTTAACCTACCTATTTTTTGAATCCACGAATAAAAGATTCATTTTATAAATTCTATATTACTGTTGTAAAAATAATTCTGTTCAAGAAATCAAAGTTTTGAGGTAGCGATAGGCAGGTGGTGAACCGGAAGAAATGAACAAACGACTTTAATCATGAATATGATGTTTATTCACATATGACGATTGACCTCGACTAGAGGTTACCTTTACCCCGTTGGGAAACAGCTTTCCTGGCCACCTGTCCCTGTGAGATAGCGCCTCCTTGACTCTTGACCTCAACCTCTTTATCTTTAGGCTTCTGTAACCCCTTTATCTTTAGACTTCTTGAACCTCTCGTGCCTTTCTTCTTCAGCTTCAGGCCTTATCTTCTGGGTTCCAATGAACCTCTCTTGCCTTTCTTCTTGAGCTTCAGGCCTTATCTTCTGGGTTCCAATGAACCTCTCTTGCCTTTCTTCTTGAGCTTCAGGCCTTATCTTCTGGGTTCCAATGTACCTCTCGTGCCTTTCTTCTTGAGCTTCCGGCCTTATCTTCTGGGTTCCAATGAACCTCTCGTGCCTTTCTTCTTGAGCTTCAGGCCTTATCTTCTGGGTTCCAATGAACCTCTCTTGCCTTTCTTCTTGAGCTTCAGGCCTTATCTTCTGGGTTCCAATGAACCTCTCTTGCCTTTCTTCTTGAGCTCCAGGCCTTATCTTCTGGGTTCCAATGAACCTCTCGTGCCTTTCTTCTTGAGCTTCAGGCCTTATCTTCTGGGTTCCAATGAACCTCTCGTGCCTTTCTTCTTGAGCTTCAGGCCTTATCTTCTGGGTTCCAATGAACCTCTCGTGCCTTTCTTCTTGAGCTCGAGCTCCTTGATTCGCTCTCCTAATCTTCAGACTCTCTCTCTCCCCGCGCGCCTTTCTTTTTATAGGGTCCCAAGCACGTGACCAAACCACATAAAAAACTACAAAAATCAAACCTAAACAAATGAAAAATATGCAAAAACATGCAAAAAAACTTATACAAAAACTATGCAAAAAACCATGCAAAACAACTATGCAAAAACTATGCAAACTAGTTTCAACATCCTCCCACCAAATTTTGACAATTATTATTGTCAAAATTAATTTTATACAATGGCCACATTATCCAGAGATATATTTTTCAGATCTCTTAATCTCTCCGCCATATCTGTTTTTATAAACCTCGGGAACTATCCCTGGCCACCTGTTACTTGGGAGATAGCTACTCGGGAGACAGCTCTACCAGTTCTTCCCGCCACCTGTTACTCGGGAGACAGCTCTACCAGGTCTTCCCGCCACCTGTTACTCGGGAGACAGCTCTACCAGGTCTTCCCGCCACCTGTTACTCGGGAGACAGCTCTACCAGGTCTTCCCGCCACCAGCGGAGATTGCCCCATAGGCGTCCATCCTCTTCTTCCAAAGAAATCTGAGGTAGTCCCAATCATTCTCCTTGATGGCCATCAACCGGAAATATCTTCTCATGTCGGCCAAAATTCCGAACTTATTTTCCCGAAATTTTATCCCTATTTCCGGGATTCTTCTCAGTAGAATGGGTCCCCTCCTTAAATATCGTTTCAAGGAAAGTCCGTTGCGTCCTCGACAGGAAGCGCCGTCAAATACTGGCCGAATAGGCGTCGCTTTGGACTCACTCTTAAACAAAAGGTGACGGGGCAAATAGTGTCCTTTTACCTCAGGTGGATCTTCATTAACTCCTTCGATGAACCTCTCATTCGACCAATCTTTTGGATCAATAATTTTTTCTTCCACCTTTGAATCAGTACCTTGTTCTGCATCTAGCTTTTTTTCTGCCACCTTTGAATCAGTACCTTGTTCTACATCTATCCGCTTTACTTCTTCCAAGTTCTTTGACTCTGTACAATGTTCTTCATCTATATTTTTCGCTTCATTTCCATCATGATCTTTTCCCTTGTTGTATTTATCGTCCTTATTCTCTGCATAATCAGATTTATTTATGGTTTTCAAATCTTGGGATTCTGTTTCCTTATAATTATCCTTTATTTTAGATTCCGTATCTCCAGTTGGTCTTGCTTCCACCAATTTCCTCGATGCTTGAACTTTGACAACTCTTTCCTCATTATCATCAATCGATTTAGTTTCATCATCTGAAATCCCCACTTGATCAGCACCTTGAGCTACCGCTCTAGAATTGTTCACCGATTCATAACCTTTAATTGCAGTTCCAGAATCATTTACTCCATTACCCTTGGTTTCAGCTTCCGAATCCCTTATTCTATCTCCCTTGGATTCAGCTTCAGAATCTTCCTTATTCTTTAAATTTGCCTCTTCATATTTTTCATTAGCATTTTCTTCTTGCTACAACTCTTCCTTATTAAAGTCTATTTCTAATATATATTCATCACTTGAGACTTTGTCTTCCTTTATACTTGAGACTCTGTCTTCCTTTACACTGGAGACCCTGTCTTCCTTTATACTTGAGACCCTGTCTTCCTTTACACTGGAGACCCTGTCTTCCTTTACACTGGAGACCCTGTCTTCCTTTATACTTGAGACCCTGTCTTCCTTTACACTGGAGACCCTGTCTTCCCTTATATTTGAGACCCTGTCTTCCTTTACATTTGCTTCTTTAAATTCAACTTTATTTTTACCATTAGCAGAAAGAGCATCTTTTTCCCGCTCACGCATTACGCGAATCCTATACTCTAAATTATATCTTTCCATTATATAGATCTCACAATCCTCAAATTCCTTATTTATCTCATCATCGGTAATAGCCTCTTGGGCCAATAAAATTCCCTGGCATTGTTCATTTAATGCCGCCAGTTCCAAATGGAGAGATTCCAACCTATCATATTTTGCATATATCCCATTTTTATCAATGGAAGGATCCTTTAACTCTGCATTTAAACTATTGACCTGCTCAGTAAATTTACCTCTGGCAACTTTTCTTATTTCGCTCAATTCCTCCATTTCACCACCAAGCCTATCGCGTCCGGCTCACCAAATGTTAAAACTAACAAAAAATGTAAAAAATAATTCTGTTCAAGAAATCAAAGTTTTGAGGTAGCGATAGGCAGGTGGTGAACCGGAAGAAATGAACAAACGACTTTAATCATGAATATGATGTTTATTCACATATGACGATTGACCTCGACTAGAGGTTACCTTTACCCCGTTGGGAAACAGTTTTCCAGGCCACCTGTCCCTGTGAGATAGCCTCCTTGACTCTTGACCTCAACTTATTTATCCTTAGGCTTCTGTAACCCCTTTATCTTTAGGCTTCTTGAACCTCTCGTGCCTTTCTTCTTGAGCTTCAGGCCTTATCTTCTGGGTTCCAATGAACCTCTCTTGCCTTTCTTCTTGAGCTTCAGGCCTTATCTTCTGGGTTCCAATGAACCTCTCGTGCCTTTCTTCTTGAGCTTCAGGCCTTATCTTCTGGGTTCCAATGAACCTCTCGAGCCTTTCTTCTTGAGCTTCAGGCCTTATCTTCTGGGTTCCAATGAACCTCTCGTGCCTTTCTTCTTGAGCTTCAGGCCTTATCTTCTGGGTTCCAATGAACCTCTCTTGCCTTTCTTCTTGAGCTTCAGGCCTTATCTTCTGGGTTCCAATGAACCTCTCGTGCCTTTCTTCTTTAGCTTCAGGCCTTATCTTCTGGGTTCCAATGAACCTCTCGCGCCTTTCTTCTTGAGCTTCAGGCCTTATCTTCTGGGTTCCAATGAACCTCTCGTGCCTTTCTTCTTGAGCTTCAGGCCTTATCTTCTGGGTTCCAATGAACCTCTCGTGCCTTTCTTCTTGAGCTTCAGGCCTTATCTTCTGGGTTCCAATGAACCTCTCGTGCCTTTCTTCTTGAGCTTCAGGCCTTATCTTCTGGGTTCCAATGAACCTCTCGTGCCTTTCTTTTTGAGCTTCAGGCCTTATCTTCTGGGTTCCAATGAACCTCTCGTGCCTTTCTTCTTGAGCTTCAGGCCTTATCTTCTGGGTTCCAATGAACCTCTCGTGCCTTTCTTCTTGAGCTCGAGCTCCTTGATTCGCTCTCCTAATCTGCAGACTCTCTCTCTCCCCGCGCGCCTTTCTTTTTATAGGGTCCCAAGCACGTGACCAAACCACATAAAAAACTACAAAAATCAAACCTAAACAAATGAATCTTTCTAAAACGAAAAATATGCAAAAACATGCAAAAAACCATGCAAAAAAACTATGCAAAAAACTATGCAAACTAGTTTCAACAACTGTGAAAATAATTAATGTGCAATTATTTTTAAGTAATTGAAAATCAAAATACTTGAAAGGTAAATAGCTATCTTTTCGTTTTAACCACTTCACCTCCAATTCTTTATAATTCCAACATCAAAACATTATAATCATAACATATATGTATATAATGGTCGCCTTTCCCGTCAAAATAGACGATTATACTAAGCTCTATGATTTTTATAGTTCAATTTCCCCCCTCCTGCAATAGTTCGTATATCAACTCCAGGTCTCTATATATATTGTTATTCTTGATAGAAGCCCCGACAGTCAATCCATAGCATCATCATCTCTTCTGTTAACGGAATTAAGATATTTATTTTGATATTCCACAATTTATTATATACAATATCCAGCCGTAAAATTGTTCATCTATTATTCAACCACAGCATTGGTCTAGCCACACATTACCATCTAAACATCATTGTAGTAAGATCAGTGGGAAATGATTTTTTAAAAATAAACAAATATGTTTCGAATCAGTATACATTTCTTACATCTATATATTTGTTATAGAATACGTTAATTTAGACAAAACTGAAATATTTATTATATGAACCACATAAATGTTACATCTCACATCCTATAGACATAACATATTGATTTATAACAATGTTTGTGTTTTCCAGAGCAAAGAAGTGGAACCCGTTCCCTCCACCTCTAACGAGGTATGCTTCCATACAGTCCATCCTGAAATTATTTAGAAACTAAACAAGTCTCTAGTTTTTGAGAAATGGAAAATTTTAGAAATTTCTATTTTATTGTCGCGCGTGCCCCCTCCGGTTCTTCGCGATGTCGCAGCTCCCTCCTCCGTGGATAATATGTTCTTGCTGACACACATATCTTTTTATAATCGAATGTATATGCACTCATGGACAAAGCTCAAGAAAGTGGTACCTTTTAGCATGTATATCGAGTTTCATACAATTAATCTGATAGATATTTGATTCATAATGACCTTTATTGAAGACACACGAGATACCAAGTGTGAACATTGCCTCTATCTCCTGCAACAGAAACAGCCGACCATTAAAGACTTTACACTTCCTTAAGTTTTATCCATGGGTGTAGAAATAAATAATGCGATTGAAATTTGTTAATATAATCTCTATTTTTCACGACAGAGATAACTATAATGTTACGATGCACTAGCGCGCCATCTGTTATCAAATTATAAAACTATTTTAGAGGCGTAATATTCTTTTTAAAATAAAACAATAAAGAGATAACTATTTATAAAATAAGTTTGTAATCTAAATCACATTGAGAAAATGATATTCTCTGTTTTATAATTTGAACGATATATTATCGTATATATCTCAAATAAGTAAAAGACATAAATATTCATATCGTATTATGTGATCCTGAAAGCCACGATTTTTCTTCGTTTTATGTCCCCTGCTTTATAAACCTGATTATTCTATACATATATCTGAATAGGACGTTCAGATTCAGATCATTGTAGAGAACATAATAAAATCCTTGGAAAATTCGAACAAAAGTCATTCTATATATTGTGGCGAAGAAATTATTTAATTTAATTTAATATTATTCAATGAATATATTCAACATATTATAAAAATATATATTACTCTGTATTTGTAAAATCATCTCTAAAATATTTCTTTGCTTGCTTTTTCAAGATTCCCTAGCTGTGGATAGTTTGGTTAATTTGTTAATATTTGTCGACTGGACGCGGTACGCGGATACTTTCACATCTCCAGATATACCAAGACTTAATTTCTACGCTACAATGTCATGGTTTCAAGCCATGTTCCTTATTGTTAGGGATGACTACAATTTCCTAACATCCTACGAGAGATGTTATGAAATCGACCGAACGTCTGTCGTGTTTTTGCTTATTCTCTCTGATATAATGCAGTTGATTCCAAAAGGTTCCAGAGTATCAGTTTTTATACTGTCAATATAAGGTTTTCCCAGAGGTCCTCTTTATTGGACTGTATACAGGACAGCAGGTGTTGTGGACAAGCAGGCTTGGAGTACATTTTGGGCAGTTTAAGAATTTCTTATTTTTTATAGGAGTCCTGTTCGTAATCTAGAGATTGATGTTTGTTATTTTCATGTTAGTGCTTGAAAATAAGTAGATTAGAAAGGAATGGATGTATACCAGGGATGGCTTATGAAGACTTCCAGAGAGAAATGATTTTTGTTTATATTTAGAAGATGCCTCCAAATTGTTTAATTGTGAATTTTCAGGTGAAGTTTTACAAGCTTCTTTTGATAATTGGTCAGCCATCTCATTTCCTTCAATGTTAACGTTGGAAGTGATCCATTGGAAATGTGACCTGATATTCTAATGAAATCTTTTTGAGAGTTTTATAAATAGTCGTTTTGTCTCTTTGCGTGGAGTACATATCCTGTATACGTTGTCTGGCACTGAGACTGTCTGAGAGGATTCAAATATTTTTGTTGCTGTTCTTGCATTTTGTAAGGGGTCTTTTTAATGGCTATTAACTCTGAACGAAAGTTGTGGCAGTTGTTCGGGTTTCTGTATCTAAGCCTTTTCCTTTCTGTTTTGGTAATAAGGGTTCCACTTGAACACATAATCCATCCTCGAATCTGCCAACATATGTATATATTTTATGGTGTTGGGAAGTATTTTGTTGATTATTTGGAAGCTAAGTTGTAAAGGTAGATGGGATATTTCTTTACCTTTGGTGATTGGTTGACCAAGGGAGGTCTGGAGGTGATGCTGTTAAGTCTGTTGTTGTTCATGAGGTAGAATCTTTCAATATTCTGTTAGATCGTTTCTTTTTTTGAAGCTTCAAAAGGGTTAACTCTATGCGTTAGTCGTTTCTCAATTAATAAACGACCGTTGTGAATGAGAAAATATAACACCATAACTCTTATTATCTATGTAAATAACCTTCTGTTCACAATCTCATTTCTACACTCAAGGATACTTTTAATATGAAGGGATGTTAATGTAAAATATATTTTGAGAGTTTTTACATCGATGAACGGTTTTATCAATACTATTTTATTTCAATGATATTTTGAATCTTCAACTAACCTCCCCCCTCAAGGACGTAATAAAATATTTTTGTGTCTGTATACAGATTTTATTTAGATTTTTACCAATTTTATATAACAGAAAGTATTAATGTCTTGTTTCTAACAAAATGTCCGTTTATCTAGGACACCCCAATTTTGCCGCCACCAATACCGCCTCGCTCGTTCCAAAAGGTAGGTACCACCCACTGCCGAGACAATTCAGAAACATCATTAATTCCTCTTTCTCTATAAGCAGCACATTTAAATATCAGGGCAGTCCGGTAGATTGAACTGGCGATGCCACTAAGGAGTTTCACCACTGAAGAGTCAGGCGTCCCTTCATTATTTTACCATGACCGTAAAAACAATCTGAAGTTGCTTTATTAGGAAAAAGAAAAATTGCGTTAAACACTTTACATTTTTACATATTAAAAAATTCTATTGAATAAAGTCTTAAATATTGAAAGGTCAGAAGTATCTTAGATTGAATATACGATTTTATCGATCAGAAAATTTTTTCATATAATCTTATGAAATAACTTAATTTTCTAAATATCAAGTTTGTTAATATTTTGATAGTCGTGGCTGTTCTTAATTCCCTGGTTGTCAAAGAATATCAAGAAATCTATTCTCTTCTAGGCTGAATAGAGGAGAGTAGGATTCATAAAAAAGTAATGAGACATGTGGATAAAATATTTCTGATTCACATAAAAGTAAGAAAATAAACTAAGCTTTTATCTGATAGTTGGATATAAGGAAACGACTATCTCTTTCATTTCTTGGATGACCTTACCAGGGGTGGAAAACGTACTTAGCCCGTCTCGTCCTGGCTCACCCCCTGCCTATATTGAGGCAGCTAACAGTACTTAGGGTAATGAAAGTATTCAAACATATCGAGTATAGATGGTATAGGTTATAGCTACCTACATCAAATTGTGTAGCCTTGAAGGTCAAATGATGCTATCTTTAACCTCATTGGTCTTTCATTATACACGTTAATATAACACTATCAAGTTGCGGGAGGATGGTATTCATGAACTGAAAGAGGTACCTCTCCCTTTAAAAATTCATTAGAACAATAATTTTCAAGCATTCCAGTACAAACCAAGTTGGTGGAGAAGAATGCTTATTGCGAGGATAGAATTTGGAGTTTTATATTTTATTGTTCTAGTACTATCTTTGTTATTGATGATATTTACCTGTGGAAAGACCTTTACCCCGTTTCAGTGAATTAACCAAGAAAATCCACAGTTGAATTGTGGATGTTGACTAAATTATCCGCAAGCGCAACATATATATTTGCGTTTTTCTTGATATCTCACACAAATAATTGAGTTAGGCATATATGAGGAAGTCGGCCGCTGTCCAGTTTCTGAATTATAAGACCCTGAGCGTTTGTTTCAACAGAATATCTTCTAGTGGCATTCGTCTGCATTCCATACGTAGAATACTGTGGTTAAATTTAGAAGTCTCCAGAGAAGGTTTTCTTGGATCTTATCTGTCTAGCTTTTCTTTGATTTCCCCAAATAGGAGCTGCATAGAAAAAGATTGAAAACCCATTGAGTCTAAGAGTTTATATGAAAATATGGTAGAATTGATTTTTAATTTAGTACAATATTGCTCAAACCGTATTAATAGCAATTAGAATCAACTTCATAATATTTGCGTCGTTACTATTTATATATATATAGTTATCTTTTTTTCGTAAACTTAATATACAAAACTTTCTAAAATCGAAGTTAAAAAAGTTTAGTTATCAGTAAAAATCGATAATAAATCAATATATGCTGGCATTAAACCATAGATTGCTAAAAAGTTATGATTTTACTATTGTACTTAGTTTTACAAAAGAGGAATGTTGGTATTAACTGTGTGCTGGTGGATTTAGAGCTTTGATCAACTGGATTTCAACGAGGAAGAGCAGGTAAGCCACAACTATACCACTGAGAGCTTCCTATAGTAGTGTCTGTTTCTTTATTTATATATATATTTATATATATGTTATAAATAAAAATGATGAGTGAGATTTTATGCTTGAATTTAGATCATGTTGAAGATTATAGTATGATAATTAAAAATAGTTTTGATCAGCAATTTAATTGAGTTAAAGGAATATATAAAAAAGAAATAATTTGATAAAAGTAATGCCTGGCTTAAGGCGAGTAGAATTAGGAAAACAAAATATTATTTACATAATGTACAAAGGTTTTGAGCCGGCCATTGGGATAAAACAACAACGAGTTTTTATAGGGGAAGAGTGACCTCTGGCGGTCGATTTAGCAGAGTATTTGAATCTATGAAATTATATATATAATTTAAAATAATATAACATTTTTATATAACATTTATATATACCGGGTTTGGATATTGATCAAATTATATCCTTTTTTGGTCTCTCTAATCACTTTTGTTAATGAATGTGTATGAATATGTAGAATTGAGAGAGATGTTTTACAAGATTTCTATTCACATCAATATATATTTATTTATAAAAAATCATTTAAATAATAAATAGTTTGCAAAATATATTCAAAATAGAATTACTTCGCGAGTATAGCATAAGCCTCGCCATAAATTATTCGCAAAATTTTATTTATTTAAGAAATTATATTTAAAAACTTTTATATACACATAATTGGCATTAGCAACAGCACACGCACACAATACCCTCTCCTGCCTTGAAAAAAAACTTTATACATTTCTAGAGAAGCTACTGTAGCCTCAAAAAGAGCATAAAATTGCAAAATTACTAGTGTTATAAAATTTACTCTTAGTAGAAGCCTAATTTGAAAAGGTCCACAAGACTATAAATGGTGTATCAGATAAATTGGAAATAAATTTGTCATTCCCCCCATAAGACAAATGCTATTTCAGATTTTAAAAAAATACTTTTTTGCATTCTGTAGCCATTTGAAATATAACTACATGTGTATAGTGTAGTGATGAACATTAATCGAGAATTTGAAATTCGAGTAGCCATAATGCTCTGCGCGCCGGAAGGAGCCCCAAAGAGATAGTGGACTTTCTTGGGTTGCCCAAAACCAATGCTTAGCGTTTCAAGAAGCAGTTTGATCAGGCCGACAGTAACAAAGAGGGAATGGTTGCAAGGAAAATTCAAACGTGTCGATTGGACAGGGTAAGAGGCATAGAAATTGTCAAAAATATCTAAGAGAAGGTTAATGTAAGCCCTGGAAAAAGCATGAGGGCCATAGCCAATTAAATAGACTTTGGGTCTATGACATTGTCAGAATTATCCACGAATACCTTGGTCTCAAGTCTTATGCCCTAAGAAAGGGCAGTTGCTGACTAAGAATATGAAGGATAACGGAAAAGGAAAGGATTCTGCCCTTCTCAAAAACCTTAAACATGACTCTCGAAACATACTGAGGTTCTTTTCTGATGAAAATAACTTTGACGTGGACCAAAAGTTAAAGAATGATTCCTGAAAGGTACTTGCCGTGATGCACATAATTTCCTGCCTTTGTGATGGTTCTTGGAGTTACCAACAGTGATGTGATGTCATGCCTCCCCATATCTTTGAAAAGGACTTTAGGATGTACGGTGACACCTACATCAATGTTCTGGAGACCATTGTGAAGACTTGGATGGATTTGGTGGCCGCAGGAAGGAACTAGGTCTTCCAACAGGACTTAGCTCTAGCCCAAAAGGCAAAAAATATGCAATCATTGATAAGTCTTAACGTTACCAGCCACTGGAGTCTTTATATTAGGACCTCGGAATCGGCGCTGTCCTCACGGATCATCAGGAAAATATTATCGATGTATACCAGAACGTTCCCTTTTCAAAGAACTCTCTCCAGATGGTGCAGGAGAGAACTAGTGAAGATGGAGAAAAGGGCTGCACTGCAGGCACAACCCTGCCAAAGCCCACTGCGCCTTCGGAATGAACGGATGAGGTTTCCATTGAACTTTATGGTAGCGTCGACCTCCGAGTTGAGCAGGTGGAGCCATTCCACGAAGAGCGGAGACACGTACGCGATGTTCCTGGAAGGATATCTCCGAACGGCGTTCGTCTGGCATTCTGGCACAATGGCTAGCAGGAGTAATACACCGTCGGCAAATATATGGGTCAGTAACCTTTCGCTTTAAAGACTAGGAATATGATATTTCTTCGCGAGGATTCCAGCAGAGACCCACAACTCTTGTATCCGACGAGACCTCGATGAATGACTCTTGCGAAGAATTCCTCGAAGCCCTTGAAGAGCTCTCAAGGCAAGCTATCCTAACCAGCCACCATTCCTTGAGGCAGACGGCTGATGGCAGATTTCACCTCACTCAAAGAGATATCTGTTCGCTGAAAAATAGTTACAATCTGAAAGGAGATTCTGGCAAAGTCATTGGCAAACTAATCTTCAACCTTATTATTTGTATAAGTATAAAATGTGATACTCTTTTTTTTTTGTAAATATGAATATGCTATATAATATGATCCACTAAAATACTAAAAATGATAGTTTTATCTAAAATAGGTTTATAAACTCTAGAGTGTGTGCGTGTGTTCAGCTAAGATTTTGAGATTTCATCCTATTTGAACAAAAATAGGAATGTGGTTATCATTGTATTAAATTATATTTCTGCCTTTCAATAAACATAATCAAAGCTTTTTATATAATAAAAAAACATTTATCCAATATATGCTTTATCCAATCCTATATATTTTCATATATTTTCACATTTAGCAACAAGGATTGAAATGGTTTACATAGTGAGTTATATTCAGGAATGTGAGCCCTTTTCATAGCTGAAATTTTGCAAACCCGGTGCAGAAGGTGCAGCAGATTTGAATATGAATTGTTCTATTTTCAGAATAATTTAAGTTATTTCTACCAAACAAATACTGCAATGAATAAAAATTGAATGACTCATGCCCTTCCCATTCAAAATTTATTCGTTGTGGGATAAATTCTGTAGAAATAGCTTCAATTATGTTTATTGAAAAATGTAGAGTTTAAAATGTTTATAAATTTAATCAATAGATGTCGCTAACATTGATTGTTATTTTTACAATGGCTTGTTTGTATAGTTTGTTATTACCCCGCCAGCTCCCTTCCGCGAAGAAGAGGTAGGTGTCACACTCCCACATAAATATCGCATGTTTATTGACTCAATAATAAGTTATAATACAATATAATGCGGCTTATGATTGTATAACGACATTTGAAAATTATCCCGCATGTGTTTCTTTTGAACGAAAAATCAAAATTTATTCCAAGGAGAAATAACGACTATTTTTAACCCTAGGGATGAAGTACGAAAGGATGAATTGTGAAGAGTAATGATAAACAGAAAAATAAAAGTGTCCAGGTTCCCATCCCCATGAAAGGAGGAATTGTGAAGAGTAATGATAAGCGGTAAAAATAAAAGTGTCTAGGTTCCCATCCCTGGACACTTTTATTTATACCGCTTATCATTACTCTTCACAATTCATCCTTTCGTACTTCATCCCTAGGGTTAGAGATAATCGTTATTTCTTCTTAAAATAAATTTCGATTTTTGGTTCAAAAGAAACACATGCGGGATAGTTTTCAAATGTCGTTATTCAATAATAAGTGAAATATTAAACTTAAATACCATATTTTTGTGTCTGTATCCAGAATATTTTGTTTAGAATATTTACTCATTGTGAACTCAGTCTTGTAATGTGTTATTTCTAACGAGATTTCCGTTCGTCTAGGACTCGCCAATTGTGCCACCGCCTATACCTCCGCGGTCTTTCCAACAGGTAGGTCCCACAGCTGACACAATTTTAAAATTCCATTAATTCCCTTTTCTCTTTTTCATTTCGTTTTTTTTTTTTCAATTTTCTTTCAAATTGCAAACTGTATAGACAATAGTCAAATACAATATTATATCGGTATGTTAGATTAAACTGACAAAACCGCTGTGAGGGTTTTCTACTAATGAGCCAGGACCTCCTGATATTTCACCATTGCAGTGAAGACTGAAAAAATGTGATGGAATCGTCTATTTAAAAAAATCATTACCACATAAATACTATATACTTTTGCAATCAGTATTTAATGCGGTTTAAAAAACAATAAATTTCTTAAATTTATATTTTTATTTTACTCTACTTTATATTCAGTTTTACAAAGGGAAGCGCTGGTATTGAATGCATGCTGGTTGATTCAAGTTCTGGAGCAACTTCCCCTTTTTATGGAAGGAGAACAGGTAAGCTACCACTATGTCAGCGAGGTCATTCAGGATCCCCCTACAAGGAAGTCTATATTTACAGAATTTTGTTAATATTAACCAAAACATTTTCTTTTTATTTCCTTTTTTCAATTAAAAAATGTATATATATATTGAATTTTAAAAATGTATATACTATTATATTGTTATAAATATATATATAAATAAAAATAGGTGATATGAATTATTCAAAATAGGAGACTCTTATTTAGAGAGAAAGAGATAGAGTGATTGATTTGAAAACATTCTATTGGCCATACAAGTCAATGGTAGGAGAAAAAACATTATTCTAAGTTACAATTTTAAAATATCGAAAATATATAATTATGTTTTATCGATGAAGTTCTGCCAACGATTAAGAGTCCTCCTCGATGCAATCAGAAGGTTCTCACGGATGCGCCAAATTACAAAGTCACGTGAAGAACCTGTTTATTCTTGATTTGGCTAAGGATGTTATGCCGATGTCAAAGCCTTGAAGACCAGACTCGAAAATGCATCTCTAAAAGTCCTGAGCCGCCGTAGGTGATTAAAAATATTTCGACTCAGAGGTCTGGCAGCACAGCAGCACCAGTACCTATGGGCTAGCGAAAATTCGCCTGACACACAGACAATGCAGCAGTTCTGGCAGAGGCCGGATTGGCATGATGGGGTGGCGTATGTAGAGCCAGGCGTACAGTCACATTAACCTCGTGTCCCGAGAAGGAGGACCGCCGGAAGGTTTCCCAGCTGACGCCAGACGAAGGCAGTTCGACTGTGTTACTCCACTTCTCTAGGAGATAAGTGATGGACAGCACAGCGAAGCGAGGCAGCTCCAACGGGTGACGAACGGTGCGGGTGGTGAGTAACTGGAATGACGGGGCCATCCCGCTCAACATGATTGCGCCCGCCAGACTAGCGACCCAAAAGCGTCCTCGGGCGCTCGGGGCGACCAGCCAGCCCAACTACCTTGTAGGTTTCAGAAGATGAGGAGGCGGAAGTCTTCGACGACTCTGAAGGGCCTGGAGGAATGCTGGTTGTAGAACCCCGTGGTCATCTCGAAGATCTCTACGGCAACCTCGAAGAGGTGAAGGCTCGACTGCGCCGAAGTGAAAGCCAAATGCCTGAAGTGAAGGCAGAACACAGCTACATCCCACTCTCAGCGAGTCAAGAGTGGTATTTGAGGCTTTCACCCAATGCCTCCTAGACGTCCTTGAGGCACGGCAACCGGAACTACGTACCGACGTTGAGGTGTCCCATGCCTCCCACGGAGATTGACCGCGCCAGGACGTTACCGGTAGCCATGTGGTAAGATCGAGCACCTAGACCAATTGCCTGAGGGCTTGCGATATTGGTCTCGCTGGGAAGATAAGAATAAAGATGATAAAAGATTACCGAGAAAACTGGACTATTTGCCGTTTTTGCTCTACCAGCAAGCGAGAGACTGCGGACAAACGGAGGACACCTAGCAATGGCCCGCTCCAGAAAATCCTGCAGATGTTGATCTTGAACCGAATTTCCATTCCAGGCGACAATTTGGTTCCAAAAATGGTTATTATCTCCGTGTTACAGAAGATGCCCAACGAGGAGACGGTGCGGTTTCTTCATTTTCCGCTCAAAAGGCCCTGGCTCTTGCCAAAATTGGCTTTTATTCCTAATGTACGCCTGAATTACTTTAAGATTTTTGACTACTTCTAGCTGTTCACGTCGTGGATAAGAAAGACGATATCATTGGCGTACGTCTGGACATTATCCCGGCCAAGTAGCTGCTCCAGGCGAAGCAGTAGAGGCCCCGTAGAGATGGTGAAGAAGGCGGTGCTCTCAACGCATATTTGCCTAATTCCGTTGAGCAGGTGGAACAAAGGAATTTTTCGATCTCATCAATCCTCGCCATCCCCTAAGCCCCAGCGTATAGCAGGAGCATCCATCCTATGAAAACTGGCGGCAGGCTGATGGAAAAAAGAAGGGACACCAGGAAGCCTCTATCTAGCGTGTCAAACGCTGGCTCTAAATCTGGGGCAACGAGTGCCAGTGGGGTTGAATCTCTGAAGGCAGTGGCAACTTCGTCAGCTACGCGAGCTTTGTTCCAAGCTTGTGTTCAACCTGGAACGCCGTAACTTTGAAATTCAGAAACGATGTCCCGGAGATGAGGTCGCAGACGCCAGTAAAAGGTTTCAGCGAGGACTTGGTAGTCCCTCGTTGGAAACGGGAGAGATCGAAGTACGGTAGGGACCGGCCCACCACACGGTTTGGGAATCAGGCACATTCCGCTGTGCCGCGTGGAAGAGGGCAAGACCCCGAAGAGTGGAATACCTAGAAGACTCGACGAAGCGCCCTCGCGAATAAATCTTCGAAACCACGGGCGACCTCACAGGGCAAGTCATCCCCCATTCCCCTCCACCCATGTCGCCTCTATACCCCGGATGGCGACGTCGAAGACGATGAGCTTGCCAAGGGACAGGACCCGTTAAGGAGGTGGTTTTTCCCTGCAAATTTTCTTAGCTCCTGAGACAAGATGACAGTATAGAACTCGCGGTCCATCGTCTCCCTCTAAGCCCCTCTTCTAGTACACTCTATTTGCCTTTTTCACCACCAGACGCAGGCAGAATGGACCAAGGGCGGTTACATCGTCGTGCACACTTCACGTAGGCCTGATAATTCGCGGCGAAGTAGAACCCGCCAGGTCGTGGACTCACACGTCAAGTCTCCATTATGGGGCCCGAAGTGATGGCGAGGCGAAGAACCTGCAGGCGCCTACGATGGTAAGTTCAAGTAGGAATGAGTACCACTTGGTGATTCATCCCAAGGATGAAGGAGACGTTCCCCCACAGCTCCAGTAGGCAACGACTAAGAGGCGTCAGCCAGGTCTTCGAAGACATGGGAGCCATCTAGACTTCACTCTCCACCAGCCATAAGTAGATGTTTCGGCTTCCAACTCCAAACCCACCGAGTGGTTTGGGAACGAGACAAATGAGGATTCTCCTCGATGAATGTGGCAGTGCCCTAAGGAGCATGGATTCATCAAGAACGCGAGGAAAAGCCTCTGAGAAGATGTCATAAAAGCTTTTCACCAGCTCGCAGGGCAGGGATTCCAAACGGCTGCTTTGCCTTGTGGCAGGTGGCGGATAGCAGCCTTGACCTCATCTAAAATGTTTTCTCGATGAAGTGGGTCCATATTGTTGCACCAGGTTGCGGCTTTACAGACCCTTCAACCTTAATTCTCTCCTGTGCCGGGTCTTGCATCTTACTAGAGCGTGTTTCAACCATCCTACAAATTTATATAAGGGAATAATGAGATAACTCTACTTTAAGTAGCCTTCAGAATTATCCATTTATTTCTCACATCAAAGAGAGCAATGAAGTCACAGAGTGTATCAAAAAACAAATGGTGATTTTATAATACATATATTCTGTTTATAATACATATATTCTCTTTAATAAAATGAGTAAATATAAAATATAAATTTGAATTTAAAATATATGAAAAATAATATTACAAATTAAAATAGGTTCATTAGCATTATGCAACAATATCTTTCAGAAATATCCTCTCTGTCTCTCCTTCTAAAAATACAGCGACAAGTCTGGACGAAAGTTGGAGCTGGCGAAGCGTTCGTTGAAGGTATCAAAGACTAAGGGCTTCAAGGGCTCTCTTAAAGGGGCTTTTTCAAGCGTTGAAGACAGTCGTTGGTTCTGAGCGATGATGTCGGACACGTAGGTGGCGCCCAAGTTCGGAGAGTGAAGAATAGGCCTAAAGCCGGGAGCTTAGGAACCGGTGGGCTCTGATGACGTAGTATTCTTCATATCGTCAACAGGGTCGTCTTTCACCTTGCCCCAATTTCTCCACAGTTCTCCAGAGGTTGTGTCCGCACACGATGTACCGCGAAGTTTCCTTGAGTAATCCCGCCATTCAATCAACGGCTGGCACCGAACAAAGGAGCGCAGAAACGGGATTTATCGTAGTTCAGGGATTCCTCCACTTGGAGAAAGATGACAGGATGATCTAAGGCACGTTATTCAAGAGTCCAGTGTGTGTTTATATGCGATTTTGATATTATTGTCTGAAACAGTGTGTGAACTATATATGATGTTCAATGTTCAGAGTTTAACTATTGATATTTTACCTCATTTGAACAAAGAATGTTGTTGCAAAGAGATGCCTGTTGGTCTAGGTCCTTTTAGCTCCCCCTTACCAATTCCGCACAGAACAGGTAGGCTCTGATTCTCATATATGACATTGTAGAAGCTGCAATTTGTCAATCAACACAAATTTCTAAAGTTAAAATATTTATGACATATATTCTTTTATGTGAAAAATACAATAGAAAAAAATGAAGAATAAAAAAAGTCAGGTGTTGATCACGATCAGATGTGCTTTTTAGATGGCAGAGCGCCATCTAGTGGAACAGATATCAACTAAAAGTTGATTTAGCCTATTCCCTGATATGGCGCTCTGCCATCTAAAAATCCCATGTGCTTGTGGTCAGGATATGCCTTCTTTCTTTTTTATATTCTTTCATATCTTCTCTCTTAAAATCATTTCAACCATTTTTCATTTATCCCTTTTAATATGAATACTACGGTTTTTTATATTGCTCTTTTTGAGCTTGCTCATAGACATAATTTCCCTCCAGAACATCTTATTGAGGTTTTACTAGATATCCTGGGAACTAAAAGCACTTTCTATCCACTTTTCTAAAAATAGTGGGCTGAGAATACTGCCAAATATATTCTAAAGTAAGAGATGGTATACATATATATTAAATATGGCATTTAAATTTAATTTTATATCAATTTAAAGCGCTATGTCCCCCTAGGGACACTCGCGCTGTCAAACATGTATGCCATTACATTTGTCTATACATATATATACAATACCTTTAGGCCGTGAATAGAATAGTCATATGATGTTAAAAATGAGAGTCATTTAAAAATAAACACAATTAAATTTACTACTGCAAACTTTATGCAAAAATTTCATTTTATAAAAATATGCAAATTTACTGCTCTTTATTTTAGATTCTTATACGAAACTAAATAAATGGAATCAGCTGTAGATTCAATTAAATTAAAACTTGAATAAGTTCTTGAATACTTCACAAATAAATTTAAAGGTACTCAAAAAAATTTAACCAAAAATGATCTGACATTTCTTGGCACAAATATAAACCAAAAAAAAGATGGTATTTCCTCCATAACAGAAATAAAAAAGGAATTTGAACTAGAAACAATAACCGAAGCCATCAAAGAGGTAATGGACAGCAGGATTGATAAAATAGAAAAGGATATTTCAGTTTATAGACCTTCTTATGCACAAATTGCAAAAAGAGAAAATGTATCAGATTTGATCGTAAAACATCAGCAAATTCAAAATAGTGAATTCACGCTTATGGCAACACCAGCCAACAATGAACCTACTTCAACCATTATACAGGCATTTCTAAGGATATAAAGAAAATTAGAGACAAGGGCACAAAGATAAAAATCAACAAAATGTTTAACACAAGAAGCGCAGTAATTATAAAATTGCCTAATATGACAGAGATGAATTCACTTCAAGAGGAATTGAACAAATCTGAGGAATTAAAAACAATAAGCAAAATTTTTGTTCCAAAGCAAAGAGATCTAACAGTGGTGGTGAAAAACGTTTCCAAACTAACTGATACAGCCACATTTGTAAATACGATTTGCAATATGAATCAGGAGCTGAACGGAATGGAAGATGAAATCAAGATATTATTCGTAATGAAATCTAACACACCAACCCAAAACATAGTCCTGAGAGTTTCCCCAAAAGCCTATCAACTTATGAAAAGAATGAACAATACATTATATACAGACCTAGAACGTTGTCAGATACAAGATAAAATCCTAGTAAAACAATGTCAAAATTGTTTCCAGTTTAATCCTGACCATAAAACAAAAGAATGTCCAAATGTACAAATATGTTGCATATGTGGAACCCAGGGCAATCACGTCTGTACTAAAGAGCTAAAATGTCATAACTGTTCAAAGAATCCAAGACTTAGGAATAGTCCGATTAACCATAAACCAAATACAAATGACTGTCCTCAATATAAATTGCAGGTTGATAGAACAGTGAGAAGAACTCAATATCTCATCGGTTCAGAAGAGGAATGAATAACGAATTTAGTTATTTGTAGTCATGGTGATCACTGCTCTACCATACAGATATAATAATAAAATGTTTATTATAGAATATTAGAAAAAGTATGACAGCTTTAAACGAACTTACAATTTCAACGAATAATAATCCACCCGATATTATATTACTTCAAGAACCATATGTTTTAAATAAACAGGGTATATTTGATTTAGACTCACCAATAATTTATTCAAAGACTTCAGAAATTATTTACACAGCAACAATCATTGTAAATAAAAATATAAAATTCAAAAATTAGATAATTTTACGAATCAATTCTGTACTGCAATATCTGTCATAACCTCAAATTGGTTTGTAGTAATCGGAAATTTTTACTTTCATCCCAATTCCTGTAATGATACTCACTTAGATTTTATAAGAAACTTGATTAATACTTATTCAAATAACCCTATAGTCCTATGCGGAGATTTCAATTCCCGTCATCCAATCTGGTTCGATAAAATAACAAATTCAAATGGTTACAAATTGCAAACAATAATAAATGAAAATCACTTGTACATTCACAACGATAAACAACAACAACAATAGCCTTTATTGGGCACACGTGCCATACAGTATTCACCCGGTAGGACAAAAAAAAAAATAAAAATAAATAAAATAACAAATTAGCATCATAGTTATATACAAATATTGGGTATTGACCTCGACCAATTATCGAGTTGGATCCGGTGTCTGTGCTAAATATTTTGATTGAGCTGATTTCCAGTATTTATAAAAAGCGAATGCAAAGGGTCTGGATTTTACGACTTTTGCCATTAAAACATAAGGCGAATTGCTATTATAGCCGGTCTCTTGACGAAGAATTTCTCTCTCTTCTTCCATTGCCGTACAGTAGAACATGTAGTGTAGAAAGTCGAGACTAAATTCACCGTTGCATAAGGTGCATTTTATGGTCTTAGTTTTCAAAAGTGAAACATGATTAATTCTCTGTACTGGAAAAAGGCTTCTTACTTGTGCAATGATTCTCTTTAAAGTTAGGGGGATATTGTCATTCAGATAGCATTCCATTGTAGGTGATGAATGAAAGTATTTATAGTGAGAGTAGAGTACTGATTTTCTTATTCTTACATAATCCAGCTGCAAGGACTGATCGGTTGCCGTTCTAATAATTAGGGGGATGTATCTTGGTAGAATATTGAAGTCTGTACTTCCAACAAGCCATGAGAAGCCGGTGTTGTTAAGTAGCTCTGTTATACTTTTTACCAGTCCGATATTCTGTTTTGAAGAAATTGAAATGTCCCACAAATGTGCCAAACAAATTGAAGGTAGCCTGCTGCCGTCCATTTTCAGAATTCTAGTCCAGAATTTTAAAGTTAGTTTTTTCACTGTGATATCAAGAGAGTTTCTTCCTGTTTCGGCCCTCAAAATATAGCCCGGAGTATAGCTTGGAAGGCACAGAAAACGTCTGAGAAAGGTATCCTGGATTCTATCTAAGATTAAGGCTTGATCATGTGCCCAGATTGGAGCCGCATAGAGTAGGACTGTCAAGATCATAGAATCCAACAATCTCATACTTGCATGGAAGGATTTGAGCTTGGACTTCAGAATAATCTCCCCCACAGCACCCATCGCAGCCATGGTCCTGCCTCTATAATTTAAGGCAACTTGAGTGAAAGAAATCGAAGGGGTTAGCGGATAGCCCAAGTACGTATATTTTGATGTAACACTTAAAGGACTTTGACCCCAATACCATCTTTCTGAACGCGCCACCTTTCCTCCATTACGGAAAACCATTATTCTCGACTTGTTTTCGTTCAGAGTTAGTAAGTTCGTTTCTAGATAGGTTTTCAGTATATTGATTTTCAATTGAAGGTTTATTTTAGAATCACCTATCAGAACAATATCGTCGGCATATAGGAGGAGGTGTATGTTTCCGAAATTGGGTAAGTATATTCCTGACAACCCCGAGTCATCAAATATTTTGATCAAATCATTAATAAAGAGTAGGAATAGGCATGGGGATAGTGGGTCACCTTGGAGCACCCCCGAACGAATTTCAATGAATTCAGTGATATAATTGTTCCAACGAACCGCAGCGGTCATGTCTTCATAATAACATTTAATTAAGTTTACAAATCGGTGATTCAGTCCTATTTTGACTAGTTTTGTCCATAGCAATGCGTGAGGAACCGTGTCAAAAGCTTTTTTTAAGTCTACGAAGAAGGAGTAACATTTACCTCTTTTCTTCCTTAGGGCAAGTTGGATTACAGATGTCAATATGAAAATGTGATCTTGACATGGGTGAGCAGATCTAAAGCCCGCTTGATTCTCTGGGATAATATCATTAGTTTCAATCCATTTGACTAGGCGGGACCTAAGTATTGCTATAAATAGTTTCGCGAAATTGCTCAGCAGTGAGATTCCGCGGTAGTTGGATGGATTATCAGAATCTCCATTTTAAAAATCGGATGAATAATAGACTTCGAGAAAGAGGATGGGAATACAGCTGATCTTAGTATTCTGTTGTATAGATCCTTGAGTAACAGAATGTAACTGTGAGGAAGGAGCTTGATTGCTTCGTTAGGTACCTCGTCGATTCCAGCTGCTTTACAGTTCTTTAAACGCGATATTTCTTCTGTTATCTCCCTCATTGTAATTTCCGCCAATAAGCCTGTATCCACTGAAAGCGTGTTTAGTATAGGAAGGATATATTCTGTTGATGTTTCGGATGAGAGTAGTTTGTCGTAAAATTGGTGCCATTCTTGAAGCGATATGTTTCCTTGAATTAAACTTCTTTTTTTATAAATGCTTATTGTTTTCCAAAAGTTTTTAGAGTCATGAGTATTGCTTGATAAATTTACATGCAATGATTGGTAGTATTTTTTCTTTTTATCTCTAATTAATGCAGCATAGAATTTCTTTTTTGAAATATAGTTAACACGGTCTGTTTCTTTTTTTGATTTCATGTAGATTTTAAGATGGGATTTAGTATTCTTTTTTGTTAGATAACATTCTCGATCAAACCAGGGCTTTGAATTTGGGTTCAATGTTTTGGATCTTCTCTGCATCCCCGCTTTGCCCATAGTATCAATGATTTTATCAGTTAAAAGCCTCATTGTATTATCTATTGAGTGATTCCAATTCAGGTGTATTTCATTTAGTGCCTGCGAGAAAAACTGTGAGTTATCATGTATCCATCTATAACTGCGATCAGAACCGGGCACTATAAGGGCAGATAAGGTGATAGGGAGATGGTCCGAATATGGAGAACAATCAACTTGGAAGTTCTCAATTAGATCCAAAAGCAAGGGGGTCACCACAAAGTAATCCAAGACCGAAGAGCCACGGTCTGAGATGTAAGTAAAATTGCCATTTTGATCTGCCATCGATCTGCCATTTAATATTGTCAGTAAATTATTGTCGAGGAACTCAACAAAATGGGTTGCATTTGGAGAGATCATCTTGTCACTGGAATTACGCAGTGAGAAAATATTTGAAGAGAGCGCAAATACATTGTGAAAACCGCCCATAGATCCCGTTCGAATGTTAAGGTCACCCGCCAGCATTATTTCATAGCCACATAATAATCTTTCCTCAATAAACCTAAATAGTTTGTTTAGGTTGAGTTTAAAAGTATCACCAGGTGGTAAATATGCGACTAGTATACATAGTTTACATATAGAGGTTTGTTTAAAACAAATTGAAATCCAGTTAGGCTCAATTTCTATTTTGTAAATATAATTTGAAAGCATTTTACTGATTCCGACCAGTATTCCACCAGACGGTCTTCCAGTCTTGCAACATCTTGTAGCCAGCGATTCATAAATAGTAAATTCATGTATGTCCACTTGTATATTGCGGTCGAGCCAGGTTTCTGCAAGTGCAAAAATATGATAATGTTTTATATAATCGAGAAGATCAAACAATGAACTAGCTCTCATGTATCCATTTATGTTCCAGTATAAAATGTCAATAGAGTTTTTATATTTAGTAGGTCTCAATTGCAGGTCTGGTGATATTACAAATTCTCTTCTGTTTGTATTTTCATCCTGTTGCTATAACTCCGCACCCTCCTTGGAGGTAATTTTACCATTGAAAACCTGAAAAACTGTTCCGTTAACAATCAGTTTATCATCCCTAAGTTTTGCCGTGATTCCTTTGTTTAAGAATTCTTTCCATTTAGGAATCAACAGTCGGCGTTGTTCTCTGGTACTAGGAGAGTAGTCCTTGCTTACAAAGATATTCAAATCCCTTAATTTAAATGAATTTTTAAATATATTTATTCTCTCGATGTGTTCTGGGACCTCTACCAGCATTGGGGCTTTATCCTTTTTGGATAACCTCCTGCACCTGGAAATAGCGATCTCATCCGAGATCTGCATCTTGTCTTTTATCAAACTTCTTATTTTGGCGCGGGATTCATCAGGATTTTCACTTCCATTACCTTCAATGCCGTAAAAAATCAGGTTTTTCTCTCTGTTTTTCATCTCCATAAAACTAACTCGACTCTCAAGTTCTCTAATCTTTTTGACATTCACTTCAACGGCGCTCGCAGTTAATTCCAGAGAAGATTCAAGCTGCTGTACACGGGTGTCAAATTTTTGCATCCCTAGTTCAATCGCAGATAGCCTAGAGTCTAGTTTTGAGCCCCAATCAATTCACAACGATAAAACTCCAACATGTAGAGGGGCAAGTATAGTAGATCTAACAATCTCGAATAGACTTTCAATAAATATGATCAGACATTGGACCACCTCATCACTGACGAATATTTCTGATCATTTGGCAATTCAATTTGAAATTCACTCAAAATTTAATTATATAAAAGATAAACAGAATTCTACATGGAAATTCAATGAAAAACACGCCAACTGGACAAATTTCTCCAAAAATCTCAAGTATCAAGAATTTATCAAATTAAAGAATGAGGCAGATATGGTGGAAAATTGCACGGATATTGATAAAGTTGTAAAAAAAACTCACGGATAACATAATAGAAGCAGCTTACATATCATTAAAAGTAAAATCAAACAACTACGCATATGATGCAGGTATAAAATGGTGGAATAAAGAAATTGAACTAATGAAAACACATTTTCATTAGGTAAGAAACTTATTTTATCACAGTAAGACTATCGATGCAACAAGATTTAAACAAGTCAGAAACAAATTTAATGATATGATAAAGAAAGCAAAGAGAAATAGTTTGAAAATTTTCATCGAAGAAAATGAATCAAATGATCCTTTTGGTAACGCATATAAAATTTTCAAAAAGCTCAAATCCTCAAACAAGCAGAAAGGACTTCCCATAATAGACAACAATCAAGAATCAGAAAAAGAAAAACGCATTACAGACATAATAAATGTATTAATTGCAGATGACAGAATTGATCAAGACAACCAACAACAAGAATTGGTTAGAAGTTACGAACCTTTTCTAAGGAATTCAAGCGCTATCCATATTGATACCGAAGAAATAGAATATCTAATTGACAATACCAATGTTAAAAAGTCACCAGGTCAAGATAATATCAGTAATAACATGATAAAATACTCAAATACTCTGAAACTTCCTGTGCTACATTCGTTATTAAATAAATGTATTCAGATGGGATATTTTCCAAGGGAATGGAAAACGACAGTTTTAAAAATTCTAATGAAACCAAACAAATCTAACGTCGAATCAATAAAAAGCTATCGACCTATTTCGTTAACATCTAATCTGTCTAAGATCTACGAAAAAGTTATTAAAAAGAAAATTTATGAATATTATATGCAAAACAATTTATTAAGTCCCAAACAGCATGGATTCATCAAGTCAAAATCTACTATTACAGCCTTGAATAATATAATCGATATAATAATGGAACACAAAACCAAAGAACTGACAGCTCTGGTCACAATAGGTATTGCGGGAGCCTTTGATAACGCATGGTGGCCTGATTTTTTAAAAATAATAGATGAAGATAATTTGCCGGAAAGTTTAATAAGGACTATTCAATCATATTTCAAATCGAGGAAAACGACATTTACATATGAGAACTTAACAATAAATAAACAAATTACAAAGGGATGTCCGCAGGGTGGCCCGCTATCTCCACTACTATGGATAATATTACTAAACGATCTTTTGATCAAATATCAAGTTCCTAATAGTGAAGTGGTATGTTATGCGGATGATGTTTCAATTATATGCTGGCACAACAATTGCAAAGACCTGAAATTAGTTATAGAACAGGCATTAAATACAATTGATGTATGGTGTAAGAGTAACAAACTTGAAATAAGTCTAGAAAAAACTAATATACTTTATTTACATAACAAAGAAAAAATCCCAATCAAATTTAATAATGAAATAATCATACCAACTCTGAAGACCAAAATTTTAGGAATAATAATTGCAAATCACAGAAGAAGAAACAAAATAAATTTTACATACCACATAGAAGAAATAGTAAATCGTACAAAACGTTTTAAAAATTATCTCTTCTCAATTTGCGGGAAATCTTGGGGTCTAAGCACCCAGAAAAGGCTAACTTTATATAAATCCATTTTTAGACCAATACTTACATATGGAGCCGAAATTTGGTTCAAATATTTAAATAAAAAATGTTTACAAAAATTAAATTCAACCCAATATCAAATACTGACATGGTGTATACAAGCCTATAAATCCACATCATATAGCTGTGTTCATAGTTTGGCCAACATTCCTCTGATCTCAGACTTTATCGAATCCAGAATCATGATATCTGATCTGAGAAACTTATCCACAGATGATCAACAAATTTATGACCCATTTATTCCAGGAATTATAAATACCTTTCTCAAATCAAGAATGAATGTTCTGAAAAACGAAGCAAATAATACTTTCTTAAGCTTTTTTCCCCAAGAAATCCCTAAATACTTTCGTCCAAATTTTTATAATACTCAATTTGTTACAAACCAAGGAAATTTCAAAAGCTTTTTAAATAGAATAAAGGCAGTGGAGGATTCAAGTTGCTTTTGTGGTGTGGAGGAACAAACCTCAAGACATCTACTGATCGACTGCCCAGCATTTCAAGATTATAGAATGAAGAATGAACTAGTTGTTTATGAATTAAACGATTTGATTTCCAATAAAAATTCATATCTAAAGTTCAATTCATTTTGTAAATACATTCTAAAATTTCTACAAAATCTGGATCTCTAAGGTTTTTATTCGTTGAATAATGTAAATAACTCATGTAAATAAACTTTTCTCCTTGTTTGGCGCAAGTATCCCTTGCGGGATATAGCGCTTTGGAAATAAAATAATTGTAATTGTAAAAGAAAAAATAACTGTGTACAAAAGAAAGAAGTGTCTGGAAATGTGTACAATAAGAAATATATAAATATGACATTTATTCATGCCGACTTATAGCCATATGACTTTGGAATCCTTCTATTTTGCTTGATGGTAAAAAACCCTACTTAATTTTGTAAAAGGATGAGATATATATATATATATATAATGCAATTAGCGCCTTTCACCCACTGTATCTTAATATATCTTTCTTCAATATATACATAAAACAAAATAAACATTTCCTAACCGCTTTGGAACAAACTAAATCAACGTTTAGTTGATTTTGTTCCACTAGATGGCGCTCTACCATCTTAAATGCTCATATGAGGGGTCATAAAATGCTTATTTTGTGTGTTATATATTAACAATATGTATATATATAAATTTATGTTGTTAAAAATGATAAATATATTGTAATCGCATTAAAACAAATGCATATTTTGGATCAATGTATTTATTAAAACAAAATTCAATATTTGACGAGGCTTTGCACCTATCTAAAAATTAAAAAGAAAGAGGTTTACCCTCCCCCTCGCATCGATGACTCGCTAGACACCATTGCCGGATCCAGGTACTTCTCCATCATGTATATGAGATTGGGTTACTGGAAAATTAAAGTAGACGATAAGGACCGGGAGAAAACTGCATTTTATCACTCCGGACGGCCTATACGAATTTAATGTAATGCCACTCGGCCTATGTAATGCACCAGCAACTTTCGAGCGGATGATAGACAACGTCCTACCGGAATTAAAATGGGACATGCGTTTATGCTACTTAGACGACATTGAAATCTATGGATCGACCTTTTAAAAAACATTGAACACGTCTATACCAAGTGTCTAGATGCATTCAGCAGGCCGAGCTGTGTCTGAATTATAAAAAGTGTCATTTCGCCTCGAGACAAATAACTATCCTCGAGAACGTCGTTAATGAATTTGGACCGCAGCCAGACCCATAAAAAGTCCATTGTCTACTTTTCAAATCCCCGTAATATCAGGGAGGCTAGAAGGTTTCTTGGATTAAGTTCGTACTATAGACGCTTCATTAAAGGTTAAGCTAAAAAGGCTCGATACTTGAATAGGCCTTTAAAAAAAAATATATATATATATATATTTGGGGGCAAAGAACAAGATGAATCTTTTCGGATTCTCAGACAGGAATTGAGATATTCGCTTGTGTTAGGACATTTCGTTGAAGGTGCTTAAACTCATTCCATACTGATGAAAGCGGTTGTTTTAAGAGCAGTTATTGTCCAAATCCAAAATGACACGGTGAGATCTATACCCTATGTATCGCGAACACTAACCAAAGCAGAAAATAATTATTCCACTACATAAAAGAAATGCCTCGTAGATATTTGGGCCCTTGGTAAATTCTGCCCGTACCTCTATGGCAGACCCTTTACTGTGGTTACCGACCATCACTCGCTATGTTGGCTGGTAGGCTTGAAAGTTCCATCCGGCCGCTTAGCAGGTTGGGCCCTTTAACTACAAGAATACGACAAAAACATCGTCTACAAATACGGACTCAAGCATATAGACGCTGATTGTTTGTCAAGACACCGCGAAGATATAAGGGAACATTACTTCCATCCAAGACATTGCAGAAAAACAAGGTAAAGACCCCCATTTGGTTAGGATTCGTTAAAAACTTGCCAATGAAATTTTTAAAAGGTATTAGATTATTAAAGGCGTTCTATATAAGAATAAAATACGACCGTGAGGGCAAACTATGGCTGCTTGAAATCCCAAATCAATAATATTTTTGAAGATGTCCACGACACTCCAATGGCCGGTCATTTAAGGCTTGCAAAGACCTATGACCGCGTTAGATTCAATTGGCCTGGACTTCATAGGACAGTTTCTTAATACATTGCTCATTGTAAAGAATGCCAGCTAAGGAAGGGCGTGCCTCAGAAACTTTCTAAACAACTAGTCCCAATACTGCTAACTCTCTACCTCGGCTTTTCAAAATATAGGAATTGATTATCTGGGAAGATTCCCCATATCTCACACGGGAAATACATGGATAATATTCGCGACTGACTATCTCACCAGATTTTCGATAACAAAGGCCGCGACAACAGCGGAAGATACCAAATTAGCAACCTTTCTTATTGGAGACGGCATACCCAAGCACGGCACTCATTGTCTCAGACCATACGAGAAATAAATAATCAAAACGGGACAATTAACAGATCCACCAAGCATACCCCCTCAAACGAATGGTTTGACAGAAAAACCAACAAGACCCTGACTGACATGATCTCGATGTATGTTAGCGCTGATCAGAAAAATTAGGACAGCATCCTACCATATGTGACCTTCGCCTAATACCGCTCGACAAGATACAACAGGATACAGCCCGTTCTTCCTCGTCCGCGGCGGAGAAGTTGAAACACCGCTGGAGTCAATACTGCCGTCAGGAACTGCAGAATATTATTTGGGTCTTCTGGTAACCAAATCTGAGAACGCACGAAGGTTACCTCGGCTTAACCTCTTGCAGGCTCAGAGAAAAGACAATGGACACTAAGACAAGAAGCATCAGCAGGTGACGTACTAGGAAGGTAATTTTGTTTGGGTGTTTACTAGAGACCGTACCGTTGGTTTGTCAGAGTAGTTATTGAAGAGATACTTCAGATCCTATCGAGTGACCAGAAAAATGTCGAGTGTAAATTATAAAGTAGAAGGCGTGGCGGACACTAGGAGAAGGCGAAAAACCCTAAATATCGTCCATGTAATCCGCATGAGCCCTACCACGACCCCGAAATCTCAAAAAGATATTTATCAGGGTCATGTGACCGAGTAGTAAACAGTGGGACGCTATTTCTCTTGTGGAGGAATTCATGTCAGTAGAACAGAGTTTTCTGGTACTTCTCTTATCTAGTCTGTTAGGACCGGTTGGGGAAACAGTGGCATCACGTGGAAGGAGGTTTTCCCTTCTTGCTGTGACTTCTGGGTCGATTATTTTTACTTATATATAGTAATCCCTTTATTTTATATTTAAAATCTTCCATATAACTGATTAAATAAATATTTAAAGTAATTCGGGAGCCTATTTAATTATTTTTATCACAATATTTTTCTGGACACTCGGTTACTATGCTAACAAAAATTAAATAAATGACTTACCACAAGTTTTTTTTTTTTATTTGGGGTGACTTTTTATATATTTAAATTTTTTAAATGTTTCAAAAGAAATGCCCATGTCTTTTGATACCTATCTGTAAGCACTTCCTGGGCTTTCTTTGACCAATGACTGATTCTTTTGCACATTTTCGATTTTTCTAATCGAAAAGGTTCTGCCAGTGTGTAGATCATAATTGATATTTATTTAACTATCTTTAAATCGTTCAAACCAGCTCTTGATTATAATAGAGTATATTCTTTACAAGCATTCTTTATTTTTTTAAATGCTTCGGAAGCTGTTTTCCACAATTTAAGGAAATTCTATTAAGATTAATCATTTTTAAATGCGGACTATATTTATGTTTGAAATGTTGTGTGATATACGCGAACCTCTTATATAAATTGAAAAAAAAGTATGCGCTTGCGTCTGTGTGCTAATATTTTTTCTATGTGTTGAAAATTATTTTCTACAAAATCCTATAAAATATTTCAGAAGCATACATGGGAATTTTTGATCGCCCACACGTTGTATTTTTCATATGTAATATTGAAGAAGATTTATTAAAGAATTTCTATATTTGGCTTCTGGGTTGTCTAGGAGGAGGACTCCAGCCCGCAAGGCTATCGACTGCCGCCTCAGGTGAGAACAATGTTTTAAAAAATGTTCTATCCTTTGAGTTGAGTAATTTAATAATTTAATTATATTCTCTCTCCAATCTATGAAGAATTTTAAAATTTCAAACAAAAAAGGTAATATTAGCAAATAAACAGCAAGTATGGGGAGGATGAACAGTCAAGTGCTTAAATTTTATATTGTTAGATTGAACAAAACAGGTCGATTCTTTATTTTGAGATTTTGAAAAATCAAATTGCAAAAATATATTTGAAAGAAGGCAGCAAAGTGTGTATGTCTCTTTCAATATATTTTCTATATGGGCGTGACCCCCCTTGAAACTTGGAATAGTAAAATAAGAATTTTATTTATAGGTATTTGCCTATATTATTTTGACAGAGCTATAACATAAAACTCTAATATGGAGATATACATGTTTCTGAAGTAATTTGAAGTAAAAATAGCGCAAATTAACACCGTTAAGCATTTTCATGATACTAAAATGCAATGACCGGGAGTTTTATTGATAGCTTTATCAAATAACCTTGCTGTATAGTTTCAAAAATAGTAAAGAAAAAAATCCTCAAGAACTTCAATACTCAAAAAAATCATAGTGACGAAAGAGTAACATATCGATTGAAAATAATACAATCGATACAAATATAATACATAAACCATATTACATAATTTGGTAAGCATTCGCCCATTTTTAGATTATAAAATCAATTATTATTCAGTTTATATATTTTCTTAATTATAATTAGAAGCATTCTCTGTTAAAATATAGAATTCTAGAATATAATTACTAATTATATATTAAAATGTAAAAATGTCTTTCTTTAGCTCTTCTCGATCAGTGAGGTTTCCGAGATGGAAGAAGCCCCCCAAACCCCCAATGGATCGCACCATCAGCTGAAGAACGTTGATATTTGGAGCTACCAAAGGAATTCCCAGAGGCAGTGCCTGCTGCTAGAGCAACAGATTGATCAAAATGACCCCACAGAAGAAGACGATGATATGACGTCAGACCAGGTAAGTCACAACTATCGCCTACTTCTTTCAATCGGGAATACTAAGGTGAGTTGGATCGATTACTTGCCAGTGAGAGGTACCGATGGTATAGCTCAAGGAGAACGTGACGAATTTGATGCAAATTCCCAAACTGATCATCTAGTCAATTTTGATAGACAAAATGGATTGAGAATTTGTGTCTCAAAGATTATTTCATAAAAAACTTATTTGTTAATTGGGGTATGTTTGTGTTTGATATTTTTCATTGTTCTATATTTTTCTTGATTTGTTCATAACACAATTAAGAAATATTATTATTTTTATAAATTCTATCACATGATCCCCCAAAAGGTATTCACGAAACTAGTGGTGATAATGATTCTAAAAATACCTTCATGTTAATTTACATTTGGGTATATATATAAAATGAAAGGATTTAAAAGCACGAATGTTTCTTTTATACATAATACAAACTTCTACTGCCCTTACTGCGATGAAAAATATATTGGGAGGGCTTGGCTCATCAGTGGTGAACCCTCCCAGCGGTATCGCCAATTTAATCCACCAGACCGCTTCTCAGAGTTCTAATACTGTATTGGACGACTCTGCTTATATACGCAGCACTGAAGGATGGAATCTCAGAAATGGTTTTCAAGAAAACTATGGACATAAGCTTATAGGAGAGTAGAATTACATTCAAATATTTGCATCGAGCAATGCTCTTCCGCAAACAATAAAGACAAGGCCAGTTAGGCATAAATTAACACAAAGCAATAACGCGCCATCTATACATATAAAATGAAAGGATTTAAAAGCACGAATGTTTCTTTTATACATAAAAGTAGTATAAAGAAACATTCGTGCTTTTAAATCCTTTCATTTTATATGTATAGATGACGCCTTATTGCTTTGTGTTATTACATTTGGGTATGTTGCTCTGATTTGAATTTCTTATATGATAATACAAGCCTCACAAACAATTAATAATAGATCATAGATAAACTCTTGACTTGATATTTTTCTTTTTATTCCAAGATTTGCTGCTACTAAATCATATACGTATTGCTTACATTTAAGTTGTTTCAGAGGGAACTGGCGATTCTAAAAGTAAGTCATATTACTCCTATTCCTATAACCTGCCTATTCATTTCTAACACTTTTCAATTGAATTCCAGATCGATATAATGATTACTGAATATTTGATTAAGAGGCTTCTAATTAACGCGTAAGTATTAGCAAAAATTAAGTTGTATTTTCTACCACCTAATAATAAATGCATGCTGATGAAAGTCTTATATCTGAAAATCTAAAATTATATGATTTTGATATGATTTTTAATATATAATATTTTTAAAATGCAATAGCAAATCAAGTCTGGAATGTCGCTAAAGATTTTTGAGAGAGGCAGTATAAGTAAGGGAACATTTGGACGGCTCTTGATCCAAAAATTGGAGTTATGTTCAAAATACTTCTAGTGAAAGGTAGCGTGAAACAACCCATTAGCATAATTCCAAGTGCTAATTAGATCATTATGTAAGTAGATAAGTGATTAAATGAGTGAAATCACCAGTTCATTATCATCATAGTCAATTTTAAGTAGATCAATTTTGAAATTGATTCTAGTAGTATTTTGACGATCAATAAAGCTAACCATAAAAGTAGTTTTAATAAAATATCCTGTCTCAAACCCTTAAACCAATAATTCCAACCAACAAACCGCCATATAGACTGTGTATAAATCTCCAAAGGCTAAATATCAGGCTACTTAATTAACAAACACTCTCCTGACAAGTCCGAAAGCTTGAAAATACAAGTTTGAACAAGAAAATTATACATGGGAGCTTTATTTATTTTATAAAAACACTCTCCTTGTTGATCAATAATTAAATAAAATTAAATCTCTAGAAAATGTTTCCTATACATTATTGACACTACAATATCTATATAGAATCTTCAGACCACAGATAGACAAGGTTCATATCACATATATAAATTGTATTTACCCATATATAGACAGCTGCCTTTTTTTCTCATTATTCAGATATATAAACCTCCATCAATAACGTGTAGACATAAATTAAAAGAACAATAAGATCTTCAGTTTTCAAATTTATTGATACAACTGTTCAGACGATTTTAATTCTTTCATTGTTTTCTTCTCACCTTATCTTTTATATATTATTGTGAATAATAAGGTGGCCATAAGGAAGAGGTGACGATTATTTTTATAGAAAGTCTTCAAATCATTCTTAAGAAAACTGTTTCGGTGTTTCATTTAGGTTTACTACAAGGGATCAGTTGGCGTTTTTTTTATTTTCTCAACGTTTTGACAAAATTCTTTTGTCTTCGTCAGGAGAAGTAAAAAACTAAAACATTTAAAATGTTTTATTTTATTTACTTCTCCTGACGAAGACAAAAGAATTTTGTCGAAACGTTGAGAAAATAAAAAACTCCTACTGGCCGAAGTGTCTATTTTTCATAGAAATATGAATGCCGGCCAGGCAACCTTTATCTTTACGATACAAGGTATTAGTTATTGCACATCAATTTTATGTCTTGCAAGGAATTTCAGAAACTTGAGTCTTTCAAAATCATTAGGATACCTAACAACGTCCACGCTTTCTCGAATTTCAATATTGAGATTTTATCACCAATAAAAAAACAAAAAGTAGCAAACCTCCAAATGTAAAATATAGGAAAAAGTAATATCCTGAAATATATAAATGTGTTGTAACAAAATATTCACGCACATTCTAATATATCTGATAAAATATAGAAAACGATCCCTTTCTTGTTCCGAAAACAGGTGTAGATATCAATTATACAATTTTCTAATACACCTATCCCCCGATTTACACGGTACTTTTTTTACACGTTTTCGCTTTTACACGGTTTTCCAAATAAGTTTTTGTTTTTGTTTTTATCGCTTTATACTAAATGCTACTGTGATTGAACACATGCGTTGTGTACACATCTCACGAGGAATCCCGAGCTTATGTGCTGACTACATATTTTAACCTGCCAATGCATTTTATTTTTATTTCTGTATACACCTATCTCCCGATTTACACGTTTTTCTCAGGAACGTATCTACCGTGTAAATCGGGGGATAGGTGTATATATATTACATTTATTCATCATAAAACCATTTATTTTAAAAATGGGCAAAAGGCCCAAATAATTATTTTTTTAAAGACATGTATTTTAAACTTGTTGCACATACACATTTTGTTATATTAATATGACGTAAATTATTCTATTCTAGTAGACGTGTCAAAACTTTATCTAGATTATAGTTATAGAAAAGGTCTTTTTTTTTTTTTGTAAATAATATTCTAATCTATAGAATCTGTATTGGACGCTGCGAAACAACAAAATGTTCTGGTTGTTGTTCAGTAAGGAGTTGCTCCAGGTCCTGAATTCCCTTATTTCAAGCCTCGCGGTCGAGTATGCCTCGGATGAGTCAGAAAAAACGATGCCAGACGGTAAATATCAATAATAAATATAGCGCTGATAATATATATATATGTTAAATTTTGAAAATAAAAACATTTTGATACGAGATTAAACAAGAAAATAACATATCAAAATTTAGGGAATTTTAAATATAAATGTGAAGCTATAAAAGATATTGTGGTCATTATCGAACATATATAGTGAAAATATGATTTAAAAAAAATGTTAAAGATAGTTTAATAAAATAGTGAAGATGTAAGAAATAAGTAATATTATTTTGTTGTTGTATTTTAGAATTGTTGAGATTATGCTATGGTGTAATGCAGTCGTGGTTAAAAATCTTGAAATAAAAATAATAATGGTTTTGATCAGATATTGCTTTAATTGAGCTTATGGGATATATAAAAAAAACTAGTTTGATAAAAGTACTGCCTGACTTAAGGCGTAAGAATAAAAAGGAAAAGCTTATTTACATAATGTACAAAAGTTTTGGGCCGACCAACGGGGATAGAACAACAACGAGTTTTTATATGGGAAGAGTGACCTCTGGCGGTCAATTTAGCAGTATTTTTATCTATGAAATATATTTTTAAATAAAACAATATCTTAATATAACATTTTAAACAATACCTTAATATAACATTTTAAATAATACTTTTATATAACATTTCTAAATAAAATATTTTAATATAACATTTCCCCCCTGTGAAGAAAACAATATGGGTTCATTCAGAGAAAAGTGAAAAAATATAGTTAAAAAAAAAAGATAAAATGATGATAGAAAGAAAATAACGTGAGAGGTGATATTTTAATATAACATATATATATGTTATATTAGGGTATTATTTAAAATGTTATATTAGGGTGTTATTTTATTTAAAATTATAATTTCATAGATATAAATACTCTGTTTAAATCGACCGCCAGAGGTCACGCTTTCTCTATAAATACTCATTGTTGTTGTTCCCCGTTGGCCGTCTCCAAACTTTGTACATTATGTAAATAATCTTTTGTTTTCCTTGTTCTATTCACCTTAAGCCAGGCGGTACTTTAATCAAATTATCTTTATTATATAATCCTTAAGCTCAATTAAAGAAATATATCCGATCAAACCATTGTTATTTTTATTTCAAGATTTTAACCACGACTGCATCACCAATACCATATATTACTAAAAAGAACCAGCAAATAACTCCATACCATAATCCTCAAGATAATCAAAATTCAAACAGAAAAATCTCTTTTTTTTTATATAAGATATATACTAATTAAAAAGACATATATTGGATCAAAATAATCAATATATATATATATATATATATATTATATTATATAATCTAAATATAAAAATATATTCTATAATTTAAAAAATATATATATTTTATTTTAATTCATTGATAGTTCTACTTGTGTTTTGACCATAGTTTTAGAATACGCCGACTTTTAATATACTTGTTGTAAATATGTAGTTATCTAACCTATTTTTGAAATCACTAATATATAGAATTCATTTCATAAATTCTATATAACTGTGAAAAATGTCTTATTGTGATTTTCTTCAAGTAATTTAAAATAAAAACTACTTGATAGTAAATAGTTATTTTTCTGCTTTTCTTTCAAAATGACACGACTGCAAACGATACCATTAAGTACCCATGTACTCAAAAGAACCAGTAATTAATTTCTATCTAAAAATAATATTTATTATTATAACATAAGTCGACAGGATATTTACCTGTTTATTCATTCAAAATGCCAAAAGAGAAAATAATCTACTTTAACAAGACATAGCCCAATACAATCAAACATAGCCTACCTCAACCAACATAGCCTACCTCAACCAAACATAGCCTACCTCAATCAACATAGCCTACCTCAATCAAACATAGCCTACCTCAACCAACATAGCCTACCTCAATCAAACATAGCCTACCTCAATCAAACATAGCCTACCTCAACCAAACATAACCCTCTCCAATCAAATATAGTCTTCTACAAGCAACAATTCTCTCTACAATCAACAATAGTTTTCTTCAATCAAAAATGGTTTTCAACAAACAACCATAGTTCTCTTCAACTACAACCATTTTCCAAGATCATCAACTCCAGCCAACTTTAACCTTTTCAAGGTACTTTGTATCTACCATTTTGCACAAATTACCATTTTCAACTTTGCTGATCCTCATCCATGCTTCTCAATAGTTTCAATAGCTCATTAATTTATAGTTATATTTCTTTTTCAAATCATTATTAAATATCAGCATCAAATCTTATGTCTACAAAAAATACTTAATGTCATTCCATATATCTCTCTATTATCATTTTATATTATTCAAATATTATTAACAAAAAACAATTATATATTATTTTCATATACTTTTAAATGTTAATATTTTAGAAACAACTTATTTTGAGTTATTATTTGCGTAAAAATAAACATTTTCTGGTGCCTTTTGATATTTTGAAATATAACTAGTATAATGACATAATTACTCATATTTTAATTGGATTTTTATTCGTCTAATATTTTATATGAATCTATCATTATTATTCAATATATAGAAATTTAATATATATCTAAATATATGAATTATTTATAAACAAACTTTATTTTGTTTATTTTTAAAATAGCTTTACATTGATTTTTATTGTTTAATTAGTAATTATTTCTATAGACATTTTGATTTCGTTTAAATATTTTTTAGTTACCAATTTTATTTTAAACTTTATTTTTGTTAATATTTTTCCATCTTTATTCTTTTGTCTAAATGTGATCATTCTTTATTCTTTACCATTACTTTTTATCTTTACCTTATCTTTACATGTTCATTCCTTGTTTCACATTTGCCTTTTGTAAATAATTAACCTTTGCTTAATGTTTATTGCTTTTTCAAAAATGCCCTTTTTTATAAAATATCCAATGTTTTAATGTTCCACCAATCCTTTACTAATGTAATTAATTTTATATTGTTGCCAATGTTATCTCGTCTCTTTATATTTTCATTTATATAAACTTTTCAATATTCATTTTATTTTCCTTCTCATTTTTATCATAATGTGTATTATTTTTAATGTCTTTTCCAATCTATTGGTTCACAAAAAGCCAATATGATAATGGATACCAAACTTTGACTTTCACTCTCTACCAATATATATTATTTTGTCATTTGCATTTATATCATAATCACACTCTCTTAACTATATTTTCTAACTTTTCTCTGAACCCGCTAATTCTAGTTTTTCACAGGGGGGAAATATTATATAATCTAAATATAAAAATATATTCTATAATTTAAAAAAATATATATTTTATTTTAATTCATTGATAGTTCTACTTGTTTTTTGACCATAGTTTTAGAATACGCCGACTTTTAATATACTTGTTGTAAATATGTAGTTATCTAACCTATTTTTGAAATTCACTAATATAGAATTCATTTCATAAATTCTATATAACTGTGAAAAATGTCTTATTGTAATTTTCTTCAAGTCATTTAAAATGAAAACTACTTGATAGTAAATAGTTATTTTTCTGCTTTTCTTTCAAAATGACACGACTGCAAACGATAACATTAAGTAACCATGTACTCAAAAGAACCAGTAATTAATTTCTATCTAAAAATAATATTTATTATTATAACATATATATACAGTATATATCGTTCTGAAAATAGAGCAATCCATACTTAAATCATTAGATAATAAAAAGGCATATATTGGATTGAGTAAAATTTATCCCTTATCTTATCTCTTAAAGAATTATTGATGGCGTATATTTTTATGTGCTTATTACAAATATTTTAAAATATAGGATAGACCTCATTATTTTTTCTCCTTTAATATTTTAAGTATGTAATAATTTAACTTATTCTGATTGTAATTTTTATAATTTTTTTTTCATGTACAAATTTTTCCCACCTACTTTGTATTTTTTAAAAATATTTCAACTGTGATATTATAACACTATGCCGCGCTGAGTTTGTTTGTACAAAAATGTAATGCCTTGATAAAGGTTGGCTTCAGCCAACCGAAATATTGGCTAAATAAATCTTTTATTCAATTCAATATATGCCTTTTTATTATCTAATACCGTATATGTATAGATAGGTTATGATGCATTAGCGCGCCATCTGTTATGATCTGCTCTTAGTAAGGGCAGTAGAAATTGTTTAATTAAAAAAAAATATACGTGTCTATAATATAGTTTCTAAATTTCATATAAATAAGTAAACATATTAAAAACCACTGGTGAAACCAATATCTCTATTGTTTCTGTGAGGGTTTTTGTTTGAGCTTGAAATCTGTATAAACGAACAATATATAACAATGTGACTATTTCACGATAAAAATCTAAAACTGTTTACTTTCACGGAAAGAAACCCTCGGAATACGTTGGTTAAAAGAGAAAATATATAATGAAATATAAATTCTAAAAGATTTGGTAGACAGACAGTAGATACTATGTTTTTGTCGGTCGTATGTAGCTAACATTGGACATTGAGGTTTTAAATTCTAAACCAGAATAAAATTAATCATAAAGATAGTTTTTATATACGAAAAAGAGATAATTTCCTTATTGGATATTTTATGCCTACTCAATAATGAATTGGCCTCTATTTATATATATATATATATATATATATATATATAAACTCAAATATTATTTTTTCGTAGCCCTAAATCTCCAGACCTGAGAGAAGAGGTATTTATCTCTCTCACTCTATAAAGTTGAATTTGTTAAATATTTCTGGAATACAAATCGGCTATTTCAAACATTAAAATATTCAAATTATTCATGTTTGCCTGTGGTGCAGATAGTGAAGAGGAGAAACATGACGATGAAAAAACGTGGAGCGAAGAGGAAGATTGCGATGTCAGAACCTGTGTGGGTGAGGGGGCTTACCAAACAGAGGCTGGGCAGGAAGAGAAGCTCGATGAAGAAGAAACGGTTGTGGAAGACGAGGTTGATGAAACCAAAACTGCCGAAGAAGAAGAGGTCGATGAAGCAAAACCTGTCGAGGTTGAGGTCAGCGACGAAGAAGAAAATGGCGAGAAAGAAGAAGGCGACGAGGCAAAAACAGGCCAGAATGGGATGGAGAAACCTGCAGCAGAAGGCGAGAAGGAAGTGAAGAATGAAGAGGAGAGAAGGGCTGAAGAGGAAGAAGCTCCCAAAGCGAACGACAAGTAAGAATCTATCATTAATATTCATATACATTAATAAATATTCCCAATATAACCTAATTTACTGAAGTTCCAAATTTCTCTATCTCTGAATATTTATTAAATTATTCACAATAACCTTCAGAATTTTGCACAATATCTTCAATAACTTCATTACACAATATAGGAAGGATTCCGGCAAAATAAATAAATTGTTCCGTTTATTTATTGAAAATAAAATATAATGAAATAACTAGACAATTATATAGAGCGTATATAGACGTGCAACTAAAGGTTTCTGATGACTTGTCATTCTAGGCAACAGAATATTGTTGTAATTGACAATGTTATTGATCATCATTATACATTTTTTTATAAGTCAGACCGAATTATAAAACTATCAGCATATATATATATATATAACCTGCTGGCCTTTTCTAAATCCTACAAGCCATATCGAGGATAAATAACATTTATATAATTATATATATATATATATATATATATATATATTTGAAAATTATCCCGCATGTGTTTCTTTTGAACGAAAAATCGAAATTTATTTTAAGGAGAAATAACAACTATTTCTAACCTTAGGGATGGAGAGAAAATAAATTTCAATTTTTTATTCAAAAGAAACACACGCGGGATAAATTTCAAATATCATTCTACAATCATAAGCCGCATTATATTGTATTATATATATAGTGATGTTGACGACCCCCCCCCCTTCTTTTAATAAAATGAATGTTTTATTGATTGGATACATAGAAATTTGTGTTGAAACTCGTACAAACTGTGCAATGTGTGCAGGTTCTAAAGCCAAAGATATGGAGGAGTAACTCTGATTTTATTCTAAATTTGTTCTGTGTCGATGTTAGAACGTAGTGGCCATATGTTATTTAAATAACCTTTTGTTCCTTGTGTCTGAATCTCAATAATATATTTTATACAAGGTGTTTCCAGTAGTTTCAGGATAATGGCGTCAAGAATAGTTTGAAATGATAATTTAAAACACTAAAATAAAAGCTTTAAATATTTAGTTATACAATGGTATATGCCATAATGTGCATAACGTGCAGGAAAGAATTAAAATTATTTCAAATATAATGTAATTTATTTTAATTTTACTATAGATATGTTAAACTGAAATTTTGCTTAAGAAAAATTGCTTTTTAAAAGGGTGATAAGTTTGTTTCACGATATTTTTATTTTTTGAAATTAGTTATTTGCGATGAACATTTGAAAATAACATTTGGAGGGTTTTAGTTAGCTAAAAATTATAGAAGTCTAGTTGCATATTGGAAACATAAAACGAAATAATTTTCGGAGGAAAATAGTGAAGGTAGTGTTATAATTCATAAAAAAAAACGAGTTTTCAAAATTCCTAATTGATATTATCTATATTCAAGGAATAAAATTTTAATTTATATGGAAATTATTATTCACTATGATAACAATCAGCCGTACAGTATTATTCAGCGCTAATATATTTGGTCAAAAATAAACTAAAAATATTCACAAACTTGAATTCCTCAAGATTTAACCCGCAAAATTGCCAGTTCCCAAAAATTAAAATAACCTTTAAAAGAGAGTAAAATCCATAGTGTATTGGCCATATTGTTTAAGTAGTTCCAACAATTCATTAATTTATATATTGATTACAATTACAATTATTTTATTTCCAAAGCGCTATATCCCGCAAGGGATACTTGCGCCAAACAAGGAGAAAAGTTTATTTACATAGGTTATTTACATTATTCAACGCATTAAAACATTAGAGATCCAGATTTTGTAGAAAGTTTAGAATGTATTTACAAAATGAATTGAACTTTAAATATGATTTTTTTTTATCAGAAATCAAATCGTTAAGTTTACAAACAACTAGTTCATTCTTCATTCTATAATCTTGAAATGCTGGGCAATCGATCAGTAGATATCTTGAGGTTTGTTCCTCAATACCACAAAAGCAACTTGAATCCTCCACTGCCTTTATTCTATTTAAAAAGCTTTTGAAATTTCCGTGGTTTAAAACAAATTGAGTATTATAAAATTTTGGACGAAAGTATTTAGAGATTTCTTGGGGAAAAAACAGCTTAAGAAAGTTTTATTTGCTTCGTTTTTCAGAACATCAGACTGATATTATTTAGAAAGAATCATAATCGTTTTTTTCTTATATATAACCATATCACCACATCAGGAAATTATTGGAAGCACCTTGTTATTATATTAGCTTTATGTTTATTAGAAAGATTATATTGAGATATATATTGTCCCCATATATATTCAACAGTAGAACACAATATCTCCCCTTCATCCTAATGATGTTCCCCAAACCTTCAATTTGTGCTGATATTCGACTTTATTCCATGTAATCTTTACATCACTTCATATAAGTGAATAATATACTTTACATAAGGCAGTATTATATATAGGTGAACTTTATTTTAAAACAATGATAAGTATTACTACAATTTTTAATTCCAATTAACATAGATTTTAAATACAAGTATTTATATCAATAAATAATTCATATCTGTATAATCTTTTATTTATATATTGCTATATATAGAATTGAGGTTTTAATCTAGGAATAACTCACAGATAAAAGTTTTATTAAACGTAAGATAGAATTTCTTTATAAAATATTATAATTTCTAATGGACCAAATTTTTATGAATATCTTTCGAAATAAGATAAGAATAATTTAGAAAATATTTTATTTTTTCTATCTTTAATATTGAATATTATATAGAAATCCTACAACATCTTTGAATAACGATAATATTTAGATTCTAAGCTTTTTCTAAGCTTATCTGGGATTTTATAAATTTAATGATATTAGCAGTCCAATGCCTTAAACTCTCAGCTAACATATAGTACATAAGGTTATAGATCATTCATTGTATCCAAAACTTGTATAAAAAATCCAATAACAAATATTATAATATTTTATTAACATTTACCTCAAAATCAAATTCAGTAAGATATGCTCACATATCCATCTAATATCAGAGATATAAGATATGTTTTATGAAAATTCTTAAATAATAAAAAAAAAACATTAATTGAAAAAAAATCAAGAAAAAGTATCAATAGAAGAGAGTTTATATTTTAATATTTTATTAACATTTACTTCAAAATCAAATTCAGTAAGCTATGCTCAAAATTCCTTCAAAAATCAGAGATATAAGATATGTTTCATGAAAATTATTAAATTATGAAAAAATAATAATTTAAAAAAAATCAAGAAAAAGTATCAATAGAAGAGAGTTTATATATTTTAATTTATTCAATACAGAGAATATATATATATATATAAATAAATGTTTATATATATAATAAAATTATAGTTTTATATATATAAGAGAGTTATATTATATAACCTGTGCCTGTAAAGTTATAGTAATAATTGGATATTAAATTTTGCTCAGGAAATTATAAATTATATATATATATATGGCTAAAATATAAAGTACATTATTTTTAAAAACAGAGAAAAATATAAAATATATATAAATAGATTCTATTTATTTTCAAAAATGTAAAAAGTGAAAATATAAATTATTTTTTGGAAGAGAATATATATATATGGCTAAAATATAAAGTACATTATTTTTAAAAACAGAGAAAAATATAATATATATATATATAAATAGATTCTATTTATTTTCAAAAATGTAAAAAGTGAAAATATAAATTATTTTTTTGAAGAGAATATATATATATATGGCTAAAATATAAAGTATATTATTTTTAAAAACAGAGAAAAATATAATATATATATATAAATAGATTATATTTATTTTCAAAAATGTTGTAAAAAGTGAAAATATAAATTATTTTTTTGAAGAGAATATATATATGGCTAAAATATAAAGTACATTATTTTTAAAAACAGAGAAAAATATAAAATATATATATATAAATAGATTCTATTTATTTTCAAAAATGTTGTAAAAAGTGAAAAATATAAATTATTTTTATTGAAGAGAATATATATATATATTCGAAAATATAGAAAGAGAGTGTTATACAAAATTATTTAAATATATATAGAGACAGAAATATAATATATATATATATATATATATGAGAGAGATTGCTATTTTTTGTGACCATATCTATATACAGAAAAAACTAACTTGAACAAAGTACTCTCTATTTGGAAATGTTAAGTTTTTTATTTTGCAACCGTTCCTATTTTTATAAAACAAATTAAAACAAATTTCTACTGTCCTTACTGCAATGTTAAAGATATTGTAAAGGCATATATCATCAATGATGAACCAGGCCATTGCAATATCTTCATCATTGCAGTATAAGGACAGAGTAAAAATTGTTTTAATTTGTTCTACTTTATAAAACAATTTTCTACTGTCCTTACTGCAATGATAAAGATATTGTAAATCCTGTTTCATCAATGATGAACCAGGCCATTGCAATATCATTATCATTGCAGTATAAGGACAGAGTAAAAATTGTTTTAATTTGTTCTACTTTATAAAACAATTTTCTACTATCCTTACTGCAATGATAAAGATATTGTAAAGGCCTGAATCAACAATGATGAACCAGGCCTTTACAATATCTTTATCATTGCAGTGTAAGGACAGAGTATACAATTGTTTTAATTTGTTTTATAAAAGTATAGAATAAATTAAAACAATTTCTACTCTGTCCTTATACTGCAATGATAAAGATATTGTAAAGGCCTGAATCATCAATGATGAACTAGGATTTACAATATCTTTATCATTACAGTAAGAACAGTAGAAATTTGTTTTATAAAAGTAGAACAAATTAAAACAATTTCTACTGTCCTTATACTGCAATGATAAATATATTGTAAAGGCTTGAATCATCAATGATGAACTAGGATTTACAATATCTTTATCATTGCAGTAAGGACAGTAGAAAATTGTTTTAATTTGTTTTATAAAAGTAGAAGCGGTTGCACTATGAAATATCTTCATCATTGCAGTAAGTAGGGCTACGTGGGGGGGCGAAAGAAGCAGCACAAGTAAGGGATTGTCCTGTAGGGCGAAGTACGGTGGGGACATCCTTAGCCCCGAGCCGCTACGGTAACCGTGAAGGGCTACAGGGAACTCTGAAATGCGGCTGACTATCGAGGCTATGGCACCTACCCTTTCCATGGAGTGGAAAAGATACCACAATTATTTCAGTAAGGATAGCGGAAAATTGTTTTAAATTGTTTTATAAAAGTAGAAGCGGTTGTACTATATCATATTTTTATCGTTGCAGTAAGTAGGACTACGTGGCGGGCGGGTGAAGCAGCACAATTAAGGAATTGCCCTGTAGGGCAAAGTACGGTGGGACTTCGTGAGCCCCGAGCCGCTACGGTAACTGTGAAGGCCTACAGGGAACTATGAAACGTAGCTGACTAACGGGGCAATGGCACCCCCACTTTCCATGGAGTCGACAAGACACCACTACCACCATCATTGCAGTAAGAACAGTAGATTATTGTTTTAATTTATTTTATAAAAGTAGAAGCGGTTGTACTATATCATATTTTTATCATTGCAGTAAGTAGGGCTACCTGGCGGTGCGAGAGAAGCAGCATAAGTAAGGGATTGCCCTGTAGGGCGAAGTACGGTGGGGGCATCGTTAGCCCCGAGCCGCTACGGTAACCGTGAAGGCTTACAGGGAACTCTGAAACGGGGCAATGGCACCCCCACTTTCCATGGAGTCGACAAGACACCACTATCAACATCATTGCAGTAAGAACAGAAGAAAATTGTTTTAATTTCTTTTATAAAAGTAAAAACGGTTGCACTATAAACACCTTATATTTCCAAATAGAGATGGTGTGCTGATGGCTAAAGTACTATATAAATCTATTTACACACACTTACTCTTTATTGTTGCTTTTATTCCTGTTTCTAATTTGAAATAATAGATATAACACACCCAGTTCCTGAGAATGTTTTATTTCACAATATTTCCTCTAGAATAAAATATATTCCCTGTTAAAATATCATAGCTTTATATCCTGTTAAATATACATATAAAATATATATATAACTTAATTATTTGTTATGTAACACTCCCATTGTGTCTTCAATGTTTCTAGATTATATAATCCGAACTGTGTGGTCTTTTGTTCAATGGGATGTGTTACAATAAATTATTTATCCGTACTTGTGTGTCGTTTTTTTCTTCCTATTCTCACAGACAGTCTCGATACGGTTTTCCAACTGAGAAGATTATATTGAAAATATGGTTTAAAAGGTATATTTATACATTTCTCCCTATATTTTAGTTATCCAAATATTTGTGAGTCTGTGAACCTGGTCAAATATGTAATTATATTCATGCCTCCTTCTATTATATACACCTATCCCTCGATTTACACGGTACTTGTTTTACACGTTTTCGCCTTTACACGGTTTTCCAAATAAGGGTTTTTTTTTTGTTTTTATCGCACTATACTAAATGCTACTGTGATTGAACACATGCGCTGTGTACACATCTCACAAGGAATCCCGAGCTTATGTGCTGACTACATATTTTAACCTGTCAATGCATTTTATTTTTTCTCAGGAACGTATCTACCGTGTAAATCGGGGGATAGGTGTACTCAAATATTTATTAGGCCTAAATGATGTACAGGAGATCCTCTAATTTATTGAGTCTAATTTTGACTCAAAGAAATATCCACCAGAGAATTATAGTTAATAACTTACAACGGCTTAAAGGATATGTGTCTTGCTTTATTTATATATTATCTCAAGCTTTCGGGTATTTTTAATCTCTCTAAGGCGATAGAACCCTTCTACATGTTCAATTTTGTTATATATACTTTTGAATATATATTTATAATACTCCAAATGTTTGTGAGAATGTATGAATAAAGCAAGAAATTTATTCTTAGAAGCCGTTTTTATCTTATTTATTTATCAGAAGATTTAATCTTTCGAAAGAATTATGATAATTAATTCATGCATCATCAGCATCAAAAGTAGTCTAGCTATAAAACAAGGTAAACTACCTAGAACAAATAAAGCTATCAAGTGGAATGAGGTAAGAAAAGAATAAATGGAAAAAATAAATATTTCAGATATATGTACTGAGTAATTATATAAGTTATATTTAAAATAATAATAATATATATATATTATAAATGAAAATATTAGATTTTCTGCTGTTTTTTGATTGTTATTTATATAGAACTAGCCGAATGACCCGGGCAACGCCCGGGTTTTACGCGATTAAATGTTTTTATTCAAATACTATTCGTTACAATTATAAATTGGAGCCGTGGATGTCACTCTTGTGAAACGTCCCGCTCCAAACTTTACATGTACATTAGGTCAGCTGGTATTAACCCTCATTTTCACCGCTAGAGGCGCGAGCGAAAGAGCAAATTTGCAAATAACACGACGGATATTCGGGATAGAGACCTGAAATTTTCACTAAGAATTTTTCCAGATTCTACTTTATATACTGTTAAAATTTCAGTCAGATTAGTTACGTATTGTGGACGTGTACAGTTGACAAACATACATACGTTGACTTTTATATATATAGGGATAATAATATCGAAGTCGAACCCGGGCCGCCCGCGTGGCAGGCGAGTATTCTACCACTGAACCACCTATGCTTATTAGAAATGGCCATATTTGGGTATTTATTCTATTCACAAAAGCAAACGGTGACAGAATTGATTGTTGATGACTCTGATACTTGTATATTTTAATTATATTTCATTTAAACGTATTTTTAAATCATACGCGAGTGATTGATTTTATTTATATATTTTTTAGTAATATTGCTACAATTTACGTTTTTTATTTCCTTTGTGATAGCCTATTCACACGCTCCCTCTCCTATTGAAAATATATCTCTTACCTAAAGGTATTTACACCTTTCGCTCTCTCATTTTCTAATATAGCAATAATATTTTCTCCTTTACAAAAAAATAGGTTGGTAAAGAGATGAAGAGGCATCTTTTATATAGCGCTGAAATCTTCTCTGCGGCGTCTGCTCATAAAAACCTTTTAGTGGAGCACGTCGATCACTGGTGTCACAGCAGCATATATTTCACTATGCACATTTTTAATGCATCAAATGATTTTTTAAGCAAAATAAACGCTAGAACCACTCTCATTCAGTTGGTTAACTTAATATAAAAACAAACCCCTTAATCAATCCTATTCCGAATTTAATATAATCGAAACCTAACCTAATGTGAACTCAACCTAAATGAACAAACAGAAAACTATTGAATATAAGTTAATTAAGAACTCATAGCTTCTCTGAAAACAACAGATGCTCTGAAATGTTGCGAGACAGCATACCAGGATCTAGGAGTGAAAAGCGAAAATAACCTTTTACGTATGTGTACCATGTCCACACGTGGTTATCTGAAACAATAGAGACGTCGTGGTATAAGTAGCGACATTTGTTCTAGTGTGGGCATATGATGTGAGTACCTATGAAATTGAGAGTGAATATCATGTAATCCAGGTTGAGCTGCTCGGAATTAAAAAAACTTAAATAATTTCTATAATTTTGAGTATTTTGATAGAGTGAGTAGAATATATTAATAGTTTGTGAACTGTATATCTATAAAAACGGCAGCTTCCTAGAGGCTGATATAGTCTGTTGCACAGAAGCAAGTAGGTTACAATGTATATTATTGTGGTAATGGTAACGTCATGTATAGCAGGGAGATAAATATTATTATTAATACAAATATATGGTGGAATATATGGGGAATGTTGTACAACATTGTTTTGATTAATGGGGTTAGTCGTGGTACTAGACAATCAGTTAATAATGTTTTTTTCTCTGGTATTGTCTCGCTTCGCGAAACACCACGAGTAGCGTTGAGAGGAGAGATTATTTTGTTTTTTGCGATGAGGGAAGCACAATATGTATGAAGCGAGTTGTTATAAAGATGTATGGTATCAGGTATTTGAATGGATATTGTTTTGTTCTAATATCAGTGTTATCTGCATGCGCCTTATTTTTGGTAGTCATTAAATTGACTATTTTCCTTATTATGAATAGCGTCTGAATTGGCGTTGTCTTGGTCGAGGGAAAGTCTGGTTTCCTTAATTTTAATATATTTATGGATATATTGCTGTGGCTGGAGCAGAATCGTGGTAGAGTTTATTCATATGGTCGTAAGTGTGAATTAATAAATATAGAATATATATACACCTGTGTGTATGATGTGTGTAATTATATTAAGCTCTTGTTAAAATTCACTAGAAAGAAAAATAAATATTTTGGCTCATTTTTAGCAATTTTTATCATTGTGAATAATTAGATTTAAATGATTGAAAATAAAAGCGTCGTGGACCATAATAGTGAACTTCAAATTAATATGATTTAATATGTAAAGCAACTGATTAGCGAGTTTACGGTTACTAATTATTTACTTATTCACTCAATATATATGATCATCTGACGCTGCTTTTATTTCGCTCATATAATGGCAGAGGCTGATATATTCATTTTTCCTTTTTAGTGCACACACATTTCACTAAAAGCTTATTTTAAAATAATGCCTTTTATGTATTGATTATTTATTTATTTGGAATATTTGTCATGAATTCTAAATTTACAAAATATTTTATTTGTGAGTTAAAATATTTATATATACGAAATCTGAATATATATACATCAAATATTAAACTCAGTATTATCAGGTAAAATAATTGGCACACAATGACATTAGAATATTTAGGTTCTTAATAATATATATCTAATTAACTCTAAAGTTCCTGAAGGGTTCAAAATTATATAAATTCCCAGGTGTCACACAAGTCTCAAGTCTTTGCGATTTATTTACAATATATTAGATAGCGTTAAGCAGATTTGTACCACGACGCATTGCGACTTGCAGTACTTCAAATGAGTGGAGCAAACGAAAAATGCAAAACGATTGAAACGATCTAATTCAAACTTCCACAGCATCAACACAACTCTGACCTACACATGCAACCAGTTACTACCTGGAAACTTCAATCTCGCGATACCTTTTCCACAATAATTTATAAATATCTAAATTTCAACGTCAAACCTAATCTTCTTACAAACAGGCGGATGCACAAAATTAATTTTAGATTTTTAAAATTAAAGAAAATTGTCAAACTATGTTCTTTTTTCAATACTGCTACTTACTGTCCAAATCTTTTGCATGGATCTTTATATTACAGGGTTTCCCTTTCTCACAACTGTAGTCAGAACTATCTACAAACACAATATTTTTACAGCAGATAAAGTATTCCAAAGGTTTTATGTAAAGAATAATTTATTAACAAGATCTATAGAATTCACAACGTGATAATAATTTTAAAAGTGATAATCTACAAGAATGGTAAGGGTTAGTCACGTAGCCAAATATTTGATTTGATAAACTGACAACCGAATATTTACAATAATTATTCCGTGACAATATAGTAAGGATGAAACGTGCTTATCTTAATTATTCTTTGTTGGGTTTCTCCAATATTTCGATCTGGCCAACCGTCTTTCTTCTTCAAGAAGAATGCCTTTAGAATCCTTTTCTCCAATAGTATCTACGAGGACTGTGGGCCTTTTAAACAAAGTCACGGTAATTGACTGTTTTTGCATAAATTATTGTTATTCTTATTATTATTTGTTACACATTATGAAAACTTAAATCAATTTTACATATTTTATAAGTAGATTTGAATTTAAGGAATATATTGTTCTTATATCAATTCTGTTTATAATATTTTTGTGTCTGGAAAGCTGGACATCAAACCAGGACAAAAATAGTGCAAACAGAATTGATATAACAAAATTATAGAAAAACAGTTTAAACATACTCATTCAATATGAAAAAAAGATTTTAGTGCTCATAAAATACAACTTATAATAAAATAAGAAAAAGAAACAATAATTTATGCAAAAATAGCCAATTACAGTCACTTTTCTGTTTAAGAGACCCAGTCGTCATAGATTTTCCTCACAGATCTAGAGAAAGAAGATGGGCTGTTGGCCTGATCGATATATTGGATGAATCCAATAAAGAATAGTTAATCCAAAATGAGCATCTATTCTAAAAGAATGTTATATGGATTAATCTATATTAAATATGCTTTTACTTGTTTGCACTTATTTATATATCCACAATTTATATTTTCTTTAAAACCTTTAAACATACATTTATCTCTAATTTAATATATATTTTGGAATGCGTATACAGAAAAACTAAAATCCACCGGATTGGAATTTTACAAATAATAATATTGATAATTAACAAAATCATAAATATGTAAAATTATCTGCTGTAATAAAAAGAGAGGTCAATAAAAAGGAGGAGAAGGCTAGGAAGGAGAAAGTTAGCGCCAGGAGAAGTGCATCCAGGAAGCTCTCTACCACGTTACAAAGTGGCACGCGGAGAAGAAAGCAGCGCTGGAAACAAAGTTGCAACCTCTCTAAATGTGCCGCAGCTGTAGCAATAGTGTCCCCCGTCCTCGACAAATAAGATCAATAGGAGTAAAGTTGTAAGAAAAAATACGGCAAACGCCCATTTGGGTCAATTAGGAGAATCGATCGAAAGATCCAGGGGGCAGCAGTAGGCTGCGCACACCCGCGGTTGCCTCATAGTAGCGGTAGGTTCATTTTACCATGTGCTCCTGGTACCTAGCCATAGTAAACACACGCCACCCATTGTACATTCTCCTGCAGAACAGACAGTAGCTTGCTCGGCCGACTGCAGACATATCGACTGCTGCACTTTGACCTACTTCGAGGACCCATAGTTTACTGCCCGAAGTCTCCTTATTCATTGGCATGGGCGAAATTACAATTATATATTATTCTCTGGGAAATATTACCTCATCTTTTTCAACAAAATTTACTTTAGTATATTTCTAAAATTATTATTATATTTAGCAAAATTATAATATAGTATGCACGTTTATAGAGTTTAATAATACCATATGTATTTGCCATAAAATTAATTTTATATCTATTTATGACTTGCGATAATTATTTTATATTTTGAATTTAGTTACAATGTGTGTGAAGATTGAACATAATGCATTATTATATTATTTGAATAGCGGGTATATATTGAATTTTCTGTATATAATTTTGATATTTTATTAGTACAAAATTTATATATCTCTAATGTTCATATATTTTACTTTTAATTTCTATTAATTACAATATGAATATTATTTGTAAATACTGTATATGTACATTATACAAATAGGTTGTATATTTTCCCTGTGATTCTTGAAAAAAAGGCAGATTTATAAAGGCATTTGTAATATGCTTTGGGAATATAAATTCAAGTATTTATGTTGTTAGAATTAAGAAAATAGGTTCAGCATTACAGACATGACGTTTCATGTTTGTTAGGTATATTGTAATAGGTGTTGTTTTAATCGTCCAAGTTAAATATTTGGTTTTTAAAGATTCTACGTTCAACGGGAAGAGCTAATGGTCCATTATTTTTAAGTAGGTGACATAAGAATTACAGGTACTTTTGTAAATAAGACTATATTTTGGATTGAGTTGTAAAGATTCTGAAAATAGGAAAAATCCTTAAACGCCAAAAATATCAAGATGATGCCAAATTAGACCCTAACTGAAAGAAATATTACCCCATCCTAGTACCAAACCTAAACACAATGTTAATTCCACCAAACCTTTGAGTTTCACTAATAGCCCAGTCCACCAGACCTCTTGAGTTCCAGGAATAATTTACAGTCCAACAGACCCCTGAGCTACACCAAATGTTCAGTCCACCAAATCTCAGAGTTACACCAAATGTTCAGTCCACCAAATCTCAGAGCTACACCAAATGTTCAGCCCCCCAAATCTCTGAGTTACACCAAATGTTCAGTCCACCAAATCTCTGAGTTACACCAAATGTTCAGTCCACCAAATCTCTTGAGTTACACCAAATGTCCAGTCCACCAAATCTCTGAGTTACACCAAATGTTCAGTCGACCAAATCTCTGAGTCACACCAAATGTTCAGTCCACCAAATCTCTGAGTTACACCAAATTTTCAGTCCACCAAATCTCCCAGTTACACCAAATGTTCAGTCCACCAAATCTCTGAGTTACACCAAATGTCCAGTCCACCAAATCTCTGAGTTAAACCAAATGTTCAGTCCACCAAATCTATGAGTTACACCAAATGTTCAGTCCACCAAATCTCTGAATTACACCAAATGTTCAGTCGACCAAATCTCTGAGTTACACCAAATGTTCAGTCCACCAAATCTCCCAGTTACACCAAATGTCCAGTCCACCAAATCTCTGAGTTACACCAAATGTCCAGTCCACCAAATCTCTGAGTTACACCAAATGTTCAGTCCACCAAATCTCTGAGTTACACCAAATGTTCAGTCCACCAAATCTCTGAGTTACACCAAATGTCCAGTCCACCAAATCTCCCAGTTACACCAAATGTTCAGTCCACAAAATCTTTGAGTTACACCAAATGTCCAGTCCACCAAATCTCTGAGTTACACCAAATGTTCAGTCCACCAGATCTCTGAGTTACACCAAATGTTCAGTCCACCAAATCTCTGAGTTACACCAAATGTTCAGTCCACCAAATCTCTAGGTTCCAACCGATAGTTCATTCCACCATACCTCTAGGTTCCAACCGATAGTAATGCTACCGGACCCCTGAGTTCCAACCGATAGTTCATTTTACCATACCTCTGAGTTCTAACCGATAGTTCATTCTACCAGAAATCTGAGTTCTTACCGATAGTACATTCTACCAGACCTCTGAGTTCCGACCGATAGTTCATTCTACCAGACCTCAGAGTTCCAACCGATAGTTCATTCTACCAGACCTCTGAGTTACAACCTATAGTTCATTCTACCAGAACTCTAAGTTCTAACAGTTAGTTCATTCTACTAGGCCTCTGTGTTCCAACCGATAGTTCATTCTACCAGACCTCTGAGTTCTAACCGATAATTCATTCTACCAGACCTCTGAGTTCCAACCGATAGTTCATTCTACCAAACCTGTGAGTTCCAACCGATAGTTCATTCTACCAGACTACTAGGCCTATGAGTGCCAATTAATTTTTTAGTCCACCATATAAACTTCTCGATTCCAATCAATTTTCAATCAATCTTTCAGTCAAAAATTAGAGTTCCAACCGATCGTTCAGTCCACCAGATTTCTATATTCCTAACCTTAGAGAGATGAAGTAGCATTAATGTTTTTGTAGATGTTTATATTGTTCATCTGCAGCGAGATAGCGCAATATGCCATGTGACAGAAGAACTCGCAGGTCTGGAGGCGAGGAATAAAGGAGAGGGAAGTACAAATATCGTTGCTGAGGCGAGATAATTGTATCTTTATATGATGAAGTTATCTAGTAATGGGGTATTTTGACAGTGTTTCATGTACCTAAGTATATTGCCACGTGGAAATTTAGGGGAGACAAAAACTTCAGGAGGAGACAATTCCTTTCAGGCAAGGACAAAACTATGAATAGTAAACAAAAAATAAGCCACGAGGTAAATTTTCAGAGTAGCAAAATATAAACATAAAAATGACCACTCTGTTAATAAAAATATTAAAATTAATAAATACTTTGTTACATAGCTTCTTCCCTATGGAAGCTGTGACCCACAGCTGGCAATTATTGTAGATACTGACATGGATCCGACGTGATTCTGCCAAGGATTCCATCGAAGTCTTGGAACTTTGTCCCTAGTACCTTTGCGTCCTTTTTTTGCGGCGTGAAGTGCGGCTTTGTCGTCGTATCGTCTATAGGGACATCGTCATCTTCGAGGGAAGTCTTGGCTTTAGCACGGCGGAGGAATCCTGGATTCAATCTTCGAAAATGTCGATCACAGCACCCATGGCTTCAAGGTCTTCTCGGCGGTCTTCAGTTTGTCTTCTCTAACTTACCCGGCATCTCCACCAAAATGCCACGTGGAAAATTAGTGAATACAAAAACTACAGGAGGAGACAACAATTTATTTTAGGCAAGGACAAAACTATGAATGGTAAACAAAAGATAAACCACGAGGGAAATTTTCAGAGTAGCAAAATATAAACATAAAAATGAGCACTCTTTTAATAAAAATAATAAAATTAATAAATACTTTGTTACAATATATATATTCGGCCATAGATTTGGTCCAGCCAATTCGTCAGCTGAACACCTCTTTGGCAGAATGTGAAGATTCAATTAGATCCCTTTTGGATCTCATTGAATAAAATCCGCCCTGGGCTGAAGAGGGTCATTAGCCCGACACCATGGTCTCTAGGTGGGCGCTTTTCTGTTTTACAAAGCTGGTGTTGTGGATTTGTCACCGACCCAAGGTCGCAAGTTTGCGGGACGGTCAATAGATGGCGTCTAGCTTTGACGGGAGAGGCGACCTTTGTTTTTGTATATAGATAATATCCTCCTGAAAAAAAAAACACTTGTGTTTTAATGTTTTCATTTTTTCTATATAGATGGCGCGTTAATGCTTTGTATTAATTTATGCCTAACTGGCCATGTCCTTATTGTTTTCGGAAGAGCATTGCCCAATGCAAATATTTATATGTAATACTACTGTCCTAAAAGCTTATGTCCATAGTTTGCTTAAATACCATCTCTAAGGTTCCACCCTTCAGTGTAGCATATATAAGCAGAACGATCCAATATAGTAGTATAGTCCTATGGAAGCGGTCTGGTAGATTAAATTGGCGAAACCGCTTGGAGAATTCACCACTGATGAGCCAAGCCCACCCAATATTTTTTCATCGTAGTAAGGGCAGTAGAAGTTTGATTTATTTGTGAAAGAAACACTCGCGTCTTAATGTTTTCATTTTTTATATTTATAAACTAGACGAATATTTATAACTAGACGAATGACCCGGCTTCGCCCGAGAATTCCCCCTAGTGCAATTTCCTTCATACTGAAAGTAAATCAATAATAAATAGTTGAAGTGCCATAAAATAGCTATACAGAAGTAACACTTAAACCACAGGCAAAAAGTGTGTGTGATTGCAAAATTTGTATTATATTAGTGTTTAGGTATTTGATTTAATAATTTTTTGCAATCCATTTAGTTGTTTCAAAATCATATAGTTTAAATAGATGGCAGCTTTTCCACCCAACCCCCAGGTACCCTCCCCAGCGCATTAACCCTTGAAATTGCCTGAGTTGAGTGGGTGACTGCGATGCCCATCTTCTCAGTAAGAATAAGAAAAAATAGGTTTATAAAAAAAAGTTATCCAAAATACTGGCATGTAAATATTTTTCTGTAAAAATTAAAAGAGCACATGCAAATTAGGCAAACATATGTGTTTGCTCATGACTGCGACTGCATTTTAATTTTTTTTTTAAAGAGATAAAAAAAAACAAAGGCCAGAACAAAATTTAATAAAAATACGAAAGCAATTATTTATATACAGTAACGCTAATTTTGAAAAGTTTTTTTAAAATTGCATTGTGTGCACTTACCGTAACTTAGTAATATACATTTCTCTCTCAATACTTTTGTAAAAAGGAAACACTCGTAAAAAAAAGATATTTAAAAAAAACTACGCAAGCAACTTGAAAAAAATGCAGAATGCTCATTAGTCAATTAATTGGTCTTGTGTTGTTACTTCGCCTCGTATTTACTCCGCGTAAAAATATTTTCTTTAAATGAAAAAATAAATAGCCAAAAAAACTATTCAAAATGTAGCCGAAAATATTTTTCAGGTTTATAAAAATTGTCATGCAAATTTTGTACCAATTGGTTCAGTATTTTTTAGTTTATCGCGAAACAGACAACAGACATTGACTTTTATATATAAGAATATATATTATATCTATATATGGAAAAAACAATAGAAAAAATATTCTATTGTTTTTATGTGTTAAGCGTATTTACGCAAATTTGGCCTTAAATACCCATTTATTGGTTTCTCAAGAAGCCTCTGGGACCAAAAATATTTTTGGTCGCAGTGGTACAGCCTACTCCACGCTGAAGAGCGCCAACAGCGCGAAATGCGTCAGTAGATGGCTTTTCTTGATATATCACGGAGCAAGTTAAATAAACGTTCAGTTTATTTTTGCTCCACTAGATGGCGCTTTGCTATCTAAAAGGCACATGTGCTCGTGGTCAGGAAATGCCTTCTCTATTTTTAATATATATATATATGTAGTAATCCCGATGTGGAATGTACTGGGCAGTCGTGGTCGTGGGTGTGTGATGGGATTCCCGCACTGGGACAGCATGAGACAGAGGCAGGTCTAGATGGTAACTCCAAGAAGGTAGAGGTAGACCACGGACGAAGGCAGACGAACCACGGGCGTCACGGATGCCTACATCGCGGATAGGGGTGAGAGACCCGACCGTATGACGGCGTCGCTCTGAAAACAACCTAAACAACTGCCTTTGTCCCATTTCTGGGCTCTTTTATATATTGGACGCCCGCATATGGCGGAGAGTCCTGATTGGTTCCTGTAAAATCACGCCACCTGTCAGGCGCCGGGTTGTTTATCACGTCTGGCCACCTGTTGACGGGGTGATTGAACTCATTATCATAAACACCTGTTCGTCTGGTCTTTGTCCCCGTCTAGACTACCTTTACCTCTTTGTTTATTTGTCACTTTGCTACAAGGTTGATACATATTTTTATATAGATATGGGGTTATAATAATTATCAGAAGGAGGTCGTGATCTATCTAGTTCAAAATATACTACAGAATGTGTCCCCGGTGATGAAGGTTTGGTTGGGGGAATGACATGTAATGAATGATAACCTAACAAACCTATTATAAAAAAATAAAAGAAATAATTTGTATACAAATTAGTTAAAGTTATTATTAAGTTACAAGTTAAACAGAGAAAGATGTTGTAATGGTGGTGTATCAATGAAATAAAATTTAAGGTTATAAAAATAAAAACGCACAAAATGAAAGATACAAGATTAAGAGAAAGTATATAATACAAAATGGTAAATATGGTAAAATGAATCGTACAAGGAAAATAATATCTTATTGCATAAAATATGAGAGGAAAAAAATGAAGTTAGTTTATTGACTGAACGTATAATGTGACGCTAAGTGAAAAGGGGAAAGGGGTTATCTGAGCATGTTTCTGCAGAGTAGTACCCCAAGCATTCTGCAATGCAATGCGAACTTGTTTAAGTGAGGCATTGTTTTCATTAACAGAAAGCCTAAGATATTCCGTCTGCATCATTAGCTCAGACAGTGAAAAGAGGTGGGAAGGTTGATGGAGGTAAAAGGGGGAGGTAGAAGTAAGAGGGATCCCTGTTGCCATAATAATTGTGCCCGGTTGAATTATGAGAAAAAAAAGTGAAAAGTTGAAAAAATGGTGAATTGATATGATGAGTCGGGCGATGAGAAAAAATAAAAATAAAAAGATCGCGCTGGATATCCTGAACTCACTATTGGGAGTGGATATAGCGAGGAAGGATTGTTCCAGTCGGATTAATCAATGAAAAAAAACAAAAATGTTCGGCGAACTGGAATCCCTTGGAAGGTAGTTGGAGGTTTGAAGGATGTGGAAAAGGAAACGTGGGTGTAAGAGATTTATTGTTGTCAATTTTGATTGTGTCCGGCTTGTGTGGTGAAAAGAAAAAGTTGAAAAATGAAAAAATGATGAGCTGGACGATGAGGGAAAAAAAAATAAAATTCTAACTGGGTCTCCTGAGCTCACTATTTGGAATGATATAGCGAGGAAGGGTCTTCTAGTTAGTTTAATCAATTAAAAAAAGAAAATGGCTGACGAACAATAATCTCTTGATGGATGTAAAAAAGTTGGGAGGAAAGGTTCATGGGATAGAGTTAGAGGTTGTAAGGGAAGCGTCAAAAATAACATTTTGAAAATCTTTTAAGAAAAATAAAATGATAAATGTTTTATATGTTTAAGAAATATTATAAATATTGTTAGGTGTAGGTTTTTTAAAATAGTGCCTATAATAGTTGAAGTTGTAAAATTCTAAGTCTAATCATGATGAAAAAAAGAAAATAAAAATATTAAAGGTAATAATATATAAAGGGTTGATTGGTAGTTGATGGCATTAATTTAATGAATAAAATGATATTATCGATTAATATTGAAATATTTTATCTACATCTGTAAGTTAAAAAACAAAGTCCAACACCACAAAACTAGTAAAACTGTAAGTCTGTTTACAAATAAATGAGAGAAAAGATAGCAAACCTATTAAATGGGAAATAATTTGGGGCACAAATTAGTTACTAGAATAAAATAAAGATAAAGGGGAGTAGTGGTGACACATTGATATAATATTATAAAACTACTAAAAATATATAAGAGGAGTACATAGGAAGGATAAATTTAAAGTAAACACACACAATAGTGTGTTACTTAAGGTGTCTTGAATATTTACAACATAGTTTCAGGGATGTAATACAGGAAGGAGGAGAAGTAGAGATAATAAAAGTAAAATAAAATATAAAAGAAAAATTGACTTAAGCAAAAGGTTTGCGATAGGTAGTGACGCAGTGAGGAATAAAGGAAGAAGGTCTGAATTGGTTTATGCAAAGGACATCTCAGGAGTCCTGCCCTGCAATACGAGCTTAGAAGCGAAGTATTGTTTTCGGGGTTCAGCAATCTCAAGATGCTCTGTAAGTGGCATTAGATCAGATGGGCAAAAAGCGTGAAGATCGAAGGAGAGGTAGGTAATGGGAGAATACGGGAGAGAATTTTTTTCTGAGAGAGGTTAAAAAGAGATGGTGGCTCAAGAGCTGCGCTGCTGTCGGTGATTGAGCTCGACCAGATGAAATATAAAATTAAACGAAAAATGAGTGGGCGCATCGTGCTGATGATGGCCTGGGTCGAGCGTTAGAAAAAAAATCTCGCTGGTTACCCAAGCTCTTCGTGTGGAGTTAACATGGGGAGGAAGAGTGCACCAGGTCGATGAATCATTAAAAAATAAAAATTAAAAAGGTTGACGAGCAGGAGTCTCAGGAACCGTTGAAGAGGTTAGAGGGTGGAGGTAGATTGTGAAAACAGGGCTCGACTGTTGCCATTGATTGATTGAACCCGGGTTTGAGGAAAAAAGAATGAAATGAAGAATGCTTTGAGGGGACCTGGGTGTAAATAAAAAAAGTCGGCAAACAGGAACTTTACGATGGACGAGGGGAGATTAGAAAGAAGGCATAGAAGGCCAATGGAAAATGATCAAGAGACGAGAGAAGTATGGAAGGCAGAGTTGGAAGGATCAAGATATAAGAAGGGACAGTAGGTATAAGGCGTCACTGTTAAAACAAAATTTTTAAGTTAAATTAGCTTAGACGTAGGTCATGGAAAATTAAAACATATGATGTCAAAAAATATAAGGTTTCAGGTGATGCTTATATAGGTTGGCTAATGGTTTTAACTGTTTAGGGATGGAAGGAAAAGAAATATCTTAATGTAAAAGAAATATCCAAAAATATATGGGTTGATTCTAAAATGTAAAATGGCACACATCAAGGATCGTAAAAATATAAATGAATAAGATTTTAAAATATAGTAAGTATTTAGTTTAGTGTGTTCCCCACGTAATGCAATGCTTATAAACGCAAATTAGACGATGTTTTGTTCTAGTATTGATAGGGGAATTTTCAATTTTGGGATGTTATATTTGTTAGTAGAAAAAATATTTGAGTAATTCTTAATAATATTCATAAAAGTTAAAACCTTTTTGATTCCTAACAAGGGAGCCGGTAATGTAATGTATGTTCGTATTAAATTGTATCCAGAAGGCCTATAATTGAATGATTGACAGGTAAGAGTGTTGAAGTAGGAGGGAATATCTCTGCTAATGATGGATGCTAATGATGGATAAAAAGGTCATTCCACCCCTTTAGAAGTAGGGAAGGAAAGACGAAGTAGAAAAAAACTAGGGGGGAGTTCAGTGCGTGCGTCCTTGAGCTGTCGTTGGGATGAAGATTGGATTTAATTGTCCTTTTAGGAGGCCAAGATGGCGTCTCCTTTGGTCTCATGTACAGGGTCGAATTTAGAGATGATGGGGAGCTAAATTTTAAACTTTTAAATATTGAGAAATATCAATTGGAATAGTAATAGGTCAAGTAAAATAAAGAGTGTAATAAATTTAATTATCAATATTATGGCCATAAATAAGGATTAAAAAAAAAACTCACAAATAAGTTTAGAAAATATGATTAGAGTAATTAAAATATAATATGATTTTTTAATGTAAAATTGAAAGTTGCATATTTGGATAATACCATTTTGGGTGAATTTAAGAAAGGCATGTAAGATTGGTAAATTGGCAAAAATGCGTTATTGAATATTTTTAATAATAAAATTGAAAATTATGAATTAAAATTTATAATTTGATTAAAATAAAGTAAAAATGATAAATGAGAGTGTGAAAATTTTAAAATTTGAATAAAAATGATATAAAAAGGTTATAAATGATTTTAAAATGCTTAAAGTGAAAATATAAGTATAAATTTTATGGGGAAAATGGCAGAAACAAAGTTTAAAGTACCTTGAAAGGGCTGATGCTGGCTGGAGTTGATCTCTGGAGATGGCTGTTTGGAAGAAGGCTGCTTGTTGCGTGGGATCCGTCGAAAAAAAATGAGACGACTAGAAAAGACGTCATACTTTATTACATATCACTTTGTTTAAATTACGATGGAATGTGCCCCCGGTAAGAAAGGTTTGATTAGGGGAGTGAAATAAAATGGAGCAAAAAGCTAGAAAACCTATTAAATGGGAAATAATTTGGGGCACAAATTAGTTACTAGAATAAAAATAAAGATAAAGGGGAGAGTAGTGGTGTGACATACTGATATAATATTATAAAACTACAAAAAATATATATAAGGAGTACATAGGAAGGATAAATTTAAAGTAAACACACACAATATCGAGGGTAAATATTTGGGAAATTTAGGTATACTATTTACAGTTTTTTGTTACTTAAGGTGCCATGAGTATTTACAACATAGTCAGGGATGTAATACAGGAACGAGGAGAAGTAGAGATAATAAAAGTAATATAAAAGAAAATTAACTTAAGCAAAAGGTTTGGAATAGGTAGTGACGTAGTGAAGAATAAAGGAAGAGGGTCTGAATTGATTTCTGCAAAGGACATCTCAAGAGTCCTGCCTTGCAATACGAGCTTATAAGCGAAGTATTGTTTTCAGGGTTCAGCGATCTCAAGATTCCCTGTAAGTAGCATTAGATCAGATGGGCAAAAAGCGTGAAGATCGAAGGATAGGTAGGTAATGGGGGAATATGGGGAAAAAAGCTGGCTGAGGGAGGTTAAAAAGAGAGGGAGGCTCAAGAGATGCGCTACTGTCGGTAATGAGCTCGACCAGAAAAAAATTAAGGAAAAGAAAAATGAGTAGGCGCATCATGCTGGTTACCCAAGCTCTCCGTGTGGAGTTAACATGGGGAGGAAGAGTGTACCAGGTCGATGAATCATAAAATAAATTGTTGACGAGCAGGAGTCTCAGGAAGCGTTGAAGAGGTTAGAGGATGGAGGTAGATTGTGAAAATAGGGTTCGACTGTTGCCATTGATTGATTGTACCCGGGTTTGAGGAAAAAAGAATGAAATGAAGAATGCTGGGACGGTGACCCGGGTGTAAAATAAAACAAATAAAAATAAGCCATGGATTTTCCTGAACACACCATCAGGATGGGATGGCGAGGAAGGAGTAGTCCACTGGGGCAAATCAATAACAAAAAAAAAGTTGGCGAACAGGAACTCTGCGATGGACGAGAAGTGGTTAGAACGAAGGCATAGAGGGCCTAATGAAAAGGATCAAGAGACGAGAGAAGTATGGAAGGCAGAGTTGGAAGGATCAAGATATAAGGAGGGACATTTGGTAGAAAGGCGTCACTGTTAAAACAAAATTTTAAAAGTTAAATTATCTTAGACGTAGGCCATGGAAAATTAAAACAAATGATGTCAAAGAATATAAGGTTTCAGATAATGTTTATATAGGTTGGTTAATGGTTTTAGCTGTTTAGGGATGGAAGAAAAAGAAATATCATAATGTAAAAGAAATATTCAAAAATATCTGGATTGATTCTAAAATATAAAATGGCACACATCAAGGATCGTAACAATATAAATGAATAAGATTAAAAATATATAGTAAGTATTTAGGTTAGTGTGTTCCCCACGTGATGCAATGCCTATAAACGCAAATTAAATGATGTTTGGAAAAGTCAAAATTGGTAAATAAATTGAAATGCCATTATGGTTTTTTTATTTTTATTTTTTCATAATTATAATTTAAGAGACGTCTCATATGATGAGAGAGTTAAAAAGGAAAACGAACTTATCAAAAGTAGTAAAATGTTACAAGTAAACTTATAATGGATATCTGAAGGTTTAGAGTGACGCAGTGGTAAAAAAAAAAGAGGAAGTCTGAGTTGATTTTTGCAATGGCGTTCGGCAATGAAATAGGTGCCCGTGAAAGTGAGTTATTGTTTTCATTGACCGAACCCCCAAGACGTTCCATAATCAACATTAGATCAGACGGGGGAGGTAAGTAAGTTGAAAATAAAGGAATGGGAAAGGTGGAGTCAAGAGTTGCTCTGTTGCCAATGATGATTGAGCTCGGATGAAAATGGAAGAAAATAGTAATAAAATGGTAAAAATGATGGTTGTAATGATGATCCGAGCATTGATAAAAAAAAAAAACTCGAACTGGTCGCCTGAGCTCACTGTTGGAAAAAATGTACAGCGAGGAAGGTTGAGCCAGCTGATTGAATCAAAATTAAAAAATAAAATAAAAGTTTGTTTGGCGAACAAGAGACTCTTGACTCTAGGAAATAGGAAAGGTGAGGATTGTAAAAGGTAAAGGGTACTGTTGCCATTGATGATTGAATAACCCGACATGGTTGAATGTAATGAATAATGTTGTTGGGTGATGGATAAAAAAAGAAAGAATCTTTGGATTTCCTGAACTCGTTATCTGGAATTGTATACCGAGGAAGGATGGTCCAATAGATGAATTAATAATAATAATAAAAAAATAATAATGGTTGGCAACAGGAACCCTATGAGAGACTGTATGAGGTTGAGAGGAAATGGGTTAAGGAGGTGTTACTAAGTGATATAGGAAGATAGGTTTGGGAGAAAGAGACAGAGAGGCGTCAAAAAAGGAATAATACTATTAATCTAATAGAAATAAGGATATTAGAAAATAGACGATCTTGAGGTAATAAAAAATTGTATACTGTTGAAATAAACTCAAATGATGTTTAAAAATTCGGAGTTGTAAAGTTTCAAAATCTATATATGATGACAGATATGAAAAAATACTCTAAATTTAATAATATAAATGATTGATGAGGGGGTTGAATATTCTAAGATATAATGACTAATGATAATAGTAACATAAAATGTTTATAATAATGGTGGGGTTTGGGTGGTTTATAATGGCTGAGTGGTTGAGGAATAGAAAAATTAAACAAAGAAATATAGCATACAAATATAAAAAGGGTGATAGCTTGATTGGTTTTAAAAATGGATGGCATTGACGTAGATGATCGTAATAAAGATAAGGGTAACATTAAAAGATGGCATTCTAATTTAGAAAAATATTTCACACTGGGGGTTAAAATAATGTAAAAGTAGTAAAACACACAATGATAATTAAAGATATAAAATAAAGCAAATAAAATGATATGAAAATATAAAAGAAAATATAATAATATTAAAGAAATGAATGTTTGCTCTGGTAATAGGATCGGGAGAGAGAGAGAGAGGCCGAGTTGAGCTCATTGAAGAGCGACAGGAGCTCGTGGAGCCTCGCAGACCTTTACACGATGTCGTTCCGCACGGTTTACAGTTGCCGGAAGAAGTTTTTCGCCGTATAAGTCCCGTCGAAAGGTGCCATAGGGGGGGGGGGGGGGGGGGGCATAGGGACGTGGCACCATCACTTCTTGGAGGGCCTCGGTCAGTCAGTCTATCAAGGTGTCCACTCTGGGCCGGATGTAAGTGGCGGGCACCTCAGAAGCGTCCACGTAGCGTTCCCCGTCTTCGTCCATAGTCCTTTATCCACACTGTCCGCCATCATAATCCTGTCGACTTATACGGGTCTACTGTCATAAACCCGGGTAAGACAACACGTGAGTTGGAAGCAGTCGGGGTTGAGTGGCAAGGCGTGCAGAGTGTGGAGTCCGCACGGGACAGAAAGGACAAGGTTTGGGATCAAAAGACGCTCTCCTAGTACGTCTCACGTGGCACCAGGACCAGGGGAAAGTTGAGGATTAACTGAGGAAAGCTCGGCGTCCAGCCTGAAGCCGCGGAGGCAGAGAGGAGCCAAAACGGCGGCCACGAGGGCCGCCGTGAGACCTAGCACTGAGCGGGCCTCTCCGAAAATATCGGTATTAAATATCCGGTAGTAAACCCCACTCCTCCAATAGAGCAGTTCTTAGCTCAACGAGGGTTCTGGGAGGGGGGGTGACGAGCTCCAATACGCCTCCCTAGAGCATTCAACACATGCTCTATTGGATTCAGGTCCGGAGATCTGGCTGGCCAATCCATCCTTCGAATATTCTCACTCTCTGGAGATATTCATTGACTAGCCTAGCCCTATGCGGACGAGCATTATCGTCCATTAAAATAAAATTGTGACCAATTTGATCTCTATAAGGTCTTAGATAGGGCTCAAGGATCTCGTCCCTGTACCTTTGGGCAGTTAAAGTGCCCCCAGAAAAAAAATGTGGAGGGGTGTGCGTCTGCTAGAACTGATGCCAGCCCAGACTAAGAGACTGCCCCCCCCCTCTAAAACTGTCTATTTCCCTGATGTTACTGGGATGATAGCGGGTTCCAGGCTCCCTCCAGATGAAAACTCGTCGAGAATCTGTGTTTAAACTAAATCTTGACTCGTCACTGAAGAGAACATTGGCCCACTGATCATGAGTCCAAGCGTGATGTTCCAAGCACCAATTCAAGCGGGCTCTCCTGTGAGCAGAGGTTAAAGGGATACAGACCATTGGTCGTCTTGCATAAAGAGCACCTTCGTGAAGCCTTCGGTAAACAGTTTGTCTTGAAATTCTCGTTCCAGTAGCACTTGAGAGTTCATTAGAGAGTTGAATAGCTGTCATCTCCCTATGGCGCTTAGCAGTTACGACCAGATAACGGTCTTCAGAAGTAGCTGTTTTTCTTTTTCTACCAGAACCTTATTTTCTTTTGATGGTTCCTGTCTCAATGAACTGTTTCCATATTTTGCTGACCACAGATTTATTCACATTTAGCCATTTTTCTACCTCAACTTGTGATTGCCCTGCCTCCATTCTTCCAATAACTCTCCATTTTAAATCATCTGCTAAAATTTTTCGTAAACTCATAATTAACTAAGGATTAAATAAAATTATAATTGGGCAATTCTTAGATGGGGTAAACGACACGCCAAATAGCACACTTATAAAGACAAGCAAAAATTTGCATATTTTCAATTTTACCGAATCGAATGGTTGCGATATAAATAAATTATACGACTTAAAATACCTAATTAAATTACCTTTTAGCTTTTAGCGTTGTATATTTTAAAACATATCATTAAAAAACAAAAGTTTCTTATTTTTTGGACACCAGTATATTTGAATGTATTTAAAATAATTATACGCGTTATTATAAATAGTTTAACTTTTCAAAACCAGATGGCGCGCTAATGCATCATGATGTTTATAGTTAGAAAGAACCAGACGCCCACTCAGACCAACTGCCGTCTGCAAGGAAAGAATAAATAACAAATTAGTTGTACATCGAAACCTACGTGGAGCAGAGGCAATTTCCTGTTTCCTTGGAACGTGATACATCGCCTGTACCAAATAGAAGGAACTTTCTTCGAGACAATCAAAGAAGAAAGAGCGGCGTCACCACGGAGATTCATTATTTGGCAAATAAATATATCGACACACATCTATTAACAATTTAATGTAAACACTGGGTGGAAATAAAATCCAGTGTTAGAGCTCAAATAAAAATTTGAAGCATATTAATTAGAAGATATTTTAGTATAAATATTATCTATTTTTAATATATATATATGTTATATTAAAATATTTTTTTATTATTTAAAATTGTTATCTAAAAATATTATTTTAAATTATAATTTCATAGATTCAAATATTCTGTTAAATCGACCGCCAGAGGTCACTCTTTCCCTATAAAAACTCGTTGTTGTTTTATCCCAATGGCCGGCTCAAAACTTTTGTACATTATGTAAATAATCTTTTGTTTTCCTTGTTTACTCGCCTTAAGCCAGGCAGTACTTTTATCAAACCATGTTTTCTATATATTCTATAAGTGCAATTAAATCTATTTTGATAACTGATTTTATTTAATCATTGCCACGACTGCTCAACAAATATCTCTATTCTCAAATAATCAGCATCAAGTATTAATTCTATATAACTAATTATCAAAAATCAAACAGAAAAATCTTTTATTTTTATTATAACATATATATATATATGCTATAATACAATATAATGCGGCTTATAATTGTATAATCCCGCATGTGTTTCTTTTGAACGAAAAATCGAAACTTATTTTAAGGAGAAATAAGCCAGGTAGTACTTTTATCAAATTATATTTTTATATATTCCTTTATCTCAATTAAAGCAATTACTGATCAAAACTATTTTTATTATTATATTTTCAAGAATTTTGTCACGACTGTATTACCAATACTATTTAATACTAAAAAGAACCAGCAAATAATTCCATAGCATAATCCTCAAGATAATCAAATTTCAGCAGAAAATATTTTTATATATAATATATATTACAAAAATATAAAAATGTGGGTGTGAAAGAAACTGTATATATCATATATTTATAAAATAATTTTTCACTTAAATTCATTTGTTTGACGAAACTGAAATTCTGATATTTAGATTTTTCTTTTGGGTAAAAAAAACAAATATTATTATACAAAAAAAAAAAAGAGATAGAAAAGAAAAACAGGCAAATAGTCGCCTCACATGTCAATATAAACGCCCGTCTCCACAAACTAGCGAAGGTCGATGATATAGCTAGAAAACGAGATTTAGCAATCTGAGAATTGCCCATCTGGAGACTTTGATTACTGGATATTTTAGCGTCCGTTTTGAGGGAAAAGGTGACCTTATTTTTTATAAATCATTATCCTCCCATCAAAATTGCAAACTACATTTTGGCCATAGATATGACCTAGCTACTTTACCAGCTAAACACCTCTTCGGCTGATTGCGAAAATTGGATTTGATCACTTGTTCATCCCATGATATCATGGCCCGCCCTAGATCGACGAGGGCCATACTCCGAATCTATAGTCTCCATGTGGACGCTTCTCAGTTTTCCAAATCTGGTGTTGTGGCTTTTTTACCGAGCTGAGTTCGCTAGTTTGCGGCGAAGGGCAATAGATGCCGCCTAGTTTTTGGCGTCTATTCTGACAAGATGAGGCGACTTTATTTTATAGTCATTATCATACCGGCAAAAATTTGCATCTATATGGAGTTAAACCTGTCTATAGCGCTCTCTCTAAATAGCGCCTCCCTCTCTATAGCGATTTTAAATACGTAGTACGATGCGATTTACATTAAAAGTGACCCGTCTATAGCACCTCCTCTCTATAGCACCTTATTTTAGTGAATCCCAAGAGGTATCGCTATAGACAGGTTCAACTGTATGGTCTGTATGGTCACTTTTAATGTAAATCGCATCGTACTTAAAATCGGGCGCTATAGAGAGGAAGACCCTATTCAGAGGGGGCGCTATAGACAAGTTTAAATATACATTCTTTTTATTCTCTACTTTGAAACTCTTCTTAAATATATGTATCACATAATTGTTCTACGAGCTAGAGAGTATATTAAAACTATTAGCTTTTGTCTGAATTTGTCAAAAATAATGTTGTGGTTCTTTCTTTATTACCACCTCTACGTATTTTACTGAGGTGAAAAAAAATTCATTGTTTTAACGAATATTTAAAGGGAGAGGTGCCTTTTTTGGAACATGTATATCAAACTAACCATCAATAGTCTTCAATCTATATATATTTTTATATTAAATTATTTTTTAAAAATTGAAATATTTAACTAAAATATTAATTTAAAAATTGAAGAATAAATAGATTCTATATATATTGTTGCACCAAGTTGCAGCTTTGCATGGTCGTCGACCTTGGTTTTCTCCTTCTTGGTGTTATACACGTGTCCCCTGCAGGTTTACATACTCAAAGCAGATAAAGAAAAGTAAATGAAAAATAAACTACCTTTTAAAGTTATTGTGTTTATTTATTCGTTGTCTTCCTCGTAGGTCGTGATCCGCAGTCTTGGTCTAGGTCCTCTCTCGCTCCAATAATCAAACAAGATATATGTAAAATAAAATATTAAAAAAGGAATGAAACCTTAAAAAGGAATGATGATAATCTAAATAATCTGTTTTAAATAAATATTAAATATCATAGAATATTTCGAATAAATGTAGGGCTATTTGAAATTGATGCAACAATATAAAGGTTTCACGCAAAAGCTTAGGCATCTATGCGTCATAAATGCGGAACATATAAAAGCGAAAGTAAAGATTGTTAAGTAGAAAAGAGATTTCTAAAAAACCAAAATTATGTTATTTTTAACAATATACATTTTGGGTTATAACTATGCTAAATAAGATTATATCTTTGATATCGATATTTTATGGGATTAGAGCAAAGCATCTTATAACTTGATAGCGAACTCTTCGACATATTCAGAGAGATCAGGGGAGTGTAATAAAATCCAATAAAAAGATTTATTATGATGCATAGCGCGCCATCTGTTATGAATATTCGAAACTATTATAAACGCGTATGATTCTTTTGAAAATTTAACAATTTCTATACTGCCCTTTCTGCAATGGAAATTAAAATTAAAAAGATTTATATTACAATCCTTTTATGCAAAACACTTGAGGTATAAAAAAGAAAAAGTGTTTGTTCTGTAAATACACTGCGTGACATTTAAAATGGAACACCAAGAAATAGTGGCCAGAAAGTGATAAAACTCGGCAGACAGAGAGAGACAGGGACGAACAATAAGTGATCTTTATTTCAAAATGATAGTCATAATACAGAGCGAGAACGGCGTCGGCTTAGTAGCAAGTAGGACCACCGCGGACGGAGATACACGCAGCAACACGTCTAGGTAGAGAGTCAATCAGAGTACGGATGGCGTCCTGAGGGATGGCTCTCCATTCCTTCTCAACCATTTTGCCACAGTTCGTCTTCTGAACGCAGCTGTGGCAAGGCATGCAAACGGCGTCCAATGATGTCCCAGACGTGCTCGATTGGTGAGAGATCAGGAGAGTACGGTGGCCAGGGAGACATCTCTACATCTTGCAGAGCTTGTTGGCTAATGCGAGCAGTGTGCGGTCGGGCGTTATCCTGCTGATAAAGGGCATTGGGTACCCCCTGAAGGTAGGGGAGTGTCACCGGTCGCAGCACATCATCAACGTATCGTTGCACCGTCATAGTGCCCTGAATACGAAGTAAAGGTGACCTGGAATCATACGCGATTGCGCCCCAAACCATGATTCCACGTTGTTGCAAGGTGGGGCGTTCCACAATTGCTACCGGATTGGACCTTTCTCCACGTCGACGCCACACGCGTACACGGCGACTATCACTGGACAAGCAGAAACGCGACTCATCTGAGAACACGACCCTGTGCCATTCCGTCATCCACGTCGATCTAGCCCGGCACCATTCAAAACGTTGGCGCCTATTCGGTGGGGTCAATGGCAGTCTTCTTAGCGGACGGCATGAGTGCAAGCCATTAGCAACCAATCGACGGGAAATGGTTCTGGTCGAGATGGAATGATCTAGGGTGTCTTGCATATGTTGCAGGATGGCGGTACAAGTGGCTTGTGGGGCCGCCACTGCTTGTCGAAGGATACGCCGATCCACACGTGCTGACGTCACTCTGGTTGCACCGGCATTCCTATAAATTGCCACATTTCCTTGTTCCAACCATCTTCTCCACAGTCGGTGCACCGTGGACGCACCAAGGTGTGTATCAGCTGCGATTTGACGTATGGACCAACCTGCCCTTTTCAGTCTGATCACCATGCCCCTCGTAAAAGCGTCTGTCTGCTTGAACTGCCTCCGTTTGCGATGACCTGGCATTCTCTGTTATTACACGTGTCTTTTGACACAAGAACAAAATTTCTACAATGATTTTCCTTGAAGAAATAACGACACGAATACTGTCCTTTCTGCAAGTTCCTTCCCTTATATCTTACTCCATGTGCGCACGAGAGCTGCGCATTTTACATCATTTGCATAACTCGGTTAGGCGCGTCTACCCCTGAAATTTGCATAATTTTCTGGCCACTATTTCTTGGTGTTCCATTTTCAATGTCACGCAGTGTAATAAAAGAAAAAGTTGTGATCGATTGCACTTCACAATCAGAAGCTTTCCACAAAACCGTAACTTTAGAAGGCCTAACTAAGCCAGATGATTTCGCAAAATGACCCTCATTAGTCGAGAAGGCTTCAATTTCATGGTATCTCAGAAAACCACTCTCGTCCAGAATTTTCTCAGAATTTGTAAAAATAGATCGAAATATAATCCTTAAAGAGAAAATAAATAATGGGCTAACCAGAATAAAAATAATGTGGGCTCGATAATGTCAAATAATGGCTGTTATTAGAGGATACGAAGAAGAGAAGATAATTGGACCGAACGGGATGGCGACCTTCAACCAAGGTTAACCTCAGTGATGGAGATGGCAAGGTATGAGAGATATGGTGATGTAAAACATATTTATAAAGATATTTATAAAACCTGCGAAGAAGTAAATAAGTTTTTGAATTAACAAGTTAATCGTAAAAAAGATTCTGAATTTATAGAAGAATTATCTTATATTAAGAACATATTCAATCTACAAAGTAGCAATCTAAGATCTCTTAATGAGATAATTCTCCATATCTCCTTCAAATATATTGATCTTTTCGACGGATTATATAATTAGCGAAATGCAGAATTTTCTTAAGCCTAATTACGAATCAGAAGCCAGCCTGAAGTGATAGGTCAATATGCCGAGACCACCACTTCTATTAAGGCAATTCAGTGTTTCCCAAGCTATTTGTGGCGGGAATTTATATGGGACAATCGAGTCTCTGTGAAGATAAAGGTGACTCATGATCCATTATGTATATTTTTATAAAGAAATTTGAATTTTTCTCTATTTTATTTTCTATTATTTCAATGTTTATATACACTTGGAGTATTGATGTGTTCGATTAGCATTTCAAAATGATATTAAATCATTGCGAGAATGGGTATTTTTTATAAGATATTTTACTTTAACATTTGCTTAAATCACCATCAATAATTAAATATAATAGAAGAATGTAATATAACAGCAGTATGGTAGATTAAACTGGCGAAACCTCTGGGAGGGTTCGCCACTGATGAGTCAGGCCCTCTCATTAATTTTTCCATTGCAGTAAGGACAGTAGAAATTGTTGAATTTTTAAAAGAATCATACGCGACTATAAGAGTTTCCAATTTTCATGACAGATGGCACGCTAATGCCTCATGATAATCTACCAATCGCAAACCACTACCTAAATACCAGAAATGTACCAATCCCTTTAAAAAGGGTTTACCATCTTTGTTTACCGCTGCAGTATAGAACGTACTATATTTGTTTGCTTAAGGCTTCCTGACACCGTCATGTGAATGTTCTTAGAGATTGGCAGTTTCTATAAGATTTAGAACGACAAATACTATAAGTCCGCCTAGCATAATTCCTCCACTACAAAAAATGTAAATTTTAAGATATCACATTATGAAAATTGTGTAAAAGTGCAAATATTAATTATTTCAGAACACACAAAAAATAAATTAGCTACACTTGAAGTATTTTGGCATTGAAATAAAGGCCAATTTCTTCGTTGTTTCAGATAACGCCCGGACTTTTGGAAACACGGAAAATCAATAGGCGTCGGGCAATGACCTTTAACGGAGGAGATTTACGGAGTGAGAGTTTATGTAGCTCACAATTATTTTGACCATAGTAATGAGGCTTTTGCCTGATACATATAAAGATATCAGGGTATCAACTCTCTTATATATGTTGCGGGAGGATGTTGGTCAAGTACTAAAAGTTGTACCATTCTATTTTTAATAATTAATTAAACAATGCATTTCTTTCATCACGCCAGTACAAAACGTAAAGGAGATGATGAAGAATGCGCCATAACACACAACACCAGTTTTGGAAATAACCTACATGTATACCATAGTTTCGGGCTATGGACCTCATCAAACAGAGGTGACTTCGATTTCATAACAACTTACGCGAATTTATATTTTAAGCTGGTGAAGAGGTAAAGCCGATATTTCCAAAACTGATGCTGTAGCTCATTTTTCATCACAATCTTCACGTCTTGTACTGAAGTAATGAGAAAAGGCATTGTTATAGTATATTTAGTATAACGGGAGAGGTTTCTCTTTTGTTACATGAATGCCTTCGACCCGCAACCTTATATTGTAATCTGGCCTAAAAATGTAACCTGCCACTTCACGCGTTTTATTCTTTTAGATAAAGCAATTTTTCACTGTCCTTAATGCAATGATAAAATAATGGGAGGGCCCTGGCTGATCAGTGGTGAACACTCCCAGCATTTTATAGAATCAAATTGTCTTGAGACCTGCTAGCATGAATGATGTTCTTCTACCTTTAGTTGTAATACGTTATCCATGGGAAAACTATAGGTAGGTTGTTGCTAAATTTTAACATCAGGTTTTCCTCTTAGCAAATTGTGCATTGAAGTAAAAGACAAGCTAGTTGAATTAGGGTACGGGAGAATGTCCCAGGACGTTTCTAGACACTCCAGTTGTAATTTGTAAACGTTCTTTATTATCAGATTAGTATTGGTTTAAACTAAGATGATTCTGTTTGTTATGGCATCATTCCATTTATAGTCAAGTTAAAAGCGGGTGTGGTAGAAACTGCTTATGAGACTTATAGATTTCTAGTTGTAGGGTTCCAGGATTTAGATAGATATTTAAAAATATATTTATTTGTATTATCGTATAGTCTTATTTTGGCGTTGCGAGTTTGATTATTAGATATTTCAATTATTTATTTATATTATAGTGTGCGCTGTTGACCTGTTTCTTGTAATAAAAGGTTTTTAAATGTGAGATGTATGGAACACACCTACAAACAATTAAATTTTCCATAAAATGTGCCTTACACTTTCCATACTGGAGGATAGTGCACTGCTCTAGTGCTCTATAAAAGAGAGAGGTGCCTTATTTCCTACCGCAACTCTATGTTTTACACAATAAAATACATCGTTGCAGCTCTAGTTGAGTCACAGCTTGTAATTTCAGACGAATTCCAACAGCTTGGAACTTGTGCGTGATTGATGTTTCCTTTTTCATCAAGAAAATAGTTATTTGGCCAATATTTGGAATAAAACATTAAATTTTAGTTGATGTTTTCAACGATTGGCAGAAGTACCGTTATCAAAGATAGGTTTTAAAAATGTAATACATTGATCATCAGAAAAATATGTTAAATATTTTCTCAATTCCCATCATGCACTCCTACGATATGAACTCAATTAAATCCTTTGCAGTTGCTGCTATCAGTAATTATAATGTGATCTAAAAAATGAATTGCTTTATAAATTTCCAAAATAATACATTTTTAATTTTTTGGGATTTATGTCTTGTGATATGTCTTGTACTATTTCCATATATTATTCAACCTTGAAACTGCTCTCTTTTAAATAGAAATCGCTCTCCTAAAGATTGAACCTTATTCAAATCTAGAACTTCAATTCGACTGGTCTAATAATTACAGTGCGCTTCCATATTTTTATGTCTTTTAGAAATAGAAAACTTCGGAAAATATTCATTTTATTTTATCGATATTTCGACAATATTCCTTTGTCCTTATCGTGAAAAATAAAAATAAACAAATACACACATTTGGTAGTCTTTAGAAACTTATTTGAGGTTCATATGTGTGATCTCGTGTGAACTTTCAAATTTTCCACAACATCGAAATATATAACCCGAGTCAAAAAATTTAAGCAAAATTTAAACTAATCTTAGTCTCTCTTGGAACTAAAATAAACATGAATAAAATTATGACAATAATTTAGAGGAGTTAAAAATATTACAAAAATATATATATATTTATATGTGAAAAAAACAATAAAAAATAAAAAAAAAGGTCAGGTGTTGATATTAAAAACATAAAAGGCATATCCTGACCAGGCTCACATGAGCATTTCTAGATAGCAGAGCGCCATCTAGTGGAACAAAAATATACTAAACGTTTAAATAACGTGTTCCGTGATATTTGGCCAATCCAATTTCTTGATAATTCAAGAAAGGCCAACCACGAACGCATTTCGGGCTGTTGGCCCTAGTCAGCGTGGTGCAGGCTGTACCTCTACGACCAAAATATGGTCCCAGAGGTTTCCTGAGAAATCAAGAAATAGGTATTAAAAGCCAAATTTGCGTAAATACGCTTTTCGTGTAATGGAGGACTACTTACTATCAAACTCCCCTTTGAAAATTAAACGATTTATAGCCCGTCAAAGGATTCTATGGCTACTTTTCCGCGAGAATATCACGGGACTTTGGAACAGCGACCCTTTAAATTGCTACTTCTGCAATGTTGGCATCCAAGACAATTTGGTCCACTATTTATTCCATTGCCCATTCCTACATGGAAAGAGACTGGAAATTCGCGAAATTTCGCGAAATATGTATATAAAATCTTTACTACTCTCCTGCTGGATAAAACATTTGTTTATGAATATTTTAAAATTATCAAGGCGATTGATAAAATGAGAGAAGAAGTGCTCAACTCCACAGACAACGGCTGATTGCTCCCCCTCCCCTCTAAATTGATTTTCCTCCTCACTCATGTACATATGATGCACTAGCGCGCCATCTGTTATCAAAATTCGAAACTATTCTAAAGGCCTAAGATTCTTTTTTATATTAAACAATTTCTACTGCCCTTACTGCAATGGAAAAATTAATGAGAGGGCCTGGCTGATTAGTGGTGAACCCTCTCAGCGGTTTCGCCAGTTTAATCTGCCATACCGCTGTTATATTGCATTTTTGGAACTTCCTTTTATAGTGATACTGTTGATAGACTCTTTGAATGGGTATTTTAGAAGAACTATGGACATAAGCTTAGAGGACAGTAGATTGTTGTTGTTGTTGTCGTGTCCAAAGAAGAGTCTCAGATGTCTCCATGTATCTCCATCACAGCAGCAGCAATATCCACTATCTTGGTTGTGTAAAGCTGCTGTCAATTCTGCTGCTGTCAATTGCTGTCAATTCTGCTGTCAAAGCTGCTGCTCTAAGTCAATTTTCTGCAAGGCTGCGGCCATTGCTGGGCATGAGAATATGTGAGTAGGTGTTAGTTCCACACCAGGACATTTGTTGCATGCTTTATAGGTTCTTGTGCCATTTGGATGTATTGCCATTCCTTTATAGTGTTTTGTTCTATGTCTTGTTATAGTTTTTGTCAGTTTTCTCTAAGAGTTTATTTAACATATTTGATCTTTTCTTATTTTTGTTTGATTATCTTGTATTTTGCCAAACCATCAGCGTCAAATACTGACATTTGTTCTTTCCTTTGCCTCAGCTTTCTGGCTTCCTTTGCCAATTCATCTGCCATTTCATTACCCTCGATCCCAACATGGGCAGGAATCCAATGTAGAATGCAGTTCTTCTCCAATGTTTCCAGTTGGGTAAGTAATGAGTGCATTTTCTGCTTGATTCTAGTATTGCCCTTCTGAATTGCTTCTAGAGCGGATCTGGAGTCGCTGTATATTATGATTCCTTCTGCTTGATGCAGGGATGGTTGGTTCAGGCATACATCAAGGGCTTTCCAGATAGCTGTCAGTTCACAAGTGAAGTTTGACGAAATCTTTCCTGCTCCTTCTTTGATTTTGATGTGTGTTCCATCTTGGAGTATTATGTTAATTCCGGCCCCTCCATTACTTGGGGTAAGGTCTGATGATCATCAATTGTGTCAAGTACTTTCTTTTTAAGTATGATTTTGTTCTCTTTTTTATTGCAGGGTTCGTTCAGGTTGAGATTAATGATTATATTTGATGGTAATGGGGTAGGAAATTTTGGTTCTTCTTGAATTTGAAAGTCACTGTGTTTCATGTTTATGCCTTTTCTAATATTGTTGTCGTACTGAAGTGTTGAAGATCTTTCAAGTCTTTCTTTTTGTGTCCAGTTTAAATAGGTTCTATGGGATATGTGTTCGGTTTTTTACTTTTTAGGCTATTTGTGAATTTTATTGTTTTTAATTGTCTTCTGCTTTCGAGTAGGTCTAGGCCACATTCTCTTTGAATTTTCTCATTGTTGGTGGAAGAAACAGCACCAGTGATTATTTTGGCCGCTTTTGCTTGAACACTGTATAGTCTTCCTTTTAGTGATGAGCTTGAGGGAGCCCAGACAGGTGTTGCATATTCCATTATTGGCATTATTAAGGTGGTATATGTTGTTCTGAGGGTTTTGGGTTTTGCTCCCCAATTTGTTCCACATAACCTTCTAAGAATATTTAGTTTTCTGGTAGCTCTATTTGAGGTGCTAATTATGTGTTCTGTAAATCGCAATTCCTCATCAAGTATCACACCTAGGTATTTTGGATTTCTAATTTTATCAATTATTTGGTTGATTATGCTTATTTTGGGATTAAATTTATGCCTGTTTTTCCTGTCAGAGGAGAAGACGCATAGGTTTGTTTTTATTGGGTTTATGGTCATTTTGAGTTCCATTGCCCACTTCTCCAGTCCTCTCATTGATGTGTTCAGTATTTTTTATGATTTTTCTATACTGCTACTTGTGTGCCATATGGCTATATCATCTGTATAACAGGCAACCTTTGTGTCTTCAGTGAGGTAAGGATGGATGTCGTTAATATATAGCAGGAAGAGTAGAGGACTGAGCACAGAACCCTGAGGTATACCAGCCCATGTTCTTTTGCCCTTGGAAAATGCTCCATTAACCCGAACCTTTATCCTTCTTCCACTTAAGAAGTCTGCAATCCAGATTAAGGCTTTTCCACTTACTCCGATGTTGTGCAGCCTTTCAAGTAATTTCTCCCTCCACACTCGATCAAAAGCTGAGGTCATATCCAGGAATACGGCCGTTGTCTTCTTTGTTGTTTTTTCCTGGAAAGAATCTATTATTGATTGGCAGAAGTAGAGCAGTTGATCAGTTGTACAATGTCTAGATCTATAGGCAGTTTGGTAGAAGTTTATTTTATTATTGTTAGTGAGCCAGACTATGAGCCTAGAGTGGATGATTCCTTTTGTTATTTTACAAAGTATGCTTGTGAGAGCAATTGGCCGATAGTTCTTGCATTCCTTGGCATCTTTGTTTGGTTTCAGTATTGGCACTATAATTGATATCTTCCAATTCTTTGGTAGTTTACCAGTTTGCCATGAAATGTTCAGTATTCGTAGGAGTTGATTTTTAGCTTTGTCTCCAAAGTGTTTAATCATTTGACCAAAGATTAGATCATCTCCTGGTGACATCTTGGATTTAACTTTCCTATTGATGAATTTAGCTCACTCAGTGTGAAGTCTCTCGAAAAAAATATCTTGTTGATGGTAATTTCTTGCTTGTTTAACTAACTTGTTTATATTGTTTTTTAGAGTCCTGTCTTCATTCGTGTAGTTGAGTCTAGAAGTGCTTGAAAGATATTCAGCAATTATGTCAGCCATCTGTTTGTTCGTTCTCGCTGTTCTATTCATATCGGTTAGAGTATTGGAGGATTGGTGTTGGTTTTGATTGTTTTCTAACACTCTAATTATATTCCAGTGTTGGCTGTCCTTTCTTGGATCCATTTTTTCGCAGAATTCTGCCCATTTTTCTTGTTTGCATATCCAAATTTCTTTTTTAATTTTGTGACTAATTTCAATGAGTTTCTTTCTGTTTTCTTCTGTTTTATTTGTTTTGAGAAGTTCATTGATATTGTCTCTCTCTGCAATCATTGCCTCGATGTTGTGGTCCTTCCAGAAAGGTATCCACAGGTCTTTACGTCTGCCTCTAGGTATCGATGCTTTTGCAGCTTTGGATATGTTCGAAGAGAATTTTTCCAAGTTTTTGTCAAGCGTTCTGTAATTTGATTCTTCGTTACACAGTTCTTCGAGCTTTTCTGTGAATTTTTTCCAGTCGGCTTTCCTAAAGTTCCATGTTCTTTTATTTTGTTGGACATTCTCAATTTTGAAGTTTAGGGTTGTTAAAATATTGGTCTGTTGTCACTGATTGCACTTTTCAGGATTTTCCATTGTGTTGTGGGTGCGATGTTGTAATTTATCGCTGTGATGTCTATTGCGGATTCTGTGCCTGTGGACTTGGATAGATAGGTGTTCTCTCCGTTATTTAACGGTGTAAGTTCGAGGTCGGTTAGCATGTCCTCAACCTGCTGACCTTTGTTATCCTGGACAGGTGATCCCCAAGTTGGACCTTTGGCGTTAAAGTCGCCAAGTATGATTGTGATATCCGAAGACGCTTCACTTAATGTCTCTATCAGGCCTGTATTGATGCTAGTGTTATCGGGGTGATAAACATTTATGATTGTTATTGTTTTTTCTGGGAGGTAGATTTCTATTGCCCGAGCTTCTGTCGTGCTTTCTGTAGGCTTACTCTGATTATAGGAGATTTCTTTAAATTTGATTTCTGGTGTTTTAATCAAAACGGCAAGTCCTCCTCCAAATTTTCCCGGTCTGTCCTTTCGTAGTGTGGTATAACCTTTGATATTGAAACTCAGATTGTGATTGAAATTTGTCTCCTGGACAGTAGAATTACATACATTTATAAATATATAATCTGCTTTGAGCAATCGCTCTTCCGCAAATATGTACATATATAACCTTTTAGGGGAATCCCCTTGTAAGACAATAGTATCTTAATAAAGGTTTTTGTTGTTGTTGTTGCTTTTTCATGTAAAAAAAACAATTTAAAAAAAAATATATGAATAATGTTTTATTATATTATATTGTTTTTTCGCATGAAAATCATATTTACGCAAATCATCAAATTTTCAATTCGAACTCTTCTCTGTCTTTTCTCTCTCTCTCTTTTTAAATAACTATCCGGGTCTATGTATAAGCCTGTTTGACTCCGTGTGTAAGAGTTCTTGTGACCTTTCTTATGTGAAATATGGGATTGATAGAATTGAAATTTATAAATATGTCAATTAATCAATACCTTTATTGGAACCTTTAGTCATATATACAGATTATCCTGAGAAATATACCGCAATGTGGTTAGAAAAGATAGGATGAAAGAAATAAGAATAAATAATATTATATGGCTGAATATATTTCTAGAGCTATAATAATTTTGATTTAATACTATATATATGTTATGAATATTTTGTGTTGTTGTTAGATTAGGCTTGATAAGACAAAGGATCGATAAGATAAAGGGTTGAGGTGCAGTCGTGATAAAAAAATATAATTATTTACGGTCAAGTAGCTTTTATTTTCAATTACTTGAGGAAAGATTACACATTTGTTAGTTTTCACATTATATAGAATTTATAATTTAATCCTATATTAGTGATTTAAAAGGATTGATTGGTTAACTACGCATATTTACAACAAAATTATACAACTAAAACTAAACAACTTTCTAAAAACGATGATAACAACAAATAAAATTATCAATGAATAAAATAAAGTATATATTTTTTTAAAATATAGAAATATTTGAGGTTTTTTGATTATATAATATTTTTAGATTATATAATCTATATATATAAAATTGAATGTCTGTCTGTCTGTCTGTGTGTGTGTGTCCTCTATGGATTCAAAAACCATACATCCAATCGCCGTGAAAATTTGGGATATTATTAGGTGTATACCCGGAAAGGTTTACGAAAAATAATTTCTTGAATATCTTGAATATCCTTAGAGTTATTTGCAGATTTGTATATTTATTCGCAAGCAGCGCCGCCATTGAGACGGAGATAGGCTTAGTTTGCTGCTTCTGATGACCTTGGGTCATCGTGTGAGTCACAGCATGATGCTACAAAAACACTCTCTCTGGGGATTTTACAGCGTCGACAACCTGTAAGATTGCCTCTCTCATATATTATACTTTAAACATCTGCTTAATTAAAGCATTTTTCATTTGAAAGAGACTGCTCTCTTAACCCCCTTTAGACAACATTAAATGATATCCCGTGTCGATGATTTTGTAATGTATAGAATTAGGAAAGACAAAATTCACGATGACACGGCTCACAGGGAACGGTAAAAAATGTTCACTTTATCGAGGAAATACAAAATTCGGGATGACACGGCACACAGGGACCGGGAAAAAAATGATCACTTTATCGAGAGATTCACGACCATGATTTTATTCAACTTATCGAGTATTTATCAAGGGACCGGGAAAATATGTTCACTATATAAAACGATGATTTCGCAATGTAGAAAATTATGAATGACAAAATTCAGGATGACACGGCACACAGGGACCGGGAAAAAATGTTCACTTTATCGAGAGATTCACATTTACGAGTGTCAAATTATCAAAATATATCTCTTTTTTTTATAAGTTTATAGAGAATTGTTTTAACAAATGTTCGTTAGACAAACCTTTACTCGGGTAAAACCTCGGGCGAAGCCGGGTACGTCCGCTAGTATATATATAACTGGTGTTGTCGCTTTGTCACCGACCCGAGGCCGAAAGTTTGCCGCGACGGTCAATAGATGGCGTCTGGTTTTGACGTCTATTTTGACGGGAGAGGCGACCCTTGTCTCTTTAGATCAATATCCTCCCGGTAAACATTCCATCTATATATATTTTATGAATAATTTGTTTGTTGTTAGATAAAGGGTTGATAAGACAAAGGATCGATAAGATAAAGGGTTGAAGGTGCAGTCGTGACAAGAAAAATATAATTATTTACCCTCAAGTAGCTTTTATTTTCAATTACTTGAGGAAAGATTATACATTAGTTATTTTCACATTATATAGAATTTATAAAGTTAATCCTATATTAGTGATTTAAAAAGATAGATATTTTAACTACGCATATTTACAACAAAACTGAAAGTCATTCTAAAAACGATGATAACATAAGTAGAATTATCAATGAATATAATAATAAAATATATATATTTTTAAATATATAGAAATATTTGAGTTTTCAGATTATATAATATACTAGCGGATGTACCCGGCTTCGCCCAGGTTTTTCACGAGGGAATGTTTGTAGTCTAGTAATAAGAAAATATACTACACCTAAAAACTATCAGAGAAAAGAGAAACCAAGGAAGGTGAACAGAAAAAATGCTTACAATGGATGTTATGTTTACGATATCAAGTTAAATAAAAACAAAGATAAAATTTGCATATGTTGGTCACTATAAATTTGTATATTTGTTAGGCGAAATTAGAAACATGATCAAACAATTGGGTATTTAAAAACAAATGTAGAAATAAAAGTTGAAGTATAATAAACAATGTTAAAGATTAGTTTTAATTATTAATAAAGATTGTGTGTGAATATGTGAGAAAGATGTAATATCGTTGTTGTTTTCTTGGCCGACTGTTTTACATATGGTGTTATCTTAAAATTGCTTGTTTTGAATATTTTTTAGATTGAGATTATTAGCTAGTATGTAAAATAATTAACTCTGTTGAAATTTAATTTTGTATTTATATATAAATAAAATTAACTCTGTTGAATTTTTTTGTATTTAATCGATAACAGCGAAGTTACGCATGTTAATGTTAGGAAATATATTTTGATGTTAAGCAAAACCTGCTCCATCTCGTTTTACATAAATGTTGAAAATTTGGTTGAAATTGATGCATTGTAACGAAAGGTTTTAGTGATGTCCACTTATGAAATTTCCATTTTATTAATATAGATATAATATATTAATTAAAAGACATATTTTGGATCTAAAATAAAACAAAATCCAAATATATGCCTTTTAATTGATATTTTCATATATGGATTGCTCTATATTTAAGATATTTATATATGTATTATAGGTATCTTTCTGCTTTCATTTTTATTCATAGATTTCATAAGTTATGGAAAGGGTAGAAAAAACACTGGACTTAATAAAGAAAGAAACATATAAAGAACTAATGAACCTATATTACATCTTCATTCCTTACTTTACAATTTAATAGAATCCTCAAGTAATCCTGATCTAAGTTTCTTTACTATATTTTCATTTCTATATCATTCGGGCTAACACGTCCTTCAACATTAGAACTATATGTATGACTTCCAGCTAACTATACACGCCGAAAATAAAAATATATGTCATAATTTGTATATAATTAAATGCAACCCCGACCCACTATGTATATATCATGTATGATTTTCAAAGACTTAATAAAGAACAAGGTAACTGGAGGAAAGAAAGTAACAAAAGATATAGGAAGTAAGACTAAAGCTGGCACGACTATTTTGGCACCCCTGTGTCAACATTGCAGGGGCAGAGACCGGACGTCTCTAGTGACCGCAGAAGTTATTTTAGCCAAGATGCACTCAATACTTCCGGCAAAAACAGGACGTATCTAATATCCGTCGAAGCTATAAGCGTCAAGCCACCCAACACTTCCTGGCGAAATCGGATATATCAAGCAGGCCACATCTTTCATCAAGGAGAGCCGCGGGCCAATCAAAAGACCGCACCTTAAGTAGGTCAACCAATAGGACAAGATCATGTGACATCTCTCGACCAATCAGAGAGACACTGAGGCTTGGTGTTAAATCGAAAAGCAAGAATGGTCAGTTAGGTTTTCGCTCTCATAGGAACAACACCTGCAGTAGCGACTTGGCTCTCACCGAGTTCGGATCAGTTGCTCCTTCGCTTCCAACGAGGTGACATCGGCCCTGGACCTCTCCCCACTCAACTCATAGCTAAGTACAATCACCACCATGTGATCAGATAAGGAACAATCAAACCCGCTCCTTCTCAAGCTTTCTTCCCTCCAATCCAGTTGCCTTTTATTTTCAAACCTCATCATGTGTCCTGATTATTCCTAACTGTGTGCTTCACTTACCACTCAACGACTGCGCTTCAATCAAATATCACCATTCGCATCCAACAACAAGAAATTCCGCAACGATATTGCCACAGAACGGTTAAGTCGACAGGATAAAGATTATGGAACTTAATCAGGATCAAGATGGAAATTAGCCCAGACACCAGCAAATCAAAAGGCAATGACAAAACCAGCGGAAAAGAAGCGGACAAGAAGAGAAGCGACCAGGCGCCTTCTAGCGGCCATCATATGGCAGATGACCGTGGCCATCCGACGTGTCAACGCCCCACAAAGTGAGACGGAATTCCGGAGCACCATTCCCCGGGGAGGACGACGGACACAACCCCCACCAACCCCAGGCGAGTGTCACCAAGACCGGACACCGACCACCGAGGATTCAACCACCGCCATGCCATACACAGTCCCCGAAACCAATCCGCGCGATCCGGGACAGCCCCAACGATCCCAAAATGATCTTCCAGTACCGGACTTCACTTCAATTTCACGGACGGTGCGAGCAGTCCCGAGCCCCAAGCCAACCACTCCAAACCAAGGCGTCCCAAAGGAGACCTGTTGAACTGAGGTAGGCACCCACCCTATGCCGTCAAGGAATTGACTTTGAACTTCTATCTAACCTACCTACCCCTTTAACCATATCTAACCTTTGTACTCAATGAATGCACGCACGGGCTAGACCAAACCTGTCCGAAAGGACTCGCACTACAATCAAATTTGTCACACAGGACAACCCTTGCCTGCATTCATTGACCCCACTACCATGTTTATCACTCAACCCAATTATCAATACTATATGCCCTCAAATACAAGCCACAAAGGCTTCAACCCTCACCATGCCCAAAAAAAACGTGTCAGTACAGCCCACACACTTACCACACAAAATCCATGCATGACCATACGCCGCCAAGCCATAAAAATGTACCTCACAACAATCCCACAAACGTATTTAGCAACAATCACGACATTCACGACAACAATACACCGACAACATCCATCCAAAGGACGGTTTTCATGCTAACAAACACGCACAACCCGCCCAACAAGCGCGACACTCGCGCCAAAAGACGACAACCACCAACAAACGCATGCACCGTCGTTAGTAACAATCATCTCGTCTACCCAAAACACAAAAAAATGTTCACCTTAAAAGGTACCATATACTCTAACAATAGAAATTTCGATATATGACTTTAATAAATTTGTTGTTCATAGTGAGAACAGGTAAAATTTTGTACAAACAAGGATTTCGCGTGACACCTTTTCATTCACAATTTTTTTTTTTTCGATTCGTGTCACAGGTCACCCACAAAACTTTTTCACTTCAGGCCACAGACGCCTTTCACCAAGCCTGTGACACGTCTCTCACTCAAAGCGTGTTCACGTCGTAAGCCTCATTTTTCACTCAATTCCACTCTAATATCACTGAATAGCCTTTTTTTTTCTAAAGTCACGACGACCATTCGATTTAATAAATGGATACAACATCCGGCTTTTCAAAATACAAATAACGTCGAACTTACACCAACTTATCTCTTCACAATGTATTGGCAGACCATAACACATGACACAAGACATCGCAAAACAGGTAAAAACCTGCCCCACCTGCCGATTCGCTAGAAGAATCGATGAATACAAACAACCTGCACGTAAAAATGCCGACACAGGTACCCAAACAAAACAAAATTCGTACATAAAGCACAACGTACACACAACACAAACAATGCCAAAATTACCACATTCACATCAGAGAAACGATCACACATCTCAACCTAAACCAATTACCGCCGACATATCTCTAATAAAACCATTGACGATCAAACAGGAGAACTGCGAACCTACCAATCATTCAAACTCTACAATTCATAAGGTTCAAGCGAATATTTCAGAGTCCCCAGTTACAAAAATGTGGACGAACATGGGGCAATATCCTATATTTCATCTGATTCTTATCCTTTGTTTGTTACTTCTGCCATACAACTGTATCCCAATTTTAGTCATCAATTACTTGTTTATCTATGCTATGCCCGATCAGAAAATCTTCGAACTACAAGAGGTAGTTTTTAATTTAGGACAAGCATTTTTTAATTTTGGACAAACAGTTTTTCATTGTGGACAAGCAATTCTTCATTGTGGACAAGCAATTCTTCATTGTGGACAAGTATTTATAAAACTTCTCATAATTTTAGGAACCATCTTCGCAGAAAATCTAAATAAACTCCGAAGAGATAGCAGTAACTGAAAAGATAACCAACCAGTGTCGGAGAAATCACGCTCCAAAAACAAGCCCTGAGCCGCACCAAAAATAAATAGACGGCAGGAAATGAGATTTGAAACACCACGACAGGAAGTATAGTCCACGGAGGTTAAATTCGGCCTCTGTAAACAAAGCGGAGCGCCTTCGTCCGATCTCCAATTTCCCTCCCTCTCGTTTGCCCGACACACCCCACTTCCGTATCTCTAATTACAATGAGAAGATCCCCTATTGAGGTCGACTGGGAACCTCACTATGCCACCGGTTTTGATTCCAGTTCGAGTCTACATATCGATTTTTACCAACCAATTACACATCCACGAAACAACACCTAGAACTAGCTCACACATCTCTTACACAACCGACTTCTAACATTTTTCACAACACACACACAAAGACAAAAAATTACACATAAAGGTTATATAGATTTCCATGTCTCCTGTACACACAGCATAAACGCACTTGAGGGCTAGAATCACGTTTTTCACCTAAGTGTCACTACAGATGAGACAAAAAATTTATAGGGCATAATTGAGCAAGTAAAACATTTATAGGGCAAAATGGAGCAACCAATACATGTAGATCAGGGCATGAAGATACCAAAGGGTTCCAACCAATACACCTTATTTTTCATATCAATCATTTTCATTATTTTCTCTCAATTAAAATTTAAATATTTAATCAATTTATCAATTTATTCAACTTATTACCACTTTTAATCATTAATTATCATTTTTTTTTCCAATTAGTTATATTATCATTTTCATTTATCAATTATCATTCTACTTACCACTTGATTTATATTACCACAACTCAATTATCAACGAAAACTCACTGACTTTCGATTAAACTAAAAACATTAAATCACCCTTTGTTGTTGAAATCTTTTTATTTTTCATTTTTCTTTTTTCCAAGCACTCTACTTTGATTTCGCTCAAAAAACTTTTATTTTATTTTTATTTTTGATTTCTCAAAAGACCTAATAGAATTCCCTCGGTCTCCATTCCCAATTCCGAGCTAGAATATAATTAGGCATTTTTCCTTTTTTTTCTCACCACGCACCAAGCATTCACTTTGATTTCTTCCAACTTTTATTTTTATTTTACTTTGATTTCTCAAAAGACCTTATGAAATTTCCTCGAATTCCTTTCCAAAATTCAAGCAAAAAAGTAATTAGGCATTTTTCCTTTTTTTCTCACCACGCACCAAGCATTCACTTTGATTTCTTCCAACTTTTTATTTTTTTTATTTTTGATTTCTCAAAAGACCTAATAGAATTCCTTCGATTTCATTCCCAATTTCGAGCTAGAATATGGTTAGGCATTTTTCTTTTTTTTTTTCTCACCATTCAACCAAACACATTCAATTTTGATTTCATTCAACTATTTTTATATTATTTTTATTTTGATTTCAAAGCCTAAATAGAACCCCCTCGAATTCATTTCTTAACTCGAGTAGAATTCGTTTAGGCGCATTTTCTTTTCTTTTAATCCACTATGTACCATAACATTCCTTGATTTCTTACAATTAAAAATTTTTGATTTCTATTAATTATACTCAACCTATATCATCAACACCATTCTATTTTACTTTTATATTACCAGCAATGTTTGTATATAGCCCCTTCATACCCACAACTAATTTTCCCACAAAATTATTTTTCACTTTACAGAATTCTCTCAGGCTAACCCCTTCTTGAATTCTTCACATGTAGGGGGCGCATCTGTCATAATTTGTATATAATTAAATGCAACCCCGACCCACTATGTATATATCATGTATGATTTTCAAAGACTTAATAAAGAACAAGGTAACTGGAGGAAAGAAAGTAACAAAAGATATAGGAAGTAAGACTAAAGCTGGCACGACTATTTTGGCACCCCTGTGTCAACATTGCAGGGGCAGAGACCGGACGTCTCTAGTGACCGCAGAAGTTATTTTAGCCAAGATGCACTCAATACTTCCGGCAAAAACAGGACGTATCTAATATCCGTCGAAGCTATAAGCGTCAAGCCACCCAACACTTCCTGGCGAAATCGGATATATCAAGCAGGCCACATCTTTCATCAAGGAGAGCCGCGGGCCAATCAAAAGACCGCACCTTAAGTAGGTCAACCAATAGGACAAGATCATGTGACATCTCTCGACCAATCAGAGAGACACTGAGGCTTGGTGTTAAATCGAAAAGCAAGAATGGTCAGTTAGGTTTTCGCTCTCATAGGAACAACACCTGCAGTAGCGACTTGGCTCTCACCGAGTTCGGATCAGTTGCTCCTTCGCTTCCAACGAGGTGACATCGGCCCTGGACCTCTCCCCACTCAACTCATAGCTAAGTACAATCACCACCATGTGATCAGATAAGGAACAATCAAACCCGCTCCTTCTCAAGCTTTCTTCCCTCCAATCCAGTTGCCTTTTATTTTCAAACCTCATCATGTGTCCTGATTATTCCTAACTGTGTGCTTCACTTACCACTCAACGACTGCGCTTCAATCAAATATCACCATTCGCATCCAACAACAAGAAATTCCGCAACGATATTGCCACATATATGCATATATTTTTGAAAATAGAGCAATCCATAAATAATTCTATAAATAAAAAGGCATATATTGTATCAAAATATCATGCATAATGATTTATAATTATTATATATATAATACATATATTGTTTTGAAAATAGAACAATCCATACTTAAATCATTAGATAATAAAAAGACATATATTAATTTATAATTGATATTTTTATCCAATATATGCCTTTTTAATTAATGAATATATATGTTATAAAATTATTTTACATATTTTGAAATCGTATATATAATTATCTTACAGTGATATTAGCTTATTAACAGTTTTTTTTTCAATTACAGTTTACAACTATATATAAAATTGCAGACCAATGCTATACTCTTACAATATCTCCATACCCACAAAAATCTCAAATAGCAAAAGAAAACATATATCGGTTTAATTATGGATTTTTATTATATCCTTTGCGTTGTATGTCTCTGGAAGATCAATAATACGGTTACTGTTGAAATGTGTTCAGATATTATTGATTCTATAACCAATCTTTACTGCCTATTATGGATATTGATGTAATGTACTGTAGGTTCTGATAAATTGAATGTAGACTGTTTCATTTATATGTTGTAATAATAATTACAATGATTTTCTAACTTTTATTATCAAGGGTCGTTCCAAATGTTTTTGCATTAATTTATACCATTAAAATCTACATGCATTTTTACCCAACATAAACATTTTCATAAAATGTAACAACAATGATTCATAGAGGGCGCGACTTTGTTTACAGCGGCAGAGATTTATTTCTAAACATTGCATCAAACACAATGAAGTTGACTTGAGATCGGTTACGCGCCATGAGCTTCTATGATTACAAAGTAATTTAACTTCTAAAGAATCCCATGAAAGATTGATGAAGGCTTTAGGATATATAGATCCTTCTATTTGAACAGTTTTTAAATGGTTTAATGATTTTAAATTTAGAAAAACCAACCTTGAAGATGAACCTCGTTCAAGTCGACCATCACCAGCATTGTTCCAAGAATAAAATGAGCTGGCAAGATTTTTACTTAGAGAAGATCGAAGAATTATGTATCAGCAGTTAGAGAAAAGTGTGGGTATTGGATCGGCAGCAAATAACACCATCATTAATGATCCTTTGAAATACAGAAAACTTGTTGGTAGATGGGTACCTCACACTTTGCCTGACGACCAAAAATTTGGTCGCGTTAAATGGTGTAATTTCATGTTGAAAAAATTTGATGAAGGAAAATCAAAGGCTCTTTTAATATTATTACAAGTGACGAAATTGAGATACAATTTTGATCCAGAAACAAAACGGCAATATACTCTTTGGTTCTCTTCAAAATCACTTCCTCCTAAGAACGTTCACAGAGCTCGAAGTATTGAAAAACAAATGATTACTTTTTTTTTTTTAGAAAAAGTATTTTCATTGATATTGTGAAGCTAGAAGATCAAAAGACAGTTAATAGTAACTGGTATACAACAAAATGCCTTCAAGCAGTATTTGAAAAAATCAAGCAAATCAGACCAAGAGCTCAACTTAGAGGAGTCCTTCTTCAGATTTAAATACTCCTATAACACCATTAGTTCCACGTGGATGAATTAGAATGCTGTTTCTCTAAAAGCAACAATCGTTTTTTTTTTCATTTATCTAGCACAGCAGTCTGCATAAATCCATATCAATTACCTCCAAATCTTAGGTAATATCGAACTCGTTAATGGGTCTTTGGAGTAATGGGTGCTGAAATATTTATATAGCTCTTCTTTAATTGACAATTCTGTAATTTTCACGTCGGAGAGACTCAACTCAAACACGAGAGCTAGACTTATATCGATTCGTTTTTTTCTTTCAATAAACTGGGCGAGCTTTCAAGCAGAAAGCCTTTTCTTTATGGCCTTTATACGATAAAACAGCTCGTAAGAAATTCCACTTATATATGTACATCTAATTAATATTTACATACCAAAAATATAAAAACATAAAGTTGCTGGAGGATTATATTCATGTTCCAAAAACTTTGTTGTATTTTTATATCCTTAAAATAGATCCCTTTCACTTTATCAACTCAAACACCTTTTTGGTAAATTTGACCGATTTCATGACTCCTCTCTCGTAGGATGTTATTAAAACGAAGACGCCCCTGTACTGATGAGGATCATAGCCTGAAACCATGGTATACAGGTTGTTGACTTTCGATTAACTTTTCCAAAACTGGTGTTGTAACTCATTCCTCATTACCACTTGTGAAATCTTTACTGGTGTAATAAACATATAAATCATTATGATTTTCGAATCTATTATAGACGCGTATGATTTTTTTTTAAATAAAACAATTTTTCCATTGCAGTAAGGGCAGTAGAAATATAAAGCATTAAAAATGATTTCATATGAAGCACTGTTTTAATGCATAACTAAAGGTAGTGGTACCTATTTTGGTAAAACCCAAAATAGGTCTAAGATTGTTAAAACTGTAAATACTATAAATTTATAAAATATATTTTGAAAAAAAAAATATATATATACGGTGCATTAGCGCGCCATCTGTTATAAAAAATTGAACTATTTTTGACGCGTCAAAAATAGTTCAAATTACCTTAAAAAAATATATATATACATTATAATATGTTTCTACACATTTTGAGCCGCGCTAAACCCTCTACCTACAAACAAACTATTTTCCCAAGGACAGGTCACCTATTTACAGTCATGTTCTTGTCCTCCCATATTGGATTTATAATTCTATTGTTCTGTTAATGCTGTTGTTTTCCACTGAAACAACAGCTTTCCAAACCAATCTTTGGCATTATTTCGATATATTATTGTTGTTACATATCGCTTTCTACAGATTATATTGATAACCTAGTTCCTGAGGGTGATCGACTATCAGAGATTTCGAGTCGTTGCTATTGACAGTCCTTTTGTGCCTTTTAATTTCGTACCAATGCTAGTCTTGTTTCTCCCAACTTTAATTGAAATCCACTATGGTGATTCACACAAAGTGGACATGCTTTATTGACAGTTCTCCAAGTTATGTTAGTTCGGGAATACAATTGTGTACTCATCACATCATTTCTCAGAACAACTCGATATTGAACGTCAGTGATACGTTATAATCCTTCACAGAATTCAACCCATTTTGGTCGTCATACTCATGGGATTGCTCGTGTAGATTTCTCAATAACAGATTTTCTGATTTTTCTTCTTTTGCATCAAAATATAGGATCTATGCCCAGAAATACAGTTAAGGGTAACTTTAGAAATCTATGAAAATTTGCCTTGATAAAAGTGCGTATTTGGGTAATGAGTTACAATTCTTTTATCTTTTAAACTGTGTGTGAATCCTTTTAATTTTATTTTACATTTAGAAAGTTGCCTGAATATTTATTTTAAGGATATGTCACAGACTCTCGTAATCCTCTGTGTATAGTTCTTCTGTGGTGTGGTATATTTGTTCATCGCTCGCACATATCATTAGCCGTTTGCACCATTCCATGATAGGAAATGTATATGAATACATTCGTCTTTGTTATATTTACTTATCTTTTGAAATTAAATTTACACAATATTCCACGTTGACTACGAGGGCCATAAATATTGTTGTAAATTAAATCCCATTTGTTGTAGTTGATAGTTTCAGAAAATATGATAATCCAGATACCTAAGTGTATTAAAGTCAATGGTTAGAGACTTAACCAAGCCATAGGAAGTTAGACGTCAAATAATGAGATGCTATCAATTCTCTATAATCTCTTTATTGTGCCTCGGGACACAGAGCGATTTTTCTACCTTGCAACTAGTCTCAATTATAAAGGGCCTTTCTTAAATCAGTCGTTCTACCTAGTACAAACAAACACTGCCACAATGTGTAATGATGACCAAAATATAAACTAATATATATAAAAATTCAAAATTGATTTAGTTCATTGTATTTCCGAAACCTTTCTCAATATTGAAAATTTGAAGCACCAGACAAAAAGTGTAAATTTGTAGAGCTCCTAAAACTACTGAAGGAATAAATAAGATATTGAAAGGGGGGGGGGGGGGGGGCAAGGGATCAAAATTTCTATCAACTCTTTATAGACATACACAGTGACAAGTATATTATTCAATTTTTATCGAATTTTAAAAAAGTTTTAAAATATATATATATAATATATAATATTTTTGCTAAACACCTTTATTTAAAGATTTATTTATAGATTTCTCTGTTTTCAAAACCTTTCTTTATTATATAGAGAGACAAGGATGAATTTTTAACAATATTTATATTTATGTTTGCCAATGGGACATCAGATATATCCTATATTTCCTATATTTAATCCAATAATCGGACGCTTCTCAGTTTGCCAAAGCTGGTGTCGTGGCTTTGTTCCCGACCCGAGGCCGCTAGTTTGCGACGACGGTCAATAGATGGCGTCTAGCTTTGACGTTTATTTTGACGGGAGAGGCGACCTTTATCTTTATATATATATATATATATATATATATATATATATATATATATATTAAATACATTTAATATAAAACTAAACGCGATGAAAAATATTTTTCAGGTTATCTCTCTCATGTTTCACTATAATCTTTGCTCTAGCATATCTGCTAGCTCTTGTCTCACAACTTCAAGACGATATGAGAAAGAAGCCTAAAAATGATAAAATAGCACATACTTCGTTATATTTATACCAATCATCAGTTCAATTGATTAAGCCGTTTAGACGCCAAGTAAGAACCAATATACACACCCAATTACTCTCAAATATACAACGTGTGATCAATAATTTCCAGGAATGAGACTGGATCACGTAAAATATTCAAAATAATGAAATAATTTTATAAGGACCTTATAGATAAAACATATATCAACACGTAGAAATAAAAATTGATCACATAGACGCACGCGCTCACGTTTTATCGAATTTATAAGCTCGAGTATATCAGAACATTTTCGAATTTCAGCATGGACTGTATTGAAAAACAGCGAGTCTGCATAGGGTTTTGCTTTAAATTAGGGAAAACACAGCTTCCGAATCATTTAAAATCTTGAAGCAGGCTTTTAAGGAAGACGCCCTATCACAATCAAGGACATTTGATTGGTTTGCACGAATAAAAGCTGGTGGAAAAGGCAAGAGAAAGCAAGGATGTTCAAATCGACGCTTAAGTGTCTTCTTATCACTTTATTTGATGTAAAGGGATTGGTACATTATGAATTCGTGCCCCAGTGTCAGACCATTAATCAACATTACTATCTTGATTTATTGCGACGTTTCAGAGAGCCTGTGCGTCAGAAAAGACCCGAAAATCGCATCAGAAAAATTGGCTCTTGCATCATGACAACGCACGGCCACATACAGCAGTCACTGTACAACTCTATTTGGCTAAACACGGAATTGCTTTACTACCCCAGCCACCCTATTCTCCTGACCTTGCTCCCAACTACCTTTTCCTTTACACTAAAATTGAAAGAGTCTTTAAAGGACCTCGATTTGACTCAATACCTGAAATAAAGGAGAATTCAAAGAATATTTTGAAAAGCCTGAAAGATGAGGATTTTCAGAGGTGTTTTGATATCTGGAAAAAAGATGGAACAAGTGTATAGATAGTGACTGTCATTATTTTGAGAAATTTTAAATAAAACTTAATTATACTTTTGTATTTCTTTAAATATTTAGCATTCCTCTAAATTATTGATCACACTATGTATATCAAGATATAAAATATGAATACTTCGAAATATTTGTTAAAATAATAAGACGGTATAACCATAGAATGATCTCAATGTATTATTTATGTGTTGTTTAACCGTAGCAACACAGGATCCCTTTGAAAAAAAAGGACTTCTATTACAACAATTTATATAATACAATTAAAATACATTTTCGTTATTGATGGTTAGTAAAGTTAAAGTTTGAGAGGTTTGTTTTCTAACTTTGGTAAATAATTAGAAAAATAAAATGATAAAAAAAAAACACTTTCAGCATAGCATCGTCAATTACGCAACATATGCTGGGTAGAAAAAGGAATAAACGAAAAGAGAAAAAGAGCAAAGACAGAACCATGAAAATAATTTTACGGCGCGCTAATGCATCAAAATAATTTTTGAATAATTAAATAAAATCTAAGGCAGAGAGAAAGAATTTTTCCCTATCTTCTTTCTTGAGAGATGATCATTTTTATTTTGATTATATTTGTAGTTCAAAGCTTATACTAATTACAATATAGTTTAACATGGAGGGTGATATATCATACGATATTTTAATAATATATATATTAAAATAAAGGCATATTCATACAATGATATATAACAACAAGATATATATATTAAAAATAAAGAAGGCATTTTCTGACCACGAGCACATGTGCTTTGTAGATGGCAGAGCGCCATCTAAAAAAGCACATGTGCTCGTGGTCAGGAAATGCCTTCTTTATTTTTAATATCAACACCTGACCCACTTATCTTTTTTTTTCTATTGTTTTTTTTTCATATATATATATATATAATATTTATATATTTCAATTTAAAGCGCTATGTCCCCCTAGGACACTTGCGCTGTCATACATGTATGTCTTTACAATTGTCTTGCATATTTACACTAATTGTAGGTCGCAAGAGAGAGAAAAAAACGAAAACAGGGAACTTTGTACAAAAGAAATTAATGTGTGGCAATATATTTATAATCAACATAAAAAATTAACAGTTTATTAAAATATATTCGTAGCTAATAATTTGAAATTAATCTACAGAAGGTATTAAATTTAATATACATTTCTTTACTGGAAATAAAATTACTTGGATCTGTTACAATTGGGTTATTGTCGTTTCTATAGTATTGGAAGACAGGACATATAATATAGTAAATAACATAAAATATAAACTATTATGAAAAAAACAATAGAAAAAAATAAAAGATAAGTGGGTCAGGTGTTGATATTAAAAATAAAAAAGGCATCTCCTGACCACGAGCACATGTGCTTTTTAGATGGCAGAGCGCCATCTAGTGGAGCAAAAATAAACTAAACGTTTATTTAGCTTGCTCCGTGATATTTGGCCGTCTTTACGCAAATTTGGCCTTAAATACCCATTTCTTGATTTCTCGGGAAGCCATTGGGACCAAAAAATATTTTTCGTCGCAGTGGTTACAGCCTACTCCACGCTGACGAGCGCCAACAGCGCGAAGCGCGTTCGTGGATGGCTTTTCTTGATAAATAAAGAAATTGGGTTGGCCAAATATCATGGAGCAAGCTAAATAAACGTTTAGTTTATTTTTGCTCCACTAGATGGCGCTCTGCCATCTAAAAAGCACATGTGCTCGTGGTCAAGAGATGCCTTTTTTATTTTTAAAAAACTATTATGTGAATATATTGTAAGCAAAATATATATATGTTTTCAATACTATATAATTACCTCATCGTATTTATGAACTAGAAAATTGATTATATCTTTTTTGTGCGTTTAAACTAATTAATATGAAAAGGTTAAGATGACAATATATTATTTTTGACACACGAGTCAATAAAATCAAAGTTTCAATAAAAGGTTTAAATTGTTGACCTTTTTAACTACGCTATTTCAGCGAAAATAAAACAAAAAGGGGTATTAAAATTGCTAGCGCAGCCCCGCCTGCAATATACCTATATTTTGTTATAAAAATATTAATTATAATAAATTAATAGAATTATAAACATGAAAAAAATAGGAAGATAATACGACAACAAAAATAGGA
>CP092886.1:22674938-22803043 GCA_030710605.1 Cordylochernes scorpioides
TTCTGTTCACAATCTCATTTCTACACTCAAGGATACTTTTAATATGAAGGGATGTTAATGTAAAATAGATTTTGAGAGTTTTTACATCGATGAACGGTTTTATCAATACTATTTTTTATTTCAATAATATTTTGAATCTTCAACTAACCTCCCCCCTCAAGGACGTAATAAAATATTTTTGTGTCTGTATACAGATTTTATTTAGATTTTTACCAATTTTATATAACAGAAAGTATTAATGTCTTGTTTCTAACAAAATGCCCGTTTATCTAGGACACCCCAATTTTGCCGCCACCAATACCGCCTCGCTCGTTCCAAAAGGTAGGTACCACCCACTGCCGAGACAATTCAAATAATCCATTAATTCCTCTTTCTCTATAAGCAGCACATTTAAATATCAGGGCAGTCCGGTAGATTGAACTGGCAATGCCACTAAGGGGTTTCATCACTGAAGAGCCAGACGCCCTCTCATTATTTTTCCATGACCGTAAAAACAATATGAAGTTGTTTTATTAGGAAAAAGAAAAAAATTCGTTAAACACTTTACTTTCTTACATAGTCAAAATATATCTATTAAATAAAGTCTTAAATATTGAAAGGTCAAAAGTATCTTAGATTGAATATACGATTTTATCAATCATAAAATTTATTAAATAATCTTATGAAATAACTTATATTTCTGAATAAGAGTTTTTTTTATTTTGAAAGTCGTGGCTGTTCTTAATTCCCTGGTTGTCAAAGAATATCAAGAAATCTATTCTCTTCTAGGCTGAATAGAGGAAAGTAGGATTCATAACAAAGTAATGAGACATTTAGATAAAAATATTTCTGATTCACATAAAAGTAAGAAAATAACCTAAGCTTTTATCTGATAGTTGGATATAAGGAAACGACTATCTCTTTCATTTCTTGGATGACCCTACCAGAGGTGGAAAACGTACTTAGCCCGTCTCGTCCTGGCTCACCCCCTGCCTATATTGAGGCAGCTAACAGTACTTAGGGTAATGAAAGTATTCAAACATATCGGGTATAAGATGGTATAGGTTATAGCTACCTAGAGCGAATTGTGTAGCCTTGAAGGTCAAATGATGCTATCTTCAACCTCATTGGCCTTTCATTATACACGTTAATATAACAATATCAAGTTGCGGGAGGATGGTATTCGTGAACTGAAAGAGGTACCTCTCCCTTTAAAAATTCATTAGAACAATTATTTTTAAGCACCTTAGTACAAACCAAGTTGGTGGTGAAGAATGATTATTGTGGGGATATAATTTGGAGTTTTCTATTTTAACTCGGCACAATGAATAGATTGTTCTAGTACTAGCTTGGTTATTGATGGTATTTAACTCTGGAAATGCCCTTAACCCGTTTCAGTGAATTAATCAAAAATTCCACAGTTGAATTGAGGTTGTTGACTAAATTCTCCGTAAGCCCAATATATATAATATATTTTTCTCGATACCTAAAATAATTGAGTTGGGAATATATGAGGAAGTCGGTCGTTGTCCATTTTCTGAATTCTAAGAACCTGAGCGTTTGTTTCAACAGAATAGCTCCTAGTGGCATTCGTCTGCATTCCATATGTAGAATACTGTAGGTAAATTTAGAAGTCTCTAGAGAAGGTTTTCTTGATTCTTATCTACCTAGCTTTTATAATTGTTTTCCCCCAAATAGGAGCTAAATAGAGTGAGGTTGAAAACCCATTGAGTCTAAGAGATGTTATTAAAAAATGGTAGAATTGATTCTTAATTTATTTAAATATTGCCCAAACCTTATTAATAGCAATTAGCATATACTTCATAATTTTTGCGTCGTTACTGTTTATATATATAGTTTTTTCGTAAACTTAATATACAAAACTTTCCAAAACGAAGTTTAAAAAGTTTAGTTATCAGTAAAAATCAATATATGCTGGCATTAAACCATAGATTGCTAAAAAGTTATGATTTTACTATTGTACTTAGTTTTACAAAAGAGGAATGTTGGTATTAACTGTGTGCTGGTGGATTTAGAGCTTTGATCAACTGGATTTCAACGAGGAAGAGCAGGTAAGCCACAACTATACCACTGAGAGCTTCCTATAGGAGTGTCTGTTTCTTTATATATATATATATATGTTATAAATAAAAATGATGAGTGAAATTTTATGCTTGAATTTAGATCATGTTGAAGATTATAGTATGATAATTAAAAATAGTTTTGATCAGCAATTTAATTGAGTTAAAGGAATATATAAAAAAAGAAATAATTTGATAAAAGTAATGCCTGGCTTAAGGCGAGTAGAATTAGGAAAACAAAAGATTATTTACATAATGTACAAAAGTTTTGAGCCGGCCACTGGGATAAAACAACAAAGAGTTTTTATAGGGGAAGAGTGACCTCTGGCGGTCGATTTAGCAGAGTATTTGAATCTATGAAATTATATATATATATATATATAATTTAAAATAATATAATATTTTTATATAACATATATATATACCGGGTTTGGATATTGATCAAATTATATCCTTTTTTGGTCTCTCTAATCACTTTTGTTAATGAATGTGTATGAATATGCAGAATTGAGAGAGATGTTTTACAAGATTTCTATTCACATCAATATATATTTATTTATAAAAAATAATTTAAATAATAAATAGTTTGCAAAAAATATTCAAAATAGAATTACTTCGCGAGTATAGCATAAGCCTCGCCATAAATTATTCGCAAAATTTATTTATTTAAGAAATTATATTTAAAAACTTTTATATACACATAATTGGCATTAGCAACAGCACACGCACACAATACCCTCCCCTGCCTTGAAAAAAAACTATATACATTTCTAGAGAAACTACTGTAGCCTCAAAAAGAGCATAAAATTGCAAAAATACTAGTGTTATAAAATTTACTCTTAGTAAAAGCCTAATTTGAAAAGGTCCACAAGACTATAAATGGTGTATCAGATAAATTGGAAATAAATTTGTCATTCCATAAGACAAATGCTATTTCAGATTTAAAAAAAAATACTTTTTTGCATTCTGTAGCCATGTGAAATATACCGACATGTGTATAGTGTAGTGATGAACATTAATCGAGAATTTGAAATTCGAGTGGCCATAATGCTCTGCGCGCCGGAAGGAGCCCCAAAGAGATAGTGGACTTTCTTGGGTTGCCCAAAACCAATGCTTAGCGTTTCAAGAAGCAGTTTGATCAGGCCGACAGTAACAAAGAGGGAATGGTTGCAAGGAAAATTCAAACGTGTCGATTGGACAGGGTAAGAGGCATAGAAATTGTCAAAAATATCTAGGAGAAGGTTAATGTAAGCCCTGGAAAAAGCATGAGGGCCATAGCCAATTAAATAGACTTTGGGTCTATGACATTGTCAGAACTATCCACGAATACATCGGTCTCAAGTCTTATGCCCTAAGAAAGGGCAGTTGCTGACTAAGAATATGAAGGATAACGGAAAAGGAAAGGATTCTGCCCTTCTCAAAAACCTTAAACATGACTCTCGAAACATACTGAGGTTCTTTTCTGATGAAAATAACTTTGACGTGGACCAAAAGTTAAAGAATGATTCCTGAAAGGTGTACTTGCCGTGATGCACAAAATTTCCTGCCTTTGTGATGGTTCTTGGAGTTACCAACAGTGATGTGATGTCATGCCTCCCCTTATCTTTGAAAAGGACTTTAGGATGTACGGTGACACCTACATCAATGTTCTGGAGACCATTGTGAAGACTTGGATGGATTTGGTGGCCGCAGGAAGGAACTAGGTCTTCCAACAGGACTTAGCTCTAGCCCAAAAGGCAAAAAATATGCAATCATTGATAAGTCTTAACGTTACCAGCCACTGGAGTCTTTGTATTAGGACCTCGGAATCGGCGCTGTCCTCACGGATCATCAGGAAAATATTATCGATGTATACCAGAACGTTCCCTTTTCAAAGAACTCTCTCCAGATGGTGCAGGAGAGAACTAGTGAAGATGGAGAAAAGGGCTGCACTTCAGGCACAACCCTGCCAAAGCCCACTGCGCCTTCGGAATGAACGGATGAGGTTTCCATTGAACTTGATGGTAGCGTCGACCTCCGAGTTGAGCAGGTGGAGTCATTCCACGAAGAGCGGAGACAGGTACGCGATGTTCCTGGAAGGATATCTCCGAACGGCGTTCGTCTGGCATTCTGGCACAATGGCTAGCAGGAGTAATACACCGTCGGCAAATATATGGGTCAGTAACTTTTCGCTTTAAAGACTAGGAATATGATATTTCTTCGCGAGGATTCCAGCAGAGACCCACAACTCTTGTATCCGACGAGACCTCGATGAATGTCTCTTGCGAAGAATTCCTCGAAGCCCTTGAAGAGCTCTAAAGGCAAGCTATCCCAACCAGCCACCATTCCTTGAGGCAGACGGCTGATGGCAGATTTCACCTCACTCAAAGAGATATCTGTTCGCTGAAAAATAGTTACAATCTGAAAGGAGATTCTGGCAAAGTCATTGGCAAACTAATCTTCAACCTTATTATTTGTATAAGTATAAAATGTGATACTCTTTTTTTTTTTGTAAATATGAATATGCTATATAATATGATCCACTAAAATACTAAAAATGATAGTTTTACCTAAAATAGGTTTATAAACTCTAGAGTGTGTGCGTGTGTTCAGTTTAGATTTTGAGATTTCATCCTATTTGAACAAAAATAGGAATGTGGTTATCATTGTATTAAATTATATTTCTGCCTTTCAATAAACATAATCAAAGCTTTTTATATAATAAAAAAACATATCTTAGAATGAATACAAATATTTATCCAATATATGCTTTATCCAATCCTATATATTTTCATATATTTTCACATTTAGCAACAAGGATTGAAATGGTTTACATAGTGAGTTATATTCAGGAATGTGAGCCCTATTCATAGCTGAAATTTTGCAAACCCGGTGCAGAAGGTGCAGCAGATTTGAATATGAATTGTTCTATTTTCAGAATAATTTAAGTTATTTCTACCGAACAATTACTGCAATGAATAAAATTTGAATGACTCATGCCCTTCCCATTCAAATTTTATTCGTTGTGGGATAAATTCTGTAGAAATAGCTTCAATTATGTTTATTTAAAAATGTAGAGTTTAAAATGTTTATAAATTTAATCAATAGATGTCGCTAACATTGATTGTTATTTTTACAATGGCTTGTTTGTATAGTTTGTTATTACCCCGCCAGCTCCCTTCCGCGAAGAGGAGGTAGGTGTCACACTCCCACATAAATATCGCATGTTTATTGACTCAATAATAAGTTATAATACAATATAATGCGGCTTATGATTGTATAACGACATTTGAAAACTATCCCGCATGAGTTTCTTTTCAACGAAAAATCAAAATTTATTCCAAGGAGAAATAACGACTATTTTTAACCTTAGGGATGAGGTATGAAAGGATGAATTGTGAAGAGTAATGATAAACGGGAAAATAAAAGTGTCCAGGGATGGGAACCTGGACACTTTTATTTTTCCGTTTATCATTACTCTTCACAATTCATCCTTTCGTACTTCATCCCTAGGGTTAGAGATAATCGTTATTTCTTCTTAAAATAAATTTCGATTTTTGGTTCAAAAGAAACACATGCGGGATAGTTTTCAAATGTCGTTATTCAATAATAAGTGAAATATTAAACTTAAATACCATATTTTTGTGTCTGTATCCAGAATATTTTGTTTAGAATATTTACTCATTGTGAACTCAGTCTTGTAATGTGTTATTTCTAACGAGATTTCCGTTCGTCTAGGACTCGCCAATTGTGCCACCGCCTATACCTCCGCGGTCTTTCCAACAGGTAGGTCCCACAGCTGACACAATTTTAAAATTCCATTAATTCCCTTTTCTCTTTTTCATTTCGTTTTTTTTTTTCAATTTTCTTTCAAATTGCAAACTGTATAGACAATAGTCAAATATAATATTATATCGGTATGTTAGATTAAACTGACAAAACCGCTGTGAGGGTTCTCTACTAATGAGCCAGGACCTCCTGATATTTCACCATTGCAGTGAAGACTGAAAAAATGTGATGGAATCGTCTATTTAAAAAAATCATTACCACATAAATACTATATACTTTTGCAATCAGTATTTAATGCGGTTTAAAAAACAATAAATTTCTTAAATTTATATTTTTATTTTACTCTACTTTATATTCAGTTTTACAAAGGGAAGCGCTGGTAATGAATGCATGCTGGTTGATTCAAGTTCTGGAGCAACTTCCCCTTTTTATGGAAGGAGAACAGGTAAGCTACCACTATGTCAGCGAGGTCATTCAGGATCCCCCTACAAGGAAGTCTATATTTACAGAATTTTGTTAATATTAACCAAAAAATTTTCTTTTTATTTCCTTTTTCAATTAAAAAATGTATATATATATTGAATTTTAAAAATGTATATACTATTATATTGTTATAAATAAATAAAAATAGGTGATATGAATTATTCAAAATAGGAGACTCTTATTTAGAGAGAAAGAGATAGAGTGATTGATTTGAAAACATTCTATTGGCCATACAAGTCAATGGTAGGAGAAAAAACATTATTCTAAGTTACAATTTTAAAATATCGAAAATATATAATTATGTTTTATCGATGAAGTTCTGCCAACGATTAAGAGTCCTCCTCGATGCAATTAGAAGGTTCTCACGGATGCGCCAAATTACAAAGTCACGTGAAGAACCTGTTTATTCTTGATTTGGCTAAGGATGTTATGCCGATGTCAAAGCCTTGAAGACCAGACTCGAAAATGCATCTCTAAAAGTCCTGAGCCGCCGTAGGTGATTAAAAATATTTCGACTCAGAGGTCTGGCAGCACAGCAGCACCAGTACCTATGGGCTAGCGAAAATTCGCCTGACACACAGACAATGCAGCAGTTCTGGCAGAGGCCGGATTGGCATGATGGGGTGGCGTATGTAGAGCCAGGCGTACAGTCACATTAACCTCGTGTCCCGAGAAGGAGGACCGCCGGAAGGTTTCCCAGCTGACGCCAGACGTAGGCAGTTCGACTGTGTTACTCCACTTCTCTAGGAGATAAGTGATGGACAGCACAGCGAGGCGAGGCAGCTCCAACGGGTGACGAACGGTGCGGGTGGTGAGTAACTGGAATGACGTGGCCATCCCGCTCAACATGATTGCGCCCGCCAGACTAGCGACCCAAAAGCGTCCTCGGGCGCTCGGGGCGACCAGCCAGCCCAACTACCTTGTAGGTTTCAGAAGATGAGGAGGCGGAAGTCTTCGACGACTATGAAGGGCCTGGAGGAATGCTGGTTGTAGAACCCCGTGGTCATCTCGAAGATCTCTACGGCAACCTCGAAGAGGTGAAGGCTCGACTGCGCCGCGGTGAAAGCCTGCCTGAAGTGAAGGCAGAACACAGCTACATCCCACTCTCAGCGAGTCAAGAGTGGTATTTGAGGCTTTCACCCAATGCCTCCTAGACGTCCTTGAGGCACGGCAACCGGAACTACGTACCGACGTTGAGGTGTCCCATGCCTCCCACGGAGATTGACCGCGCCAGGACGTTACCGGTAGCCATGTGGTAAGATCGAGCACCTAGACCAATTGCCTGAGGGCTTGCGATATTGGTCTCGCTGGGAAGATAAGAATAAAGATGATAAAAGATGACCGAGAAAACTGGACTATTTGCCGTTTTTGCTCTACCAGCAAGCGAGAGACTGCGGACAAACGGAGGACACCTAGCAATGGCCCGCTCCAGAAAATCCTGCAGATGTTGATCTTGAACCGAATTTCCATTCCAGGCGACAATTTGGTTCCAAAAATGGTTATTATCTCCGTGTTACAGAAGATGCCCAACGAGGAGACGGTGCGGTTTCTTCATTTTCCGCTCAAAAGGCCCTGGCTCTTGCCAAAATTGACTTTTATTCCTAATGTACGCCTGAATTACTTTAAGATTTTTGACTACTTCTAGCTGTTCACGTCGTGGATAAGAAAGACGATATCATTGGCGTACGTCTGGGCATTATCCCGGCCAAGTAGCTGCTCCAGGCGAAGCAGTAGAGGCCCCTTAGAGATGGTGAAGAAGGCGGTGCTCTCAACGCAGATTTGCCTAATTCCGTTGAGCAGGTGGAACAAAGGAATTTTTCGATCTCATCAATCCTCGCCATCCCCTAAGCCCCAGCGTATAGCAGGAGCATCCATCCTATGAAAACTGGCGGCAGGCTGATGGAAAAAAGAAGGGACACCAGGAAGCCTCTATCTAGCGTGTCAAACGCTGGCTCTAAGTCTGGGGCAACGAGTGCCAGTGGGGTTAAATCTTTGAAGGCAGTGGCAACTTCGTCAGCTACGCGAGCTTTGTTCCAAGCTTGTGTTCAACCTGGAACGCCGTAACTTTGACATTCAGAAACGATGTCCCGGAGATGAGGTCGCAGACGCCAGTAAAAGGTTTCAGCGAGGACTTGGTAGTCCCTCGTTGGAAACGGGAGAGATCGAAGTACGGTAGGGACCGGCCCACCACACGGTTTTGGAATCAGGCACATTTCGCTGTGCCGCGTGGAAGAGGGCAAGACCCCGAAGAGTGGAATACCTAGAAGACTCGACGGAGCGCCCTCGCGAATAAATCTTCGAAACCACGGGCGACCTCACAGGGCAAGTCATCCCCCCTTCCCCTCCACCCATGTCGCCTCTATACCCCGGATGGCGACGTCGAAGACGATGAGTTTTCCAAGGGACAGGACCCGTTAAGGAGGTGGTTTTTCCCTGCAAATTTTCTTAGCTACTGAGACAAGATGACAGTATAGAACTCGCGGTCCATCGTCTCCCTCTAAGCCCCTCTTCTAGTACACTCTATTTGCCTTTTTCACCACCAGACGCAGGCAGAATGGACCAAGGGCGGTTACATCGTCGTGCACACTTCACGTAGGCCTGATAATTCGCGGCGAAGTAGAACCCGCCAGGTCGTGGACTCACACGTCAAGTCTCCATTATGGGGCCCGAAGTGATGGCGAGGCGAAGAACCTGCAGGCGCCTACGATGGTAAGTTCAAGTAGGAATGAGTACCACTTGGTGATTCATCCCAAGGATGAAGGAGACGTTCTCCCACAGCTCCAGTAGGCAACGACTAAGAGGCGTCAGCCAGGTCTTCGAAGACCTGGGAGCCATCTAGACTTCACTCTCCACCAGCCATAAGTAGATGTTTCGGCTTCCAACTCCAAACCCACCGAGTGGTTTGGGAACGAGACAAATGAGGATTCTCCTCGATGAATGTGGCAGTGCCCTAAGGAGCATGGATTCATCAAGAACGCGAGGAAAAGCCTCTGAGAAGATGTCATAAAAGCTTTTCACCAGCTCGCAGGGCAGGGATTCCAAACGGCTGCTTTGCCTTGTGGCAGGCGGCGGATAGCAGCCTTGACCTCATCTTAAATGTTTTCTCGATGAAGTGGGTCCATATTGTTGCACCAGGTTGCGGCTTTACAGACTTTTCAACCTTAATTCTCTCCTGTGCCGGGTCTTTCACCTTACCAGAGCGTGTTTCAACCATCCTACAAATTTATATAAGGGAATAATGAGATAACTCTACTTTAAGTAGCCTTCAGAATTATCCATTTATTTCTCACATCAAAGAGAGCAGTGAAGTCACAGAGTGTATCAAAATACAAATGGTGATTCTATAATACATATATTCTGTTTATAATACATATATTCTCTTTAATAAAATGAGTAAATATAAAATATAAATTTAAATTTAAAATATATGAATTTATAATATTACAAATTAAAATAAAATAGGTTCATTAGCCATTATGCAACAATATCTTCCAGAAATATCCTCTCTGTCTTACCTTCTAAAAATACAGCGACAAGTCTGGACGAAAGTTGGAGCTGGCGAAGCGTTCGTTGAAGGTATCAAAGACTAAGGGCTTCAAGGGCTCTCTTAAAGGGGCTTTTTCAAGCGTTGAAGACAGTCGTCGGTTCTGAGCGATGATGTCGGACACGTAGGTGGCGCCCAAGTTCGGAGAGTGAAGAATAGGCCTAAAGCCGGGAGCTTAGGAACCGGTGGGCTCTGATGACGTAGTATTCTTCATATCGTCAACAGGGTCGTCTTTCACCTTGCCCCAATTTCTCCACAGTTCTCCAGAGGTTGTGTCCGCACACGATGTACCGCGAAGTTTCCTTGAGTAATCCCGCCATTCAATCAACGGCTGGCACCGAACAAAGGAGCGCAGAAACGGGATTTATCGTAGTTCAGGGAATTCCTCCACTTGGAGAAAGATGACAGGATGATCTAAGGCACGTTATTCAAGAGTCCAGTGTGTGTTTATATGCGATTTTGATATTATTGTCTGAAACAGTGTGTGAACTATATATGATGTTCAATGTTCAGAGTTTAACTATTGATATTTTACCTCATTTGAACAAAGAATGTTGTTGCAAAGAGATGCCTGTTGGTCTAGGTCCTTTTAGCTCCCCCTTACCAATTCCGCACAGAACAGGTAGGCTCTGATTCTCATATATGACATTGTAGAAGCTGCAATTTGTCAATCAACACAATTTTCTAAAGTTAAAATATTTATGACATATATTCTTTTATGTGAAAAATACAATAGAAAAAAATGAAGAATAAAAAAAAGTCAGGTGTTGATCACGATCAGATGTGCTTTTTAGATGGCAGAGCGCCATCTAGTGGAACAGAAATCAACTAAAAGTTGATTTAGCCTTTTCCCTGATATGGCGCTCTGCCATCTAAAAATCCCATGTGCTTGTGGTCAGGATATGCCTTCTTTCTTTTCTATATTCTTTCATATCTTCTCTCTTAAAATCATTTCAACCATTTTTCATTTATCCCTTTTAATATGAATACTACGGTTTTTTATATTGCTCTTTTTGAGCTTGCTCATAGACATAATTTCCCTCCAGAACATCTTATTGAGGTTTTACTAGATATCCTGGGAACTAAAAGCACTTTCTATCCACTTTTCTAAAAATAGTGGGCTGAGAATACTGCCAAATATATTCTAAAGTAAGAGATGGTATATATATATATATATTAAATATGGCATTTAAATTTAATTTTATATCAATTTAAAGCGCTATGTCCCCCTAGGGACACTCGCGCTGTCAAACATGTATGCCATTACATTTGTCTATACATATATATACAATACCTTTAGGCCGTGAATAGAATAGTCATATGATGTTAAAAATGAGAGTCATTTAAAAATAAACACAATTAAATTTACTACTGCAAACTTTATGCAAAAATTTCATTTTATAAAAATATGCAAATTTACTGCTCTTTATTTTAGATTCTTATACGAAACTAAATAAATGGAATCAGCTGTAGATTCAATTAAATTAAAACTTGATGAAGTTCTTGAATACTTCACAGATAAATTTAAAAGTACTCAAAAAAATTTAACCAAAAATGATCTGGCACAAATATAAACCAAATAAAAGATGGTATTTCCTCCATAACAGAAATAAAAAAGGAATTTGAACTAGAAACAATAACCGAAGCCATCAAAGAGGTAATGGACATCAGGATTGATAAAATAGAAAAGGATATTTCAGTTTATAGACCTTCTTATGCACAAATTGCAAAAAGAGAAAATGTATCAGATTTGATCGTAAAACATCAGCAAATTCAAAATAGAGAATTCACGCTTATGGCAACACCAGCCAACAATGAACCTACTTCAACCATTATACAGGCTATTTCTAAGGATATAAAGAAAATTAGAGACAAGGGCACAAAGATAAAAATCAACAAAATGTTTAACACAAGAAGCGCAGTAATTATAAAATTGCCTAATATGACAGAGATGAATTCACTTCAAGAGGAATTGAACAAATCTGAGGAATTAAAAACAATAAGCAAAATTTTTGTTCCAAAGCAAAGAGATCCAACAGTGGTGGTGAAAAACGTTTCCAAACTAACTGATACAGCCACATTTGTAAATACGATTTGCAATATGAATCAGGAGCTGAACGGAATGGAAGATGAAATCAAGATATTATTCGTAATGAAATCTAACACACCAACCCAAAACATAGTCCTGAGAGTTTCCCCAAAAGCCTATCAACTTATGAAAAGAATGAACAATACATTATATACAGACCTAGAACGTTGTCAGATACAAGATAAAATCCTAGTAAAACAATGTCAAAATTGTTTTCAGTTTAATCCAGACCATAAAACAAAAGAATGTCCAAATGTACAAATATGTTGCATATGTGGAACCCAGGGCAATCACGTCTGTACTAAAGAGCTAAAATGTCATAACTGTTCAAAGAATCCAAGACTTAGAAATAGTCCGATTAACCATAAACCAAATACAAATGACTGTCCTCAATATAAATTGCAGGTTGATAGAACAGTGAGAAGAACTCAATATCTCATCGGTTCAGAAGAGGAATGAATAACGAATTTAGTTATTTGTAGTCATGGTGATCACTGCTCTACCATATAGAATAAACATAAAATCTTTACAACAGAATATTAGAAAAAGTATGACAGCTTTAAACGAACTTACAATTTCAACGAATAATAATCCACCCGATATTATATTACTTCAAGAACCATATGTTTTAAATAAACAGGGTATATTTGATTTAGACTCACCAATAATTTATTCAAAGACTTCAGAAATTATTTACACAGCAACAATCATTGTAAATAAAAATATAAAATTCAAAAAATTGATAATTTTACGAATCAATTCTGTACTGCAATATCTGTCATAACCTCAAATTGGTTTGTAGTAATCGGAAATTTTTTCTTTCATCCCAATTCCTGTAATGATACTCACTTAGATTTTATAAGAAACTTGATTAATACTTATTCAAATAACCCTATAGTCCTATGCGGAGATTTCAATTCCCGTCATCCAATCTGGTTCGATAAAATAACAAATTCAAATGGTTACAAATTGCAAACAATAATAAATGAAAATCACTTGTACATTCACAACGATAAACAACAACAACAACAATAGCCTTTATTGGGCACACGTGCCAAACAGGATTCACCCGGTAGGACAAAAAAAAATAAAAATAAATAAAATAACAAATTAGCATCATAGTTATATACAAATATTGGGTATTGACCTCGACCAATTATCGAGTTGGATCCGGTGTCTGTGCTAAATATTTTGATTGAGCTGATTTCCAGTATTTATAAAAAGCGAATGCAAAGGGTCTGGATTTGACGACTTTTGCCATTAAAACATAAGGCGAATTGCTATTATAGCCGGTCTCTTGACGAAGAATTTCTCTCTCTTCTTCCATTGCCGTACAGTAGAACATGTAGTGTGGAAAGTCGAGACTAAATTCACCGTTGCATAAGGTGCATTTTATGGTCTTAGTTTTCAAAAGTGAAACATGATTAATTCTCTGTACTGCAAAAAGGCTTCTTACTTGTGCAATGATTCTCTTTAAAGTTAGGGGGATATTGTCATTCAGATAGCATTCCATTGTAGGTGATGAATGAAAGTATTTATAGTGAGAGTAGAGTACTGATTTTCTTATTCTTACATAATCCAGCTGCAAGGACTGATCGGTTGCCGTTCTAATAATTAGGGGGGATGTATCTTTGTAGAATATTGAAGTCTGTACTTCCAACAAGCCATGAGAAGCCGGTGTTGTTAAGTAGCTCTGTTATACTTTTTACCAGTCCGATATTCTGTTTTGAAGAAATTGAAATGTCCCACAAATGTGCCAAACAAATTGAAGGTAGCCTGCTGCCGTCCATTTTCAGAATTCTAGTCCAGAATTTTAAAGTTAGTTTTTTCACTGTGATATCAAGAGAGTTTCTTCCTGTTTCGGCCCTCAAAATATAGCCCGGAGTATAGCTTGGAAGGCACAGAAAACGTCTGAGAAAGGTATCCTGGATTCTATCTAAGATTAAGGTTTGTTCATGTGCCCAGATTGGAGCCGCATAGAGTAGGACTGTCAAGATCATAGAATCCAACAATCTCATACTTGCATGGAAGGATTTGAGCTTGGACTTCAGAATAATCTCCCCCACAGCACCCATCGCAGCCATGGTCCTGCCTCTATAATTTAAGGCAACTTGAGTGAAAGAAATCGAAGGGGTTAGCGGATAGCCCAAGTACGTATATTTTGATGTAACACTTAAAGGACTTTGACCCCAATACCATCTTTCTGAACGCGCCACCTTTCCTCCATTACGGAAAACCATTATTCTCGACTTGTTTTCGTTCAGAGTTAGTAAGTTCGTTTCTAGATAGGTTTTCAGTATATTGATTTTCAATTGAAGGTTTATTTTAGAATCACCTATCAGAACAATATCGTCGGCATATAGGAGGAGGTGTATGTTTCCGAAATTGGGTAAGTATATTCCTGACAACCCCGAGTCATCAAATATTTTAATCAAATCATTAATAAAGAGTAGGAATAGGCATGGGGATAGTGGGTCACCTTGGAGCACCCCCGAACGAATTTCAATGAATTCAGTGATATAATTGTTCCAACGAACCGCAGCGGTCATGTCTTCATAATAACATTTAATTAAGTTTACAAATCGGTGATTCAGTCCTATTTTGACTAGTTTTGTCCATAGCAATGCGTGAGGAACCGTGTCAAAAGCTTTTTTTAAGTCTACGAAGAAAGAGTAACATTTACCTCTTTTCTTCCTTAGGGCAAGTTGGATTACAGATGTCAATATGAAAATGTGATCTTGACATGAGTAAGCAGATCTAAAGCCCGCTTGATTCTCTGGGATAATATCATTAGTTTCAATCCATTTGACTAGGCGGGACCTAAGTATTGCTATAAATAGTTTCGCGAAATTGCTCAGCAGTGAGATTCCGCGGTAGTTGGATGGATTATCAGAATCGCCATTTTTAAAAATCGGATGAATAATAGACTTCGAGAAAGAGGATGGGAATACAGCTGATCTTAGTATTCTGTTGTATAGATCCTTGAGTAACAGAATGTAACTGTGAGGAAGGAGCTTGATTGCTTCGTTAGGTACCTCGTCGATTCCAGCTGCTTTACAGTTCTTTAAACGCGAGATTTCTTCTGTTATCTCCCTCATTGTAATTTCCGCCAATAAGCCTGTATCCACTGAAAGCGTGTTTAGTATAGGAAGGATATATTCTGTTGATGTTTCGGATGAGAGTAGTTTGTCGTAAATTGGTGCCATTCTTGAAGCGATATGTTTCCTTGAATGAAACTTCTTTTTTTATAAATGCTTATTGTTTTCCAAAAGTTTTTAGAGTCATGAGTATTGCTTGATAAATTTACATGCAATGATTGGTAGTATTTTTTCTTTTTATCTCTAATTAATGCAGCATAGAATTTCTTTTATGAAATATAGTTAACACGGTCTGTTTCTTTTTTTGATTTCATGTAGATTTTAAGATGGGATTTAGTATTCTTTTTTGTTAGATAACATTCTCGATCAAACCAGGGCTTTGAATTTGGGTTCAATGTTTTGGATCTTCTCTGCATCCCCGCTTTGCCCATAGTATCAATGATTTTATCAGTTAAAAGCCTCATTGTATTATCTATTGAGTGATTCCAATTCAGGTGTATTTCATTTAGTGCCTGCGAGAAAAACTGTGAGTTATCATGTATCCATCTATAACTTGTTAAAGGTGTTGGATTTGTATGTCTCGAGTAATTCACCATCGACTGTATTGAAGTAATTCTGCGATCAGAACCGGGCACTATAAGGGCAGATAAGGTGAAAGGGAGATGGTCCGAATATGGAGAACAATCAACTTGGAAGTTCTCAATTAGATCCAAAAGCAAGGGGGTCACCACAAAGTAATCCAAGACCGAAGAGCCACGGTCTGAGATGTAAGTAAAATTGCCATTTTGATCTGCCATCGATCTGCCATTTAATATTGTCAGTAAATTATTGTCGAGGAACTCAACAAAATGGGTTGCATTTGGAGAGATCATCTTGTCACTGGAATTACGCAGTGAGAAAATATTTGAAGAGAGCGCAAATACATTGTGAAAACCGCCCATAGATCCCGTTCGAATGTTAAGGTCACCCGCCAGCATTATTTCATAGCCACATAATAATCTTTCCTCAATACACCTAAATAGTTTGTTTAGGTTGAGTTTAAAAGTATCACCAGGTGGTAAATATGCGACTAGTATACATAGTTTACATATAGAGGTTTGTTTAAAACAAATTGAAATCCAGTTAGGCTCAATTTCTATTTTGTAAATATAATTTGAAAGCATTTTACTGATTCCGACCAGTATTCCACCAGACGGTCTTCCAGTCTTGCAACATCTTGTAGCCAGCGATTCATAAATAGTAAATTCATGTATGTCCACTTGTATATTGCGGTTGAGCCAGGTTTCTGCAAGTGCAAAAATATGATAATGTTTTATATAATCGAGAAGATCAAACAATGAGCTAGCTCTCATGTATCCATTTATGTTCCAGTATAAAATGTCAATAGAGTTTTTATATTTAGTAGGTCTCAATTGCAGGTCTGGTGATATTACAAATTATCTTCTGTTTGTATTTTCATCCTGTTGCTATAACTCCGCACCCTCCTTGGAGGTAATTTTACCATTGAAAACCTGAAAAACTGTTCCGTTAACAATCAGTTTATCATCCCTAAGTTTTGCCGTGATTCCTTTGTTTAAGAATTCTTTCCATTTAGGAATCAACAGTCGGCGTTGTTCTCTGGTACTAGGAGAGTAGTCCTTACTTACAAAGATATTCAAATCCCTTAATTTAAATGAATTTTTAAATATATTTATTCTCTTGATGTGTTCTGGGACCTCTACCAGCATTGGGGCTTTATCCTTTTTGGATAACCTCCTGCACCTGGAGATAACGATCTCATCCGAGATCTGCATCTTGTCTTTTATCAAACTTCTTATTTTGGCGCGGGATTCATCAGGATTTTCACTTCCATTACCTTCCATGCCGTAAAAAATCAAGTTTTTCTCTCTGTTTTTCATCTCCATAAAACTAACTCGACTCTCAAGTTCTCTAATCTTTTTGACATTCACTTCAACGGCGCTCGCAGTTAATTCCAGAGAAGATTCAAGCTGCTGTACACGGGTGTCAAATTTTTGCATCCCTAGTTCAATCGCAGATAGCCTAGAGTCTAGTTTTGAGCCCCAATCAATTCACAACGATAAAACTCCAACATGTAGAGGGGCAAGTATAGTAGATCTAACAATCTCGAATAGACTTTCAATAAATATGATCAGACATTGGACCACCTCATCACTGACGAATATTTCTGATCATTTGGCAATTCAATTTGAAATTCACTCAAAATTTAATTATATAAAAGATAAACAGAATTCTACATGGAAATTCAATGAAAAACACGCCAACTGGACAAATTTCTCCAAAAATCTCAAGTATCAAGAATTTATCAAATTAAAGAATGAGGCAGATATGGTGGAAAATTGCACGGATATTGATAAAGTTGTAAACAAACTCACGGATAACATAATAGAAGCAGCTTACATATCATTAAAAGTAAAATCAAACAACTACGCATATGATGCAGGTATAAAATGGTGGAATAAAGAACTTGAACTAATAAAAACACATTTTCATTATGTAAGAAACTTATTTTATCACAGTAAGACTATCGATGCAACAAGATTTAAACAAGTCAGAAACAAATTTAATAATATGATAAAGAAAGCAAAGAGAAATAGTTTGAAAATTTTAATCGAAGAAAATGAATCAAATGATCCTTTTGGTAACGCATATAAAATTTTCAAAAAGCTCAAATCCTCAAACAAGCAGAAAGGACTTCCCATAATAGACAACAATCAAGAATCAGAAAAAGAAAAACGCATTACAGACATAATAAATGTATTAATTGCAGATGACAGAATTGATCAAGACAACCAACAACAAGAATTGGTTAGAAGTTACGAACCTTTTCTAAGGAATTCAAGCGCTATCCATATTGATACCGAAGAAATAGAATATCTAATTGACAATACCAATGTTAAAAAGTCACCAGGTCAAGATAATATCAGTAATAACATGATAAAATACTCAAAGACTCTGATACTTCCTGTGCTACATTCGTTATTAAATAAATGTATTCAGATGGGATATTTTCCAAGGGAATGGAAAACGACAGTTTTAAAAATTCTAATGAAACCAAACAAATCTAACGTCGAATCAATAAAAAGCTATCGACCTATTTCGTTAACATCTAATCTGTCTAAGATCTACGAAAAAGTTATTAAAAAGAAAATTTATGAATATTATATGCAAAACAATTTATTAAGTCCCAAACAGCATGGATTCATCAAGTCAAAATCTACTATTACAGCCTTGAATAATATAATCGATATAATAATGGAACACAAAACCAAAGAACTGACAGCTCTGGTCACAATAGATATTGCGGGAGCCTTTGATAACGCATGGTGGCCTGCGATTTTAAAAATAATAGATGAAGATAATTTGCCGGAAAGTTTAATAAGGACTATTCAATCATATTTCAAATCGAGGAAAACGAAATTTACATATGAGAACTTAACAATAAATAAACAAATTACAAAGGGATGTCCGCAGGGTGGCCCGCTATCTCCACTACTATGGATAATATTACTAAACGATCTTTTGATCAAATATCAAGTTCCTAATAGTGAAGTGGTATGTTATGCGGATGATGTTTCAATTATATGCTGGCACAACAATTGCAAAGACCTGAAATTAGTTATAGAACAGGCATTAAATACGATTGATGCATGGTGTAAGAGTAACATACTTGAAATAAGTCTAGAAAAAACTAATATACTTTATTTACATAACAAAGAAAAAATCCCAATCAAATATAATAATGAAATAATCATACCAACTCTGAAGACCAAAATTTTAGGAATAATAATTGCAAATCACAGAAGAAGAAACAAATTAAATTTTACATACCACATAGAAGAAATAGTAAATCGTACAAAACGTTTTAAAAATTATCTCTTCTCAATTTGCGGGAAATCTTGGGGTCTAAGCACCCAGAAAAGGCTAACTTTATATAATTCCATTTTTAGACCAATACTTACATATGGAGCCGAAATTTGGTTCAAATATTTAAATAAAAAATGTTTACAAAAATTAAATTCAACCCAATATCAAATACTGACATGGTGTATACAAGCCTATAAATCCACATCATATAGCTGTGTTCATAGTTTGGCCAACATTCCTCTGATCTCAGACTTTATCGAATCCAGAATCATGATATCTGTGTGTGTGTGTGATCTGAGAAACTTATCCACAGATGATCAACAAATTTATGACCCATTTATTCCAGGAATTATAGATACCTTTCTCAAATCAAGAATGAATGTTCTGAAAAACGAAGCAAATAATACTTTCTTAAGCTTTTTTCCCCAAGAAATCCCTAAATACTTTCGTCCAAATTTTTATAATACTCAATTTGTTACAAACCACGGAAATTTCAAAAGCTTTTTAAATAGAATAAAGGCAGTGGAGGATTCAAGTTGCTTTTGTGGTGTGGAGGAACAAACCTCAAGACATCTACTGATCGACTGCCCAGCATTTCAAGATTATAGAATGAAGAATGAACTAGTTGTTTATGAATTAAACGATTTGATTTCCAATAAAAAATCATATCTAAAGTTCAATTCATTTTGTAAATACATTCTAAAATTTCTACAAAATCTGGATCTCTAATGTTTTTATTCGTTGAATAATGTAAATAACTCATGTAAATAAACTTTTCTCCTTGTTTGGCGCAAGTATCCCTTGCGGGATATAGCGCTTTGGAAATAAAATAATTGTAATTGTAAAAGAAAAAATAACTGTGTACAAAAGAAAGAAGTGTCTGGAAATGTGTACAATAAGAAATATATAAATATGACATTTATTCATGCCGACTTATAGCCATATGACTTTGGAATCCTTCTATTTTGCTTGATGGCAAAAAACCCTACTTAATTTTGTAAAAGGATGAGATATATATATATAATGCAATTAGCGCCTTTCACCCACTTTATCTTAATATATCTTTCTTCAATATATACATAAAACAAAATAACAATTTCCTAACCGCTTTGGAACAAACTAAATCAACGTTTAGTTGATTTTGTTTCACTAGATGGCGCTCTGCCATCTTAAATGCTCATATGAGGGGTCATAAAATGCTTTTTTTTTTGTGTTATATATTAACAATATGTATATATATAAATTTATGTTGTTATAAATGATAAATATATTGTAATCGCATTAAAACAAATGCATATTTTGGATCAATGTATTTATTAAAACAAAATTCAATATTTGACGAAGCTTTGCACCTATCTAAAAATTAAAAAGAAAGAGGTTTACCCTCCCCCTCGCATCGATGACTCGCTAGACACCATTGCCGGATCCAGGTACTTCTCCATCATGTATATGAGATTGGGTTACTGGAAAATTAAAGTAGACGATAAGGACCGGGAGAAAACTGCATTTTATCACTCCGGACGGCCTATACGAATTTAATGTAATGCCACTCGGCCTATGTAATGCACCAGCAACTTTCGAGCGGATGATAGACAACGTCCTACGGGAATTAAAATGGGACATGCGTTTATGCTACTTAGACGACATTGAAATCTATGGATCGACCTTTTAAAAAACATTGAACACGTCTATACCAAGTGTCAATATGCATTCAGCAGGCCGAGCTGTGTCTGAATTATAAAAAGTGTCATTTCGCCTCGAGACAAATAACTATCCTCGAGAACGTCGTTAATGAATTTGGACCGCAGCCAGACCCATAAAAAGTCCATTGTCTACTTTTCAAAACCCCGTAATATCAGGGAGGCTAGAATGTTTCTTGGATTAAGTTCGTACTATAGACGCTTCATTAAAGGTTAAGCTAAAAAGGCTCGATACTTGAATAGGCCTTTAAAAAAAATTAAAAATATATTTGGGGGCAAAGAACAAGATGAATCTTTTCGGATTCTCAGACAGGAATTGAGATATTCGCTTGTGTTAGGACATTTCGTTGAAGGTGCTTAAACTCATTCCATACTGATGAAAGCGGTTGTTTTAAGAGCAGTTATTGTCCAAATCCAAAATGACACGGTGAGATCTATACCCTATGTATCGCGAACACTAACCAAAGCAGAAAATAATTATTCCACTACATAAAAGAAATGCCTCGTAGATATTTGGGCCCTTGGTAAATTCTGCCCGTACCTCTATGGCAGACCCTTTACTGTGGTTACCGACCATCACTCGCTATGTTGGCTGGTAGGCTTGAAAGTTCCATCCGGCCGCTTAGCAGGTTGGGCCCTTTAACTACAAGAATACGACAAAAACATCGTCTACAAATACGGACTCAAGCATATAGACGCTGATTGTTTGTCAAGACACCGCGAAGATATAAGGGAACATTACTTCCATCCAAGACATTGCAGAAAAACAAGGTAAAGACCCCCATTTGGTTCGGATTCTTTAAAAACTTGCCAATGAAAATTTTAAAAGGTATTAGATTATTAAAGGCGTTCTATATAAGAATAAAATACGACCGTGAAGGCAAACTATGGCTGCTTGAAATCCCAAATCAATAATATTTTTGAAGATGTCCACGACACTCCAATGGCCGGTCATTTAAGGCTTGCAAAGACCTATGACCGCGTTAGATTCAATTGGCCTGGACTTTTTAGGACAGTTTCTTAATACATTGCTCATTGTAAAGAATGTCAGCTAAGGAAGGGCGTGCCTCAGAAACTTTCTAAACAACTAGTCCCAATACTGCTAACTCTCTACCTCGGCTTTTCAAAATATAGGAATTGATTATCTGGGAAGATTCCCCATATCTCACACGGGAAATACATGGATAATATTCGCGACTGACTATCTCACCAGATTTTCGATAACAAAGGCCGCGACAACAGCGGAAGCTACCAAATTAGCAACCTTTCTTATTGGAGACGGCATACTCAAGCACGGCACTCATTGTCTCAGACCATACGAGAAATAAATAATCAAAACGGGACAATTAACAGATTCACCACGGCATACCCCCTCAAACGAATGGTTTGACAGAAAAACCAACAAGACCCTGACTGACATGATCTCGATGTATGTTAGCGTTTATCAGAAAAATTAGGACAGCATCCTACCATATGTGACCTTCGCCTAATATCGCTCGACAAGATACAACAGGATACAGCCCGTTCTTCCTCGTCTGCGGCGGAGAAGTTGAAACACCGCTGGAGTGTATACTGCCCCGTCAGGAACTGCAGAATATTATTTGGGTCTTCTGGTAACCAAATCTGCGAACGCACGAAGGTTAGCCCGGCTTAACCTCTTGCAGGCTCAGAGAAAAGACAATGGACACTAAGACAAGAAGCATCAGCAGGTGACGTACTAGGAAGGTGATTTGGTTTGGGTGTTTACTCGAGACCGTACCGTTGGTTTGTCAGAGTAGTTATTGAAGAGATATTTCAGATCCTATCGAGTGACCAGAAAAATATCGAGTGCAAATTATAAAGTAGAAGGCGTGACGGACACTAGGAGAAGGCGAAAAACCCTAAATATCGTCCATGTAATCCGCATGAGCCCTACCACGACCCCGAAATCCCAAAATGATATTTCTCAGGGTCATGTGACCGAGTAGTAAACAGTGCGACGCTATTTCTCTTGTGGAGGGAATCATGTCAGCAGAACAGAGTTTTCTGGTACTTCTCTTATCTAGTCTGGTAGACCGGTTGAGGAAACAGTGGCACCACGTGGAAGGAGGTTTTCCCTTCTTGCTGTGACTTCTGGGTCGATTTTTTTTTACTTATATATAGTAATCCCTTTATTTTATATTTAAAATCTTCCATATTACTGATTAAATAAATATTTAAAGTAATTCGGGAGCCTATTTAATTATTTTTATCACAATATTTTTCTGGACACTCGGTTACTATGCTAACAAAAATTAAATAAATGACTTACCACAAGTTTTTTTTTTATTTGGGGTGACTTTTATATATTTAATTTTTTTAAATGTTTCAAAAGAAATGCCCATGTCTTTTGATACCTATCTGTAAGCACTTCCTGGGCTTTCTTTGACCAATGACTGATTCTTTTGCACATTTTCGATTTTTCTAATCGAAAAGCTTCTGCCAGTGTGTAAATCATAATTGATATTTATTTAACTATCTTTAAATCGTTCAAACCAGCTCTTGATTATAATAGAGTATATTCTTTACAAGCATTCTTTATTTTTTTAAATGCTTCGGAAGCTGTTTTCCACAATTTAAGGAAATTCTATCAAGATTAATCATTTTTAAATGCGGACTATATTTATGTTTGAAATGTTGTGTGATATACGCGAACCTCTTATATAAATTGAAAAAAAAAGTATGCGCTTGCGTCTGTGTGCTAATATTTTTTCTATGTGTTGAAAATTATTTTCTACAAAATCCTATAAAATATTTCAGAAGCATACATGTGAATTGTTGATCGCCCACACGTTGTATTTTTCATGTGTAATATTGAAGAAGATGCATTAAAGAATTTCTATATTTGGCTTTTGGGTTGTCTAGGAGGAGGACTCCAGCCCGCAAGGCTATCGACTGCCGCCTCAGGTGAGAACAATGTTTTAAAAAATGTTCTATCCTTTGAGTTGAGTAATTTAATAATTTAATTATATTCTCTCTCCAATCTATGAAGAATTTTAAAATTTCAAACAAAAAATGTAATATTAGCAAATAAACAGCAAGTATGGGGAGGATGAACAGTCAAGTGTTTGAATTTTATATTGTTAGATTGAACAAAACAGGTCGATTCTTTATTTTGAGATTTTGAAAAATCAAATTGTAAAAATATATTTGAAAGAAGGCAGCAAAGTGTGTATGTCTCTTTCAATATATTTTCTATATGGGCGTGACCCCCCTTGAAACTTGGAATAGTAAAATAAGAATTTTATTTATAGGTATTTGCCTATATTATTTTGACATAGCTATAACATAAAACTCTAATATGGAGATATACATGTTTCTGAAGTAATTTGAAGTAAAAATAGCGCAAATTAACACCGTTAAGCATTTTCATGATACTAAAATGCAATGACTGGGAGTTTTATTGATAGCTTTATCAAATAACCTTGCTGTATAGTTTCAAAAATAGTAAAGAAAAAATCCTCAAGAACTTCAATTCTCAAAAAAATCATAGTGACGAAAGAGTAACATATCGATTGAAAATAATACAATAGATACAAATATAATACATAAACCATATTACATAATTTGGTAAGCATTCGCCCATTTTTAGATTATAAAATAAATTATTATTCAGTTTATATATTTTCTTAATTATAATTAGAAGCATTCTGTTAAAATATAGAATTCTAGAATATAATTACTAATTATATATTAAAATGTAAAAATGTCTTTCTTTAGCTCTTCTCGATCAGTGAGGTTTCCGAGATGGAAGAAGCCCCCCAAACCCCCAATGGATCGCACCATCAGCTGAAGAACGTTGATATTTGGAGCTACCAAAGGAATTCCCAGAGGCAGTGCCTGCTGCTAGAGCAACAGATTGATCAAAATGACCACACAGAAGAAGACGATGATATGACGTCAGACCAGGTAAGTCACAACTATCGCCTACTTCTTTCAATCGGGAATACTAAGGTGAGTTGGATCGATTACTTGCCAGTGAGAGGTACCGATGGTATAGCTCAAGGAGAACGTGACGAATTTGATGCAAATTCCCAAACTGATCATCTAGTCAATTTTGATAGACAAAATGGATTGAGAATTTGTGTCTCAAAGATTATTTCATAAAAAACTTATTTGTTAATTGGGGTATGTTTGTGTTTGATATTTTTCATTGTTCTATATTTTTCTTGATTTGGTCATAACACAATTAAGAAATATTATTATTTTTATAAATTCTATCACATGATCCCCCAAAAGGTATTCACGAAACTAGTGGTGATAATGATTCTAAAAATACCTTCATGTCAATTTACATTTGGGTATATATATAAAATGAAAGGATTTAAAAGCACGAATGTTTCTTTTATACATAATACAAACTTCTACTGCCCTTACTGCGATGAAAAATATATTGGGAGGGCTTGGCTCATCAGTGGTGAACCCTCCCAGCGGTATCGCCAATTTAATCCACCAGACCGCTTCTCAGAGTTCTAATACTGTATTGGACGACTCTGCTTATATACGCAGCACTGAAGGATGGAATCTCAGAAATGGTTTTCAAGAAAACTATGGACATAAGCTTATAGGAGAGTAGAATTACATTCAAATATTTGCATCGAGCAATGCTCTTCCGCAAACAATAAAGACAAGGCCAGTTAGGCATAAATTAACACAAAGCAATAACGCGCCATCTATACATATAAAATGAAAGGATTTAAAAGCACGAATGTTTCTTTTATACATAAAAGTAGTATAAAGAAACATTCGTGCTTTTAAATCCTTTCATTTTATATGTATAGATGACGCCTTATTGCTTTGTGTTATTACATTTGGGTATGTTGCTCTGATTTGAATTTCTTATATGATAATACAAGCCTCACAAACAATTAATAATAGATCATAGATAAACTCTTGACTTGATATTTTTCTTTTTATTCAAAGATTTGCTGCTACTAAATCATATACGTATTGCTTACATTTAAGTTGTTTCAGAGGGAACTGGCGATTCTAAAAGTAAGTCATATTACTCCTATTCCTATAACCTGCCTATTCATTTCTAACACTTTTCAATTGAATTCCAGATCGATATAATGATTACTGAATATTTGATTAAGAGGCTTCTAATTAACGCGTAAGTATTAGCAAAAATTAAGTTGTATTTTCTACCACCTAATAATAAATGCATGCTGATGAAAGTCTTATATCTGAAAATCTAAAATTATATGATTTTGATATGATTTTTAATATATAATATTTTTAAAATGCAATAGCAAATCAAGTCTGGAATGTCGCTAAAGATTTTTGAGAGAGGCAGTATAAGTAAGGGAACATTTGGACGGCTCTTGATCCAAAAATTGGAGTTATGTTCAAAATACTTCTAGTGAAAGGTAGCGTGAAACAACCCATTAGCATAATTCCAAGTGCTAATTAGATCATTATGTAAGTAGATAAGTGATTAAATGAGTGAAATCACCAGTTCATTATCATCATAGTCAATTTTAAGTAGATCAATTTTGAAATTGATTCTAGTAGTATTTTGACGATCAATAAAGCTAACCATAAAAGTAGTTTTAATAAAATATCCTGTCTCAAACCCTTAAACCAATAATTCCAACCAACAAACCGCCATATAGACTGTGTATAAATCTCCAAAGGCTAAATATCAGGCTACTTAATTAATAAACACTCTCCTGACAAGTCCGAAAGCTTGAAAATACAAATTTGAACAAGAAAATTATTCCTGGGAGCTTTATTTATTTTATAAAAACACTCTCCTTGTTGATCAATAATTAAATAAAATTAAATCTCTAGAAAATGTTTCCTATACATTATTGACACTACAATATCTATATAGAATCTTCAGACCACAGATAGACAAGGTTCATATCACATATATAAATTGTATTTACCCATATATAGACAGCTGCCTTTTTTTCTCATTATTCAGATATATAAACCTCCATCAATAACGTGTAGACATAAATTAAAAGAACAATAAGATCTTCAGTTTTCAAATTTATTGATACAACTGTTCAGACGATTTTAATTCTTTCATTGTTTTCTTCTCACCTTATCTTTTATATATTATTGTGAATAATAAGGTGGCCATTAGGAAGAGGTGACCATTATTTTTATAGAAAGTCTTCAAATCATTCTTAAGATAACTGTCTCGGTGTTTCATTTAGGTTTACTACAAGGTATCAGTTGGCGTTTTTTTTTTATTTTCTCAACGTTTTGACAAAAATCTTTTGTCTTCGTCAGGAGAAGTAAAAAACTAAAACATTTAAAATGTTTTATTTTATTTACTTCTCCTGACGAAGACAAAAGAATTTTGTCGAAACGTTGAGAAAATAAAAACCAACTGGCCGAAGTGTCTATTTTTCATAGAAATATGAATGCCGGCCAGGCAACCTTTATCTTTACGATACAAGGTGTCAGTTATTGCACATCAATTTTATGCCTTGCAAGGAATTTCAGAAACTTGAGTCTTTCAAAATCATTAGGATACCTAACAACGTCCACGCTTTCTCAAATATTAATATTTAGATTTTATCACCAATAAAAAACAAAAAGTAGCAAACCTCCAAATGCAAAATATAGGAAAAAGTAATATCCTGAAATATATAAATGTGTTGTAACAAAATATTCACACACATTCTAATATATCTGATAAAATATAGAAAACGATTCCTTTCTTGTTCCGAAAACAGGTGTAGATATCAATTATACAATTTTCTAATACACCTATCCCCCGATTTACACGGTACTTTTTTACACGTTTTGGCTTTTACACGGTCTTCCAAATAAGTTTTTGTTTTTGTTTTTATCGCTTTATACTAAATGCTACTGTGATTGAACGCATGCGTTGTGTACACATCTCACGAGGAATCCCGAGCTTATGTGCTGACTACATATTTCAACCTGCCAATGCATTTTATTTTTATTTCTGTGTACACCTATCCCCCGATTTACACGTTTTTCTCAGGAACGTATCTACCGTGTAAATCGGGGGATAGGTGTATATATATTACATTTATTCATCATAAAACCATTTATTTTAAAAATGGGCAAAAGGCCCAAATAATTATTTTTTTAAAGACATGTATTTTAAACTTGTTGCACATACACATTCGGTTATATTAATATGACGTAAATTATTCTATTCTAGTAGACGTGTCAAAACTTTATCTAGATTATAGTTATAGAAAAGTCTTTTTTTTTTGTAAATAATATTCTAATCTATAGAATCTGTATTGGACGCTGCGAAACAACAAAATGTTCTGGTTGTTGTTCAGTAAGGAGTTGCTCCAGGTCCTGAATTCCCTTATTTCAAGCCTCGCGGTCGAGTATGCCTCGGATGAGTCAGAAAAAACGATGCCAGACGGTAAATATCAATAATAAATATAACGCTGATAATATATATATATGTTAAATTTTGAAAATAAAAACATTTTGATACGAGATTAAACAAGAAAATAACATATCAAAATTTAGGGAATTTTAAATATAAATGTGAAGCTATAAAAGGTATTGTGGTCATTATCGAAAATATATAGTGAAAATATGATTTTAAAAAATGTTAAAGATAGTTTAATAAAATAGTGAAGATGTAAGAAATAAGTGATATTATTCTGTTGTTGTATTTTAGAATTGTTGAGATTATGCTATGGTGTAATGCAGTCGTGGTTAAAAATCTTGAAATAAAAATAATAATGGTTTTGATCAGATATTGCTTTAATTGAGCTTATGGGATATATAAAAAAACTAGTTTGTTAAAAGTACTGCCTGACTTAAGGCGTAAGAATAAAAAGGAAAAGCTTATTTACATAATGTACAAAAGTTTTGGGCCGACCAACGGGGATAGAACAACAACGAGTTTTTATATGGGAAGAGTGACCTCTGGCGGTCGATTTAGCAGTATTTTTATCTATGAAATATATTTTTAAATAAAACAATATCTTAATATAACATTTTAAACAATACCTTAATATACCATTTTAAATAATACTTTTATATAACATTTCTAAATAAAATATTTTAATATAACATTTCCCCCCTGTGAAGAAAACAATATGGGTTCATTCAGAGAAAAGTGAAAAAATATAGTTAAAAAAAAAAGATAAAATGATGATAGAAAGAAAATAACGTGAGAGGTGATATTTTAATATAACATATATATATGTTATATTAGGGTATTATTTAAAATGTTATATTAGGGAGTTATTTTATTTAAAATTATAATTTCATAGATATAAATACTCTGTTTAAATCGACCGCCAGAGGTCACGCTTTCTCTATAAATACTCATTGTTGTTGTTCCCCGTTGGCCGTCTCCAAACTTTGTACATTATGTAAATAATATTTTGTTTTCCTTGTTCTATTCACCTTAAGCCAGGCGGTACTTTAATCAAATTATCTTTATTATATAATCCTTAAGCTCAATTAAAGAAATATCCGATCAAACCATTGTTATTTTTATTTCAAGATTTTAACCACGACTGCATCACCAATACCATATATTACTAAAAAGAACCAGCAAATAACTCCATACCATAATCCTCAAGATAATCAAAAATCAAACAGAAAAATCTCTTTTTTTATATAAGATATATATTAATTAAAAAGACATATATTGGATCAAAATAATCAATATATATATATATATATATATATTATATAATCTAAATATAAAAATATATTCTATAATTTAAAAAATATATATATTTTATTTTAATTCATTGATAGTTCTACTTGTGTTTTGACCATAGTTTTAGAATACGCTGATTTTAATATACTTGTTGTAAATATGTAGTTATCTAACCTATTTTTGAAATTCACTAATATAGAATTCATTTCATAAATTCTATATAACTGTGAAAAATGTCTCATTGTAATTTTCTTCAAGTAATTTAAAATAAAAACTACTTGATAGTAAATAGTTATTTTTCTGCTTTTCTTTCAAAATGACACGACTGCAAACGATACCATTAAGTACCCATGTACTCAAAAGAACCAGTAATTAATTTCTATCTAAAAATAATATTTATTATTATAACATAAGTCGACAGGATATTTACCTGTTTATTCATTCAAAATGCCAAAAGAGAAAATAATCTACTTTAACAAGACATAGCCCAATACAACCAAACATAGCCTACCTCAATCAACATAGCCTACCTCAATCAAACATAGCCTACCTCAACCAACATAGCCTACCTCAATCAAACATAGCCTACCTCAATCAAACATAGCCTACCTCAACCAACATAGCCTACCTCAATCAAACATAGCCTACCTCAATCAAACATAGCCTACCTCAACCAACATAGCCTACCTCAATCAAACATAGCCTACCTCAATCAAACATAGCCTACCTCAACCAACATAGCCTACCTCAATCAAACATAGCCTACCTCAATCAAACATAGCCTACCTCAACCAAACATAACCCTCTCCAATCAAATATAGTCTTCTACAAGCAACAATTCTCATCTACAATCAACAATAGTTTTCTTCAATCAAAAATGGTTTTCAACAAACAACCATAGTTCTCTTCAACTACAACCATTTTCCAAGATCATCAACTCCAGCCAACTTTATCCTTTTCAAGGTACTTTGTATCTACCATTTTGCACAAATTACCATTTTCAACTTTGCTGATCCTCATCCATGCTTCTCAATAGTTTCAATAGCTCATTAATTTATAGTTATATTTCTTTTTCAAATCATTATTAAATATCAGCATCAAATCTTATGTCTACAAAAAATACTTAATGTCATTCCATATATCTCTCTATTATCATTTTATATTATTCAAATATTATTAACAAAAAACAATGATATATTATTTTCATATACTTTTAAATATTAATATTTTAGAAACAACTTATTTTGAGTTATTATTTGCGTAAAAATAAACATTTTCTGGTGCCTTTTGATATTTTGAAATATAACTAGTATAATGACATAATTACTCATATTTTAATTGGATTTTTATTCGTCTAATATTTTATATGAATCTATCATTATTATTCAATATATAGAAATTTAATATATATCTAAATATATGAATTATTTATAAACAAACTTTATTTTGTTTATTTTTAAAATAGCTTTACATTGATTTTTATTGTTTAATTAGTAATTATTTCTATAGACATTTTGATTTCGTTTAAATATTTTTTAGTTACCAATTTTATTTTAAACTTTATTTTTGTTAATATTTTTCCATCTTTATTCTTTTGTCTAAATGTGATCATTCTTTATTCTTTACCATTACTTTTTATCTTTACCTTATCTTTACATGTTCATTCCTTGTTTCACATTTGCCTTTTGTAAATAATTAACCTTTGCTTATTGTTTATTGCTTTTTCAAAAATGCCCTTTTTTATAAAATATCCAATGTTTTAATGTTCCACCAATCCTTTACTAATGTAATTAATTTTATATTGTTGCCAATGTTATCTCGTCTTTATATTTTCATTTATATAAACTTTTCAATATTCATTTTATTTTCCTTCTCATTTTTATCATAATGTGTATTATTTTTAATGTCTTTTCCAATCTATTGGTTCAGAAAAAGCCAATATGATAATGGACACCAAACTTTGACTTTCACTCTCTACCAATATATATTATTTTGTCATTTGCATTTAAATCATAATCACACTCTCTTAACTATATTTTCTAACTTTTCTCTGAACCCGCTAATTCTAGTTTTTCACAGGGGGGAAATATTATATAATCTAAATATAAAAATATATTCTATAATTTAAAAAATATATATATTTTATTTTAATTCATTGATAGTTCTACTTGTGTTTTGACCATAGTTTTAGAATACGCCGACTTTTAATACTTGTTGTAAATATGTAGTTATCTAACCTACTTTTGAAATTCACTAATATAGAATTCATTTCATAAATTCTATATAACTGTGAAAAATGTTTTATTGTAATTTTCTTCAAGTCATTTAAAATAAAAACTACTTGATAGTAAATAGTTATTTTTCTGCTTTTCTTTCAAAATGACACGACTACAAACGATAACATTAAGTAACCATGTACTCAAAAGAACCAGTAATTAATTTCTATCTAAAAATAATATTTATTATTATAACATATATATACAGTATATATCGTTCTGAAAATAGAGCAATCCATACTTAAATCATTAGATAATAAAAAGGCATATATTGGATTGAGTAAAATTTATCCCTTATCTTATCTCTTAAAGAATTATTGATGGCGTATATTTTTATGTGCTTATTACAAATATTTTAAAATATAGGATAGACCTCATTATTTTTTCTCCTTTAATATTTTAAGTATGTAATAATTTAACTTATTCTGATTGTAATTTTTATAATATTTTTTTTCATGTACAAATTTTCCCCACCTACTTTGTATTTTTTTAAAATATTTCAACTGTGATATAATAACACTATGCCGCGCTGAGTTTGTTTGTACAAAAATGTAATGCCTTGATAAAGGTTGGCTTCAGCCAACCGAAATATTGGCAAAATAAATCTTTTATTCAATTCAATTAATGCCTTTTTATTATCTAATACCGTATATGTATAGATAGGTTATGATGCATTAGCGCGCCATCTGTTATGATCTGCCCTTAGTAAGGGCAGTAGAAATTGTTTAATTAAAAATATATATATACGTGTCTATAATATAGTTTCTAAATTTCATATAAATAAGTAAACATATTAAAAACCACTGGTGAAACCAATATCTCTATTGTTTCTGTGAGGGTTTTTGTTTGAGCTTGAAATCTGTATAAAGGAACAACATATAACAATGTGACTATTTCACGCTAAAAATCTAAAACTGTTTACTTTCACGTGAAAGAAACCCTCGGAATACGTTGGTTAAAAGAGAAAATATATAATGAAATATAAATTCTAAAAGATTTGGTAGACAGACAGTAGATACTATGTTTTTGTCGGTCGTATGTAGCAACATTGGACATTGAGGTTTTAAATTCTAAACCAGAATAAAATTAATCATAAAGATAGTTTTTATGTACGAAAAAGAGATAATTTCCTTATTGAATATTTTATGCCTACTCAATAATGAATTGCCCTCTATTAAATATATATATATATATATATATATATATATAAATATATAAACTCAAATATTATTTTTTCGTAGCCCTAAATCTCCAGACCTGAGAGAAGAGGTATTTATCTCTCTCACTCTATAAAGTTGAATTTGTTAAATATTTCTGGAATACAAATCGGCTATTTCAAACATTAAAATATTCAAATTATTCATGTTTGCCTGTGGTGCAGATAGTGAAGAGGAGAAACATGACGATGAAAAAACGTGGAGCGAAGAGGAAGATTGCGATGTCAGAACCTGCGTGGGTGAGGGGGCTTACCAAACAGAGGCTGGGCAGGAAGAGAAGCTCGATGAGGTAGAAACGGCTGTGGAAGACGAGGTTGATGAAACCAAAACTGCCGAAGAAGAAGAGGTCGATGAAGCAAAACCTGTCGAGGTTGAGGTCAGCGACGAAGCAGAAAATGGCGAGAAAGAAGAAGGCGACGAGGCAAAAACAGGCCAGAATGGGATGGAGAAACCTGCAGCAGCAGGCGAGAAGGAAGTGAAGAATGAAGAGGAGAGAAGGGCTGAAGAGGAAGAAGCTCCCAAAGCGAACGACAAGTAAGAATCTATCATTAATATTCATATACATTAATAAATATTCCCAATATAACCTAATTTACTGAAGTTCCAAATTCTCTATCTCTGAATATTTATTAAATTATTCACAATAACCTTCAGAATTTTGCACAATATCTTCAATAACTTCATTACACAATATAGGAAGGATTCCGGCAAAATAAATAAATTGTTCCGTTTATTTATTGAAAATAAAATATAATGAAATAACTAGACAATTATATAGAGCGTATATAGACGTGCAACTAAAGGTTTCTGATGACTTGTCATTCTAGGCAACAGAATATTGTTGTAATTGACAATGTTATTGATCGTCATTATACATTTTTTTATAAGTCAGACCGAATTATAAAACTATCAGCATATATATATATATATAACCTGCTGGCCTTTTCTAAATCCTACAAGCCATATCGAGGATAAATAACATTTATATAATTATATATATATATATATATATTTGAAAATTATCCCGCATGTGTTTCTTTTGAACGAAAAATCGAAATTTATTTTAAGGAGAAATAACAACTATTTCTAACCTTAGGGATGGAGAGAAAATAAGTTTCAATTTTTCATTCAAAAGAAACACACGCGGGATAATTTTCAAATATCATTCTACAATCATAAGCCGCATTATATTGTATTATATATATAGTGATGTTGACGACCCCCCCCTTCTTTTAATAAAATGAATGTTTTATTGATTGAATACATAGAAATTTGTGTTGAAACTCGTACAAACTGTGCAATGTGTGCAGGTTCTAAAGCCAAAGATATGGAGGAGTAACTCTGATTTTATTCTAAATTTGTTCTGTGTCGATGTTAGAACGTAGTGGCCATATGTTATTTAAATAACCTTTTGTTCCTTGTGTCTGAATCTCAATAATATATTTTATACAAGGTGTTTCCAGTAGTTTCAGGATAATGGCGTCAAGAATAGTTTGAAATGATAATTTAAAACACTAAAATAAAAGCTTTAAATATTTAGTTATACAATGGTATATGCCATAATGCGTATAACGTGCAGGAAAGAATTAAAATTATTTCAAATATAATGTAATTTATTTTAATTTTACTATAGATATGTTAAACTGAAATTTTGCTTAAGAAAAATTGGTTTTTAAAAGGGTGATAAGTTTGTTTCACGATATTTTTAATTTTTGAAATTAGTTATTTGCGATGAACATTTGAAAATAACATTTGGAGGGTTTTAGTTAGCTGAAAAATACAGAAGTCTAGTTACATATTGGAAACATAAAACGAAATAATTTTCGGAGGAAAATAGTAAAAGTAGTGTTATAATTCATAAAAAAAAACGAGTTTTCAAAATTCCTAATTGATATTATCTATATTCAAGGAATAATATTTTAATTTATATAGAAATTATTATTCACTATGATAACAATCAGCCGTACAGTATTATTCAGCGCTAATATATTTGGTCAAAAATAAACTAAAATTATTCACAAACTTGAATTCCTCAAGATTTAACCCGCAAAATTGCCAGTTCCCAAAAATTAAAATAACCTTTAAAAGAGAGTAAAATCCATAGTGTATTGGCCATATTGTTTAAGTAGTTCCAACAATTCATTAATTTATATATTGATTACAATTACAATTATTTTATTTCCAAAGCGCTATATCCCGCAAGGGATACTTGCGCCAAACAAGAAGAAAAGTTTATTTACATAAGTTATTTACATTATTCAACGCATTAAAACATTAGAGATCCAGATTTTGTAGAAAGTTTAGAATGTATTTACAAAATGAATTGAACTTTAAATATGATTTTTTTTATCAGAAATCAAATCGTTAAGTTTACAAACAACTAGTTCATTCTTCATTCTATAATCCTGAAATGCTGGGCAATCGATCAGTAGATATCTTGAGGTTTGTTTCTCAATACCACAAAAGCAACTTGAATCCTCCACTGCCTTTATTCTATTTAAAAACCGTTTGAAATTTCCGTGGTTTGAAACAAATTGAGTATTATAAAATTTTGGACGAAAGTATTTAGAGATTTCTTGGGGAAAACAGCTGATATTATTTAGAAAGAATCATAATCGTTTTTTTCTTATATATAACCATATCAGCCACATGAGGAAATTATTGGAAGCACCTTGTTATTATATTAGCTTTATGTTTATTAGAAATATTATATTGAGATATATATTGTCCCCATATATATTCAACAGTAGAACACAATATCTCCCCTTCATCCTAATGATGTTCCCCAAACCTTCAATTTGTGCTGATATTCGACTTTATTCCATGTAATCTTTACATCACTTCATATAAGTGAATAATATACTTTACATAAGGCAGTATTATATATAGGTGAACTTTATTTTAAAACAATGATAAGTATTACTACAATTTTTAATTCCAATTAACATAGATTTTAAATACAAGTATTTATATCAATAAATAATTCATATCTGTATAATCTTTTATTTATATATTGCTATATATAGAATTGAGGTTTTAATCTAGGAATAACTCACAGATAAAAGTTTTATTAAACGTAAGATAGAATTTCTTTATAAAATATTATAATTTCTAATGGACCAAATTTTTATGAATATCTTTCGAAATAAGATAAGAATAATTTAGAAAATATTTTATTTTTTCTATCTTTAATATTGAATATTATATAGAAATCCTACAACATCTTTGAATAACGATAATATTTAGATTCTAAGCTTTTTCTAAGCTTATCTGGGATTTTATAAATTTAATGATATTAGCAGTCCAATGCCTTAAACTCTCAGCTAACATATAGTACTTAAGGTTATAGATCATTCATTGTATCCAAAACTTGTATAAAAAAATCCAATAACAAATATTATAATATTTTATTAACATTTACTTCAAAATCAAATTCAGTAAGATATGCTCACATATCCATCTAAAATCAGAGATATAAGATATGTTTTATGAAAATTCTTAAATAATAAAAAAAAACATTAATTAAAAAAAATCAAGGAAAAGTATCAATTGAAGAGAGTTTATAATTTAATATTTTATTAACATTTACTTCAAAATCAAATTCAGTAAGCTATGCTCAAAATTCCTTCAAAAATCAGAGATATAAGATATGTTTCATGAAAATTATTAAATAATGAAAAAATAATAATTAAAAAAAAAATCAAGAAAAAGTATCAATAGAAGAGAGTTTATATATTTTAATTTATTCAATACAGAGAATATATATATATATAAATGTTTATATATATAATAAAATTATAGTTTTATATATATAAGAGAGTTATATTATATAACCTGTGCCTGTAAAGTTATAGTAAAAATTGGATATTAAATTTTGCTCAGGAAATTATAAATTATATATATATATGGCTAAAATATAAAGTACATTATTTTTAAAAACAGTGAAAAATATAATATATATATATAAATAGATTATATTTATTTTCAAAAATGTTGTAAAAAGTGAAAATATAAATTATTTTTTTGAAGAGAATATATATATATATGGCTAAAATATAAAGTACATTATTTTTAAAAACAGAGAAAAATATAATATATATATATATAAATAGATTATATTTATTTTCAAAAATGTTGTAAAAAGTGAAAATATAAATTATTTTTTTGAAGAGAATATATATATGGCTAAAATATAAAGTACATTATTTTTAAAAACAGAGAAAAATATAATATATATATATAAATAGATTCTATTTATTTTCAAAATGTTGTAAAAAGTGAAAAATATAAATTATTTTTATTGAAGAGAATATATATATATATTCGAAAATATAGAAAGAGAGTGTTATACAAAATTATTTAAATATATATAGAGACAGAAATATAAAATATATATATATATATATGAGAGAGATTGCTATTTTTTGTGACCATATCTATATACAGAAAAAACTAACTTGAACAAAGTACTCTCTATTTGGAAATGTAAGTTTTTTTTATTTTGCAACCGTTTCTATTTTTATAAAACAAATTAAAACAAATTTCTACTGTCCTTACTGCAATGTTAAAGATATTGTAAAGGCATATATCATCAATGATGAACCAGGCCATTGCAATATCTTTATCATTGCAGTATAAGGACAGAGTAAACATTGTTTTAATTTGTTCTACTTTATAAAACAATTTTCTACTGTCCTTACTGCAATGTTAACGATATTGTAAAGGCATATATCATCAATGATGAACCAGGCCATTGCAATATCTTTATCATTGCAGTATAAGGACAGAGTAAACATTGTTTTAATTTGTTCTACTTTATAAAACAATTTTCTACTGTCCTTACTGCAATGATAAAGATATTGTAAAGGCATATATCATCAATGATGAACCAGGCCATTGCAATATCTTTATCATTGCAGTATAAGGACAGTAAACATTGTTTTAATTTGTTCTACTTTATAAAACAATTTTCTACTGTCCTTACTGCAATGATAACGATATTGTAAATCCTAGTTCATCATTGATGATATATGCCTTTACGATATCTTCAACATTGCAGTAAGGACAGTAGAAATTTGTTTTAATTTGTTCTATAAAAGTATAGAATAAATTAAAACAATTTCTACTCTGTCCTTATACTGCAATGATAAAGATATTGTAAAGGCCTGAATCATCAATGATGAAACAGGATTTACAATATCTTTATCATTACAGTAAGAACAGTAGAAATTTGTTTTATAAAAGTAGAACAAATTAAAACAATTTCTACTGTCCTTATACTGCAATGATAAATATATTGTAAAGGCTTGAATCATCAATGATGAACTAGGATTTACAATATCGTTATCATTGCAGTAAGGACAGTAGAAAATTGTTTTAATTTGTTTTATAAAAGTAGAAACGGTTGCACTATGAAATATCTTCATCATTGCAGTAAGTAGGGCTACGTGGGGGGCGAAAGAAGCAGCACAAGTAAGGGATTGTCCTGTAGGGCGAAGTACGGTGGGGACATCGTTAGCCCCGAGCCGCTACGGTAACCGTGAAGGGCTACAGGGAACTCTGAAATGTGGCTGACTATCGAGGCTATGTCACCCACCCTTTCCATAGAGAGGAAAAGACACCACCATTATTTCAGTAAGAACAGCGGAAAATGGTTTTAATTTGTTTTATAAAAGTAGAAGCGGTTGCACTATATACTATTTTATCATTGCAGTAAGTAGGACTACGTGACGGGCGGGTGAAGCAGCACACGTAAGGAATTGCCCTGTAGGGCAAAGTACGGAGGGACTTCATGAGCCCCGAGCCGCTACGGTAACCGTGAAGGCCTACAGGGAACTATGAAACGTAGCTGACTAACGGGGCAATGGCACCTCCACTTTCCATGGAGTCGACAAGACACCACTACCACCATCATTGCAGTAAGAACAGTAGATTATTGTTTTAATTTCTTTTATAAAAGTATAAGCGGTTGTACTATATCATATTTTTATCGTTGCAGTAAGTAGGGCTACCTGGCGGTGCGAGAGAAGCAGCACAAGTAAGGGATTGCCCTGTAGGGCGAAGTACGGTGGGGGCATCGTTAGCCCCGAGCCGCTACGGTAACCGTGAAGGCTTACAGGGAACTCTGAAACGGGGCAATGGCACCCCCACTTTCCATGGAGTCGACAAGACACCACTATCAACATCATTGCAGTAAGAACAGAAGAAAATTGTTTTAATTTCTTTTATAAAAGTAAAAACGGTTGCACTATAAACACCTTATATTTCCAAATAGAGATGGTGTGCTGATGGCTAAAGTACTATATAAATCTATTTACACACACTTACTCTTTATTGTTGCTTTTATTCCTGTTTCTAATTTGAAATAATAGATATAACACACCCAGTTCCTGAGAATGTTTTATTTCACAATATTTCCTCTAGAATAAAATATATTCCCTGTTAAAATATCATAGCTTTATATCCTGTTAAATATACATATAAAATATATATATAACTTAATTATTTGTTATGTAACACTCCCATTGTGTCTTCAATGTTTCTAGATTATATAATCCGAACTGTGTGGTCTTTTGTTCAATGGGATGTGTTACAATAAATTATTTATCCGTACTTGTGTGTCGTTTTTTTCTTCCTATTCTCACAGACAGTCTCGATACGGTTTTCCAACTGAGAAGATTATATTGAAAATATGGTTTAATAAGTATATTTATACATTTCTCCCTATATTTTAGTTATCCAAATATTTGTGAGTCTGTGAACCTGGTCAAATATGTAATTATATTCATGCCTCCTTCTATTATATACACCTATCCCTCGATTTACACGGTACTTGTTTTACACGTTTTCGCCTTTACACGGTTTTCCAAATAAGGTTTTTTTTTTTGTTTTTATCGCACTATACTAAATGCTACTGTGATTGAACACATGCGCTGTGTACACATCTCACAAGGAATCCCGAGCTTATGTGCTGACTACATATTTTAACCAGTCAATGCATTTTATTTTTTCTCAGGAACGTATCTACCGTGTAAATCGGGGGATAGGTGTACTCAAATATTTATTAGGCCTAAATGATGTACAGGAGATCCTCTGATTTATTGAGACTAATTTTGACTCACAGAAATATCCACCAGAGAATTATAGTTAATAACTTACAACGGCTTCCAAGGATATGTGTCTTGCTTTATTTATATATTATCTCAAGCCTTCGGGTATTTTTAACCTTTCTAAGGCGATAGAACCCTTCTACATGTTCAATTTTGTTATATATACTTTGTATATATATTTATAATACTCCGAAGTTTTGTGAGAATGTATGAATAAAGCAAGAAACTTATTCTTAGAAGCCGTTTTTATCTTATTTATTTATCAGAAGATTTAATCTTTCGAAAGAATTATGATAATTAATTCATGCATCATCAGCATCAAAAGTAGTCTAGCTAAAAAACAAGGTAAACTACCTAGAACAAATAAAGCTATCAAGTGGAATGAGGTAAGAAAAGAATAAATGGAAAAAAAGAAATATATTTCAGATATATGTACTAAGTAATTATATAAGTTATTTTTAAAAGAAAATAATATATATATATTATAAATGAAAAGATTAGATTTTCTGCGGTTTTTTTATTGTTATTTATATAGAACTAGCCGAATGACCCGGGCAACACCCGGGTTTTACCCGATTAAATGTTTTTATTCAAATACTATTCGTTACAATTATAAATTGGAGCCGTGGATGTCACTCTTGTGAAACGTCCAGCTCCAAACTTTACATGTACATTAGGTCAGCTGGTATTAACCCTCATTTTCACCGCTAGAGGCGCGAGCGAAAGAGCATATTTGCAAATAACACGACGGATATTCGGGATAGAGACCTGAAATTTTCACTAAGAGTTTTCCAGATTCTACTTTATATACTGTTAAAATTTCAGTCAGATTAGTTACGTATTGTGGACGTGTATAGTTGACAAACATACATACATACATTCGCTGACTTTTATATATATATAGGGATAATAATATAAATGAGTTTTAAAAATAAAAAATAAAAAAATGCATCGGCCGGGAATCGAACCCGGGCCGCCCGCGTGGCAAGCGAGCATTCTACCACTGAACCACCTATGCTTATAAGAAATGGCCATATTTGGGTATTTATTCCATTCACAAAAGCAAACGATGACAGAATTGAATGTTGGTGACGCTGATATACTTGTATATTTTAATTATATTTCATTTAAACGTATTTTTAAATCATACGCGAGTGATTGATTTTATTTATATATTTTTTAGTAATATTGCTACAATTTACGTTTTTTATTTCCTTTGTGATAGCCTATTCACACGCTCCCTCTCCTATTGAAAATATATCTCTTACCTAAAGGTATTTACACCTTTCGCTCATTTTCTAATATAGCAATAATATTTTCTCCTTTACAAAAAATAGGTTGGTAAAGAGATGAAGAGGCATCTTTTATATAGCGCTGAAATCTTCTCTGCGGCGTCTGCTCATAAGAACCTTTTAGTGGAGCACGTCGATCACTGGTGTCACAGCAGCATATATTTCACTATGCACATTTTTAATGCATCAAATGATTTTTAAGCAAAATAAACGCTAAAACCACTCTCATTCAGTTGGTTAACTTGATCTAAAAACAAACCCCTTAATCAATCCTATTCCGAAATTAATATAATCTAAACCTAACCTAATATGAATTTAACCTAAATGAATAAACAGAAAACTATAGAGTATAAGTTAAAAAAGAACTAATATTTTTTTTATTTAGAACTAGAAATTATAATTTCCCTGAAAACAACTGATACTCTGAAATGTTGCGAGACACCATACCAGGATCTAGGTGTGAAAAACGAAAATAACCTTTTAAGTATGTGTACCATGTCCACACGTGGTTATCTGAGACAATAGAGACGCCGTGGATATAAGTAGAGACATTTGTTCTAGTGTGGGCATATGATGTGAGTACTTATGAAATTGAGAGTGAATATCATGTAATCCAGGTTGAGCTGCTCGGAATTAAAAAAACTTAAATAATTTCTATAATTTTGAGTATTTTGATAGAGAGAGTAGAATATTTAATAGTTTGTGAACTGTATATCTATAAAAACGGCAGCTTCTTAGAGGCTGATATAGTCTGTTGCACAGAAGCAAGTAGGTTACAATGTATATTATTGTGGTAATGGTAATGTCATGTATAGCAGGGAGATAAATATTATTATTAATACAAATATATGGTGGAATATATGGGGAATGTTGCACAACATTGTTTTGATTAATGAGGTTAGTCGTGGTACTAGACAATCAGTTAATAATGTTTTTTCTCTGGTATTGTCTCGCTTCGCGAAATACCACGAGTTGAGTTGAGAGGAGAGATTATTTTGTTTCTTTGCGATGAGGGAAGCACAATATGTGTTGAATTTGAAAAAAAAAAATAAATGTGGGGAAGGTCAATCTTACCCAGATTGAAAATAGAGATTCACCAGTTGTGTTTGCACAAGTTGTAGAAATAAAATTTAACAAAAATGGCCTAAAGATATATTTTATTTTGCTTATCAACAATGACTGGGCAATAAAAATAAATAAACAGATAAAAAGGGTGATAATCAAATTGGCCAAAAGGTTAGATATATTTAAAATTAGAATAAACAAAACAAGTGATACAAGTTAAATATACATAAAAACAAATAATGTAGAGAGCAAAATAACTTGGGTTGGAAAGGCAAAATCTTTTTCAATCAAAGTTTAAAAATACTTATCTAAGCTTCTGTTTATAAAAACAAATCTTGTTTTCGATTCTGTCGATAAATTTGATCAAGAGTTCACTTGAAATAGTTCTTCACTTGAGATAATTTTCCAGATTAATTCTTCTGTTCCTTAACAGGAAACTATATCGCAACCCACTTAATTGGTGCGCAATTCTATAACAACTGTCTTCGCGTTCTCTTCTTTGTTTCATTCACACGTGGTTACTCATTCCTTCTGAGGCAGGGAGCTCATATTTGGCGGGAGCTCATATTTCCCGGGAGCTCATATTTCCCCGAGCCTATACACCAGCGCTGCCGGTTGTCCTTTTCTTCTTTTTTCTCCCCGTCACCGCGCATAGGTGCTCGCGCATGGGATGGGGGGGCGATGTCTTGTTTGTTTACAAATCTTGCTCTTTCCATTCTTTATTCCTTTCCACCCATTAAGAGAAAGAGGCAACAAAAATAAAATAAAAATATATATACATAATAATAATAGAGGAAAATCTATAAGGCATACAATTATAAATTATCTATTTTTAACATACTCCCACCTTTTTGTATGGGAATACAAAAAAAAATCTTAATTAGGAAAGATTATTGGTGTACACCCTCAATCTCGTAGGTTTTTTCACTTCTCTTCCAGACCTAGTAAAAATTGACTGTTCTCCATCTGTTGGAATCTCCTGGGCTTTGATCCCTTCTGTCTTAGGTAATCTCACCTCCCTGGAAATATCAGAACCAAGTTCCAAAGAGAAAAGTCTCTTTAACGGTCTTACAAATTCACCCGTAGCAGTCCTAACTCTAGCTACACGTTCTCTGCCATCCTTCCCGGGGTACAGTTCCAAGATTCTGCCTAGTGGCCAGAATATTCTTTTTTGATCATCTCGACCAATCAGCACAACTTCGCCTGGAAGAAACCTTCTACCCTCTGTTTCATTCCTCTTTTGTACGAGCATGGCGAGGTATTCCTTGTGGAATCTTTCCTTCTCATCTGTACCTAAGGTCTGAAAAGCTTTGCGGATGTCAGCGATGGCTCCTATTTTCTTTTCCTTAAATCTTATCAGGATTTCAGGTAAAAGTTCAACCAGATTAGGTCCAGTCTCTAAACATTCATTTAGAGACAAACTTCTCTTACTTGCTTTACATGATGCATCGTAAACGGGTCGAATAGGAGTAGTCTCACTCTGAACCTTATATATTGGGCGATGTGGTAGATAATGTCCAATAGGTCTGATGTCTTCCCCGTCAACTTCTTCTATAAGGTTTTCCCTGAACCAGGATCGGAATAATTCATCATAAGGAACAAACTGACCCTTTTGTGTCAACTTTTGAGTCATAGCCTCTAAGCGCCTTTTGGCTATTTCCAAGTTATTAGGTATCGTCCCAATTCCTTCCTTCCATGGAAGAGATACAAGATAACGTCCATCATGGCCTCGACAGATTTTCTCACGAAACTTTTCTTGCATGAGAACATTTTTCTCTTTCACAGAGATGACCTCTGTAGGATCTCGTATCCCTATTGTTTCTAATTCCCATAAGGACGCTACTCTCTGTTGGGTTGTAAGTAAGGTGATAACCATTTGAGCACTTGTCTCTGGTTTCTCTGATGAAGTATCACCTATTAAAGTCCAACCAAGAACTGTTTGAATTGCGGTCAATCCTCCTGCCAGTTGTTCAATTTTTCCTGTGAGAAGCTGCCCATAATAGTCTCCACCGATTAGGATGTCTATCTCGGGGTTATTATTGTCTACCTTGGTCAAAGTGATTCCTTTCTTATCCAATTCCCATTGCCTGGGTCCTGTTTCAACGGGTGAAATATTGCCACAAATTATTGTTTCCTCTAACGCTTCCATTTTGAAAGCCTTTCCCTCATCAACATTGTCCAACTGGAAATAAAATATTGAATGAGCCTTTTGTCCTGTGGTTTGCCCTCCAAACAAAAATTTATTCAATTTGACTTCTCCCACCTTGGGTAAGTCTAACTCCTTAGCTAGAGACCTTCTGATGTAAGATTTTTGACTACCAGAGTCTAAAAGCACTCTTACCATTTTGGAACGTTTCGGCCCTTTAATTTTTACAATGAGAGTCATTAAAGAGATATTATTTGTGCATACTTGATTCGCCATTGCTGTTACAGGCTCATTGTTCCCCTCATTCTGCTCTGCTAAACTATTGTGAGATCTGTTATCTGACCTCCAATTTGAATTTTCCTGACTATGTGAGGTTCCTCTGCACATTATCTCAAAATGAGGTCCTTGGCAACGCTTGCATCTTACAAAAGATCTACAATCCTTCTTCAAATGATTCTTTCTCAAGCATTTAAAGCAAACTTTTGCATCCTGTACCCTCTTTAATCTGTCTGATTCCAACATCTTGGCTGCCTTAAAGCAGTTTTGGCTAAGATGGTTATCTTTGTCACAAAATAAACACGGTAAGTTGGTCTTACCAACAAATAATGCAGACGCTGTGTGGATCTTAGGGGGATTATTTTCTCTCTTTCCCTGTTTTAGAGGAAGGGAAGGTTCAAATCCTTCAGCAACAAAGGAAATGCGTTCTGCATTTTTAACTTCCTGCTTTAAAAATTCTATCAGACCCTCTAATTTATCAAAAGCTTTAGCCCCACTATTTTCAATTCCCGCTTCAATGTACGGTGTACGGGAACGTTGCCATATTTTGATAAGTTCAAGTGGCAAACTTGACTCCACCAACGGGTACAAGAAAGCACCACCCCCAGACTTAGTATCCACTCCCAGAGATCCCAAAGAATGGAGATGTGCAACCAGATCATCATAAAGTTGAGCCAAGGTTCTTTTTTCAGACCTGGCACTGGCAATGACTAACTTTAAAAGCTTGCGCACATACAACTCAGTCAGCATATCTCTGTCTCCAAACCTATCTTTTAAATCTCCAATGACTTTGTTGTAATTCTTTTGGGTAAGAGGGAAGCTAGTCACAAGTCTGTGGGCCTTTGACCCAACAACCATGGATTGTATTAAGTATTCAAATTTATCAACATCAGACAGTGACTCATCTAAATGTATTTTTTCAAAATGACTCCACCATGATAGCCATTCCTCTAGCTCACCTGTATACTTTTTTAGTTCAAATTTTGGAAGTTTAATTTGTCTTTTAACATCTGAAGTGCTAAATTGTGACATTTTATCATCACAGGGTGCTGCCAATTTAGACTCATATTCTTTCACTTTCTGTGCAACAATTCCTACTTGTAGGCTATAAGTCTCACATAGTTCCATCTCATCATTGATTTGAGCTTCTGTGGACCTCGGATCATCCAATAAGATCTCTTTTATTTTATCATCAATCAATATCAGTCTATCATTAAGAATGGTTAACCTTTCAAATTTGGCCCTTATTAAAATTATATCCACTTCCTTTAGACTTAGACCTGATTTTATTTCATTTGTGGTACGAGTTATAGTATTCCTTAAGGGAGTTCTTTCTCTTTTAAGCTTATCCATCTCCACAAATTGTATAAACACCACAAGGTGAAATCACGTCCGGCTCACCAAAAATGTTGAATTTGAAAAAAAAAATAAATGTGGGGAAGGTCAATCTTACCCAGATTGAAAATAGAGATTCACCAGTTGTGTTTGCACAAGTTGTAGAAATAAAATTTAACAAAAATGGCCTAAAGATATATTTTATTTTGCTTATCAACAATGACTGGGCAATAAAAATAAATAAACAGATAAAAAGGGTGATAATCAAATTGGCCAAAAGGTTAGATATATTTAAAATTAGAATAAACAAAACAAGTGATACAAGTTAAATATACATAAAAACAAATAATGTAGAGAGCAAAATAACTTGGGTTGGAAAGGCAAAATCTTTTTCAATCAAAGTTTAAAAATACTTATCTAAGCTTCTGTTTATAAAAACAAATCTTGTTTTCGATTCTGTCGATAAATTTGATCAAGAGTTCACTTGAAATAGTTCTTCACTTGAGATAATTTTCCAGATTAATTCTTCTGTTCCTTAACAGGAAACTATATCGCAACCCACTTAATTGGTGCGCAATTCTATAACAACTGTCTTCGCGTTCTCTTCTTTGTTTCATTCACACGTGGTTACTCATTCCTTCTGAGGCAGGGAGCTCATATTTGGCGGGAGCTCATATTTCCCGGGAGCTCATATTTCCCCGAGCCTATACACCAGCGCTGCCGGTTGTCCTTTTCTTCTTTTTTCTCCCCGTCACCGCGCATAGGTGCTCGCGCATGGGATGGGGGGGCGATGTCTTGTTTGTTTACAAATCTTGCTCTTTCCATTCTTTATTCCTTTCCACCCATTAAGAGAAAGAGGCAACAAAAATAAAATAAAAATATATATACATAATAATAATAGAGGAAAATCTATAAGGCATACAATTATAAATTATCTATTTTTAACAATATGTATGGAGCGAGTTGTTATAAAGATGTATGGTATCAGGTATTTGAATGGATATTGTTTTGTTCTAATATTAGTGTTATCTGCATGCGCCTTATTTTTGGTAGTCATTAAATTGACTATTTTCCTTATTATGAATAGCGTCTGAATTGGCGTTGTCTTGGTCGAGGGAAAGTCTGGTTTCCTTAATTTTAATATATTTATGGATATATTGTTGGCTGGAGCAGAATCGTGGTAGAGTTTATTCATATGGTCGTAAGTGTGAATTAATAAATATAGAATATATATACACCTGTGTGTATAATGTGTGTAATTATATTAAGCTCTTGTTAAAATTCACTAGAAAGAAAAATAAATATTTTGGCTCATTTTTAGCAATTTTTATCATTGTGAATAATTAGATTTATATGATTGAAAATAAAAGCGTCGTGGACAATAATAGTGAACTTCAAATTAATATGATTTAATATGTAAATCAACTGATTAGCGAGTTTACGGTTACTAATTATTTACTTATTCACTCAATATATATGATCATCTGACGCTGCTTTCATTTCGTTCATATAATGGCAGAGGCTGATATATTCATTTTTCCTTTTTAGTGTACACACACATTTCACTAAAAGCTTATTTTAAAATAATACCTTTTATGTATTGATTATTTATTTATTTGGAATATTTGTCATGAATTCTAAATTTACAAAATATTTTATTTGTGAGTTAAAATATTTATATATACGAAATATGAATATGTACATCAAATATTAAACTCAGTATTATTAGGTAAGATAATTAACACACTATGATTATAGAATATTTATGTTTTAAATAATATATATCTAATTAATTCTGAGGTTCCTGAAGGGTTCAAAATTATATAAATTCCCAGGTGTCACACAAGACTCAAGTCTTTGCGATTTTATGTACAATATATTAGCTAGCGTTAAGCAGATTTGTACCACGCCGCATTGCGACTTGCAATACTTCAAATGAGTGGAGCAAACGAAAAATGCAAAACGATTAAAACGAACTAATTCAAACTTCCACAGCATCAAGACAACTCTGACCCACACATGTGACCAGTTACTACCTGGAAACTTTCATCTCGCGATACCTTTTCCACAATAATTTATAAATATCTAAAGTTCAACGTCAAACCTAATCTTCCTACAAACAGGCGGATGCACAAAATTAATTTTAGATTTTTAAAATTAAAGAAAATTGTCAAACTATGTTCTTTTTTCAATACTGCTACTTACTGTCCAAATCTTTTGCATGGATCTTTATATTACAGGGTTTCCCTTTCTCACAACTGTAGTCAGAACTATCTACAAACACAATATTGTTACAGCAGATAAAGTATTCCAAAGGTTTTATGTAAAGAATAATTTATTAACAAGATCTATAGAATTCACAACGTGATAATAATTTTAAAAGTGATAATCTACAAGAATGGTAAGGGTTAGTCACGTAGCCAAATATTTGATTTGATAAACTGACAACCGAATATTTACAATAATTATTCCGTGACAATATAGTAAGGATGAAACGTGCTTATCTTAATTATTCTTTGTTGGGTTTCTCCAATATTTCGATCTGGCCAACCGTCTTTCTTCTTCAAGAAGAATGCCTTTAGAATCCTTTTCTCCAATAGTATCTACGAGGACTGTGGGCCTTTTAAACAAAGTCACGGTAATTGACTGTTTTTGCATAAATTATTGTTATTCTTATTATTATTTGTTACACATTATGAAACCTTAAATCAATTTTACATATTTTATAAGTAGATTTGAATTTAAGGAATATATTGTTCTTATATCAATTCTGTTTATAATATTTTTGTGTCTGGAAAGCTGGACATCAAACCAGGACAAAAATAGTGCAAACAGAATTGATATAACAAAATTATAGAAAAACAGTTTAAACATACTCATTCAATATGAAAAAAAGATTTTAGTGCTCATAAAATACAACTTATAATAAAATAAGAAAAAGAAACAATAATTTATGCAAAAATAGCCAATTACAGTCACTTTTCTGTTTAAGAGACCCAGTCGTCATAGATTTTCCTCACAGATCTAGAGAAAGAAGATGGGCTGTTGGCCTGATCGATATATTGGATGAATCCAATAAAGAATAGTTAATCCAAAATGAGCATCTATTCTTAAAGAATGTTATATGGATTAATCTATATTAAATATGCTTTTACTTGTTTGCACTTATTTATATATCCACAATTTATATTTTCTTTAAAACCTTTAAACATACATTTATCTCTAATTTAATATATATTTTGGAATGCGTATACAGAAAAACTAAAATCCACCGGATTGGAATTTTACAAATAATAATATTGATAATTAACAAAATCATAAATATGTAAAATTATCTGCTGTAATAAAAAGAGAGGTCAATAAAAAGGAGGAGAAGGCTAGGAAGGAGAAAGTTAGCGCCAGGAGAAGTGCATCCAGGAAGCTCTCTACCACGTTACAAAGTGGCACGCGGAGAAGAAAGCAGCGCTGGAAACAAAGTTGCAACCTCTCTAAATGTGCCGCAGCTGTAGCAATAGTGTCCCCCGTCCTCGACAAATAAGATCAATAGGAGTAAAGTTGTAAGAAAAAATACGGCAAACGCCCATTTGGGTCAATTAGGAGAATCGATCGAAAGATCCAGGGGGCAGCAGTAGGCTGCGCACACCCGCGGTTGCCTCAGAGTAGCGGTAGGTTCATTTTACCATGTGCTCCTGGTACCTAGCCATAGTAAACACACGCCACCCATTGTACTTTCTCCTGCAGAACAGACAGTAGCTTGCTCGGCCGACTGCAGACATATCGACTGCTGCACTTTGACCTACTTCGAAGACCCATAGTTTACTGCCCGAAGTCTCCTTATTCATTGGCATGGGCGAAATTACAATTATATCCTCTTCTCTGGGAAATATTACCTCATATTTTTCAACAAAATTTACTTTAGTCTATTTCTGAAATTATAATTATATTTAGCAAAATTATAATATAGTATGCACGTTTATAGAGTTTAATAATACCATATGTATTTGCCATAAAATTAATCTTATATCTATTTATGACTTGCGATAATTATTTTATATTTTGAATTTAGTTACAATGTGTGTGAAGATTGAACATAATGCATTATTATATTATTTGAATAGCGGGTATATATTGAATTTTCTGTATATAATTTTGATATTTTATTAGTACAAAATTTATATATCTCTAATTTTCATATATTTTACTTTTAATATTTCTATTAATTACAATATGAATATTATTTGTAAATACTGTATATGTATACTTATACAAATAGGTTGTATATTTTTCCTGTGATTCTTGAAAAAAAGGCAGATTTATAAAGGCATTTATAATATGCTTTGGGAATATAAATTTAAGTATTTATGTTGTTAGAATTAAGAAAATAGGTTCAGCATTACAGACATGACGTTTCATGTTTGCTAGGTATATTGTAATAGGTGTTGTTTTAATCGTCCAAGTTAAATATTTGGTTTTTAAAGATTCTACGTTCAACGGGAAGAGCTAATGGTCCATTATTTTTAAGTAGGTGACATAAGAATTACAGGTACTTTTGTAAATAAGACTATATTTTGGATTGAGTTGTAAAGATTCTGAAAATAGGAAAGATCCTTAAACGCAAAAAATATCAACATGATGCCAAATTAGACCCTAACTGAAAGAAATATTACCCCATCCTAGTACCAAACCTAAACACAATGTTAATTCCACCAAACCTTTGAGTTTCACTAATAGCCCAGTCCACCAGACCTCTTGAGTTCCAGGAATAATTTACAGTCCAACAGACCCCTGAGCTACACCAAATGTCCAGTCCACCAAATCTCTGAGTTACACCAAATGTTCAGTCGACCAAATCTCTTAGTCACACCAAATGTTCAGTCCACCAAATCTCTGAGTTACACCAAATGTCCAGTCCACCAAATCTCTGAGTTACACCAAATGTTCAGTCCACCAAATCTCTGAGTTACACCAAATGTTCAGTTCACCAAATCTCCCAGTTACACCAAATGTTCAGTCCACCAAATCTCTTGAGTTACACCAAATGTCCAGTCCACCAAATCTCTGAGTTACACCAAATGTTCAGTCGACCAAATCTCTTAGTCACACCAAATGTTCAGTCCACCAAATTTCTGAGTTACACCAAATGTTCAGTCCACCAAATCTCCCAGTTACACCAAATGTTCAGTCCACCAAATCTCCGAGTTACACCAAATGTCCACTCCACCAAATCTCTGAGTTACACCAAATGTTCAGTCCACCAAATCTATGAGTTAAACCAAATGTTCAGTCCACCAAATCTCTGAATTACACCAAATGTTCAGTCGACCAAATCTCTGAGTTACACCAAATGTTCAGTTCACCAAATCTCCCAGTTACACCAAATGTTCAGTCCACCAAATCTCTGAGTTACACCAAATGTCCAGTCCACCAAATCTATGAGTTACACAAAATGTTCAGTCCACCAAATCTCTGAGTTACACCAAATGTCCAGTCCACCAAATCTCTGAGTTACACCAAATGTTCAGTCCACCAAATCTCTGAGTTACACCAAATGTCCAGTCCACCAAATCTCCCAGTTACACCAAATGTTCAGTCCACAAAATCTCTGAGTTACACCAAATGTCCAGTCCACCAAATCTCTGAGTTACACCAAATGTTCAGTCCACCAGATCTCTGAGTTACACCAAATGTTCAGTCCACCAAATCTCTGAGTTACACCAAATGTTCAGTCCACCAAATCTCTAGGTTCAACCGATAGTTTATTCCACCATACCTCTAGGTTCCAACCGATAGTAATGCTACCGGACCCTTGAGTTCCAACCGATAGTTCATTTTACCATACCTCTGAGTTCTAACCGATAGTTCATTCTACCAGAAATCTGAGTTCTTACCGATAGTACATTCTACCAGACCTCTGAGTTCCGATCGATAGTTCATTCTACCAGACCTCAGAGTTCCAACCGATAGTTCATTCTACCAGACCTCTGAGTTACAACCTATATAGTTCATTCTACCAGAACTCTAAGTTCTAACAGTTAGTTCATTGTACTAGGCCTCTGTGTTCCAACCGATAGTTCATTCTACCAGAAATCTGAGTTCTTACCGATAGTACATTCTACCAGACCTCTGAGTTCCGACCGATAGTTCATTCTACCAGACCTCAGAGTTCCAACCGATAGTTCATTCTACCAGACCTCTGAGTTACAACCTATATAGTTCATTCTACCAGAACTCTAAGTTCTAACAGTTAGTTCATTGTACTAGGCCTCTGTGTTCCAACCGATAGTTCATTCTACCAGACCTCTGAGTTATAACCGATAGTTCATTCTACCAGACCTCTGAGTTCCAACCGATAGTTCATTCTACCAAACCTGTGAGTTCCAACCGATAGTTCATTCTACCAGACTACTAGGCCTATGAGTGCCAATTAATTTTTTAGTCCACCATATAAACTTCTCGATTCCAATCAATTTTCAATCAATCTTTCAGTCAAAAATTAGAGTTCCAACCGATCGTTCAGTCCACCAGATTTCTATATTCCTAACCTTAGAGAGATGAAGTATCATTAATGTTTTTGTAGATGTTTATATTGATCATCTGCAGCGAGATAGCGCAATATGCCATGTGACAGAAGAACTCGCAGGTCTTGAGGCGAAGAATAGAAGAGAGGGAAGTACAAATATCGTTGCTGAGGTGAGATAATTTTATCTCTATATGATAGAGTTATATAGTACTGGGTATTTTGACAGTGTTTCATGTACCTAAGTATACTTCCACGTGGAAATTTAAAGAAGACAAAAACTTCAGGAGGAGACAACAATTAATTTCAGGCAAGGACAAAACTATGAATGGTAAACAAAAGATAAGCCAGCAGGGAAATTTTCAGAGTAGCAAAATATAAACATAAAAATGACCACTCTGTTATTAAAAATAATAAAATTAATAAATACTTTGTTACATAGCTTCTTCCCAATGGGAGCTGTGACCCACAGCTAGCAATTATTGTAGATACTGACATGGATCCGACGTGCTTCTGCCAAGGATTCCATCGAAGTCTTGGAACTTTGTCCCTAGTACCTTTGAGTCCTTTTTTGCGGCGTGAAGTGCGGCTTTGTCGTCGTATCGTCTATAGGGACATCGTCATCTTCGAGGGAAGTCTTGGCTTTAGCACGGCGGAGGAATCCTGGATTCAGTCTTTGAAAATGTAGATCACAGCACCCATGGCTTCAAGGTCTTCTCGGCGGTCTTCAGTTTGTCTTCTCTAACTTACCCGGCATCTCCACCAAAATTCCACGTGGAAAATTAGGGAATACAAAAACTACAGGAGGAGACAACAATTTATTTTAGGCAAGGACAAAACTATGAATGGTAAACAAAAGATAAACCACGAGGGAATATTTCAGAGTAGCAAAATTATAAACATAAAAATGACCACTCTGTTAATTAAAAATAATAAAATTAATAAATACTTTGCTATCATATATTTATTCGGCCTTAGATTTGGTCCAGCCAATTCGTCAGCTAAACACCTCTTTGGCAGATTGTGAAGATTCAATTAGGTCCTTTTTGGGTATCATGGAATAAAGTCCGCCCTGGGCTGAAGAGGGACATTAGCCCGACACCATGGTCTCTAGGTGGGCGCTTCTCTGTTTTACAAAGCTGGTGTTGTGGATTTGTCACCGACCCAAGGTCGCAAGTTTGCGGAGACGGTCAATAGATGGCGTCTAGCTTTGACGGGAGAGGCGACCTTTGTCTTTGTATATAGATAATATCCTCCTGAAAAAAAAACCACTTGTGCTTTAATGTTTTCATTTATTCTATATAGATGGCGCGTTAATGCTTTGTATTAATTTATTCCTAACTGGCCATGTCCTTATTGTTTTCGGAAGAGCATTGCCCAATGCAAATATTTATAATGTAATACTACTGTCCTAAAAGCTTATGTCCATAGTTTGCTTAAATACCATCTCTAAGGTTCCACCCTTCAGTGTAGCATTATATGCAGAAACGATCCAATATAGTAGTTTTAGTGCCCGGAAAATACTCCACTGAGACTTGTGCGGGCGAAGGCAAGAATAATTCCGATCCAATATAGTAGTATAGTCCTAAGGAAGTGGTCTGGGAGATTAAATTGGCGAAATCGCTTGGAGAATTCACCACTGATGAGCCAAGCCCACCCAATATTTTTTCATCGTAGTAAGGACAGTAGAAGTTCGATTTATTTGTGAAAGAAACACTCGCGTCTTAATGTTTCGTTTTTTATATTTATAAACTAGACGAATATTTATAACTAGACAAATGACCCGGCTTTGCCCGAGAATTCCCCCGAGTGCAATTTCCTTCATACTGAAAGTAAATCAATAATAAATAGTTGAAGTGCCATAAATAGCTATATAGAAGTAACACTTAAACCACAGGCAAAAAGTGTGTGTGATTGCAAAAATTGTATTATATTAGTGTTTAGGTATTTGATATAATAATTTTTTGCAATCCATTTAGTTGTTTCAAAATCATATAGTTTAAATAGATGGCAGCTTTTCCACCCAACCCCCGAGGTACCCGCCCCAGCGCATTAACCCTTGAAATTGCTTGAGTTGAGTGGGTGACTGCGATGCCCATCTTCTCAGTAAGAATAAGAAAAAATAGGTTTATAAAAAAAAGTAATCCAAAATACTGGCATGTAAATATTTTTCTGTAAAAAAATAAAAGAGCGCATGCAAATTAGGCAAACATATGTGTTTGCTCATGACTGCGAATGCATTTTAATTTTTTTTAGAGATAAAAAAAACAAAGGCCAGAACAAAATTTAATAAAAATACGAAAGCAATTATTTATATACAGTAACGCTAATTTTGAAAAGTTTTTTTTTAAAATTGCATTGTGTGCACTTACCGTAACTTAGTAATATACATTTCTCTCTCAATACTCAATACTTTTATAAAAAGGAAACACTCGTAAAAAAAGATATTTAAAAAAAAAACTACGTAAGCAATTTAAAAAAAAAAATGCAGAACGCTCATTGGTCAATTAATTGGTCTGGTGTTGTTACTTCGCCTCGTATTTACTCCGCGTAAAAATATTTTCTTTAAATGAAAAAAATAAATAGCCAAAAAAACTATTCAAAATGTAGCCGAAAATATTCTTCAGGTTTATAAAAAGTGACATGCAAAATTTTGTACCAATTGGTTCAGTATTTTTGAGTTTATCGCGAAACAGACAACAGACATTGACTTTTATATATATAAGAAGATATATTATATCTATATATGAAAAACAATAGAAAAAAATATTCAATTGTTTTTTATGTGTTAAGCGTATTTACGCAAATTTGGCCATAAATACCCATTTTTTGGTTTCTCAAGAAGCCTCTGGGACCAAAAATATTTTTGGTCGCAGTGGTACAGCCTACTCCACGCTGAAGAGCGTCCCTGAAACGCGTTAGTGGATGGCTTTTCTTGATATATCACGGAGCAAGTTAAATGAACGTTTAGTTTATTTTTGCTTCACTAGATGGCGCTTTGCTATCTAAAAGACACATGTGCTCGTGGTCAGGAAATGCCTTCTCTATTTTTAATGTATATATATATATGTCGTAAACCCGGGTAAGCCAACAAGTGAGTTGGAAGCAGTCGGGGTTGATGAGTGGCTAAGCGTGCAGAGTGGGAAGTCCCGCACGGGACAGTAAGGACAAAGTTTGGGATCAAAAGACGCTCTCCTAGTACGTCTCACGTGGCACCAGGACCAGGGGAAAGTTGAGGATTAACTGAGGAAAGCTCGGCGTCCAGCCTGAAGCCGCGGAGGCAGAGAGGAGCCAAAACGCGGCCACGAGGGACGCCGTGAGACCTAGCACTGAGCGGGCCACTCCGAAAATATCTACTGTAACCAAACTAACTGTCAACATCCCGACCAACGCCCTTTTGTCCCTCTCTGGATTCCCCGGGTGTCCAGTGGAAAGCTGGTGTCACTTTGAGACGACTAGAAAAGACGTCATACTTTATTACATATCACTTTGTTTGAATTACGATAGAATGTGCCCCCGGTAAGAAAGGTTGGATTAGGGGAGTGAAATAAAATGGAGCAAAAAGCTAGCAAACCTATTAAATGGGAAATAATTTGGGGCACAAATTAGTTACTAGAATAAAAATAAAGATAAAGGGGAGTAGTGGTGACACATTGATATAATATTATAAAACTACAAAAAATATATATAAGGAGTACATAGGAAGGATAAATTTAAAGTAAACACACACAATAGCGAGGGTGAATATTTGAGAAATTTAGGTATACTATTTACAGTTTTTTGTTACTTAAGGTGCCATGAGTATTTACAACATAGTCAGGGATGTAATACAGGAACGAGGAGAAGTAGAGATAATAAAAGTAATATAAAGAAAATTAACTTAAGCAAAAGGTTTGGAATAGGTAGTGACGCAGTGAAGAATAAAGGAAGAGGGTCTGAATTGGTTTCTGCAAAGGACATCTCAGGAGTCCTGCCTTGCAATACGAGCTTAGAAGCGAAGTATTGTTTTCAGGGTTCAGCGATCTCAAGATTCCCTGTAAGTAGCATTAGATCAGATGGGCAAAAGGCGTGAAGATCGAAGGATAGTAGGTAATGGGGGAATATGGGAAAAAAAGCTGGCTGAGAGAGGTTAAAAAGAGAGGGAGGCTCAAGAGATGCGCTGCTGTCGGTAATGAGCTCGACCAGATAAAAATAAAAGGAAAAGAAAAATGAGTGGGCGCATCATGCTGGTTACCCAAGCTCTCCGTGTGGAGTTATCATGGGGAGGAAGAGTGTACCAGGTCGATGAATCATAAAAAAAATTGTTGACGAGCAGGAGTCTCAGGAACCGTTGAAGAGGTTAGAGGATGGAGGTAGATTGTGAAAATAGGGTTCGACTGTTGCCATTGATTGATGGAACCCGGGTTTGAGGAAAAAAGAACGAAATGAAGAATGCTGGGACGGTGACCCGGGTGTAAAATAAAACAAATAAAAATAAGCCATGGATTTTCCTGAACACACCATCAGGATGGGATGGCGAGGAAGGAGTAGTCCACTGGGGCAAATCAATAACAAAAAAAAAAAAGTTGGCGAACAGGAACTCTGCGATGGACGAGGAGTGGTTAGAACGAAGGCATAGAGGGCCTAAGGAAAAGGATCAAGAGACGAGAGAAGTATGGAAGGCAGAGTTGGAAGGATCAAGATATAAGGAGGGACATTTGGTAGAAAGGCGTCACTGTTAAAACAAAATTTTAAAAGTTAAATTATCTTAGACGTAGGCCATGGAAAATTAAAACAAATGATGTCAAAGAATATAAGGTTTCAGATAATGTTTATATAGGTTGGTTAATGGTTTTAGTTGCTTCGGGATGGAAGAAAAAGAAATATCATAATGTAAAAGAAATATTCAAAAATATTTGGATTGATTCTAAAATATAAAATGGCACACATCAAGGTTAGTAACAATATAAATGAATAAGATTAAAAATATATAGTTAGTATTTAGGTTAGTGTGTTCCCCACGTGATGCAATGCCTATAAACGCAAATTAGACAATGTTTGGAAAAGTCAAAATTGGTAAATAAATTGAAATGCCATTATGGTTTGTTTTTAATTTTTTCATAATTATAATTTCAGAGACGTCTCACAAGGTGTGAGAGATAAAAAGGAAAACGAACTTATCAAAAGTAGTAAAATGTTACAAGTAAACTTATAATGGATATCTGAAGGTTTAGAGTGACGCAGTGGTAAAAAGAGAGGAAGTCTGAGTTGATTTTTGCAATGGCGTTCGGCAATGAAATACGTGCCTGTGAAAGTGAGTTGTTGTTTTCATTGACCGAACTCCCAAGACGTTCCATAATCAACATTAGATCAGACGGGGGAGGTAAGTAAGTTGAAAATAGAGGAATGGGAAAGGTGGAGTCAGGAGTTGCTCTGTTGCCAATGATGATTGAGCTCGGATGAAAATGGAAGAAAATAGTAATAAAATGGTAAAAATGATGGTTGTAGTGATGATCCGAGCATTGATTAAAAAAAAAAACTCGAACTGGTCGCCTGAGCTCACTGTTGGAAAATGTACAGCGAGGAAGGTTGAGCCAGCTGATTGAATCATAATTAAAAAATAAAATAAAAGTTTGTTTGGCGAACAAGAGACTCTTGACTGTAGGAAATAGGAACGGTGAGGATTGTGGAAGGTAAAGGGTACTGTTGCCATTGATGATTGAATAACCCGACATGGTTGAATGTAATGAATGATGTTGTTGGGTGAAGGATAAAAAAAAGATTGGATTTCCTGAACTCGTTATCTGGAATTGTATACCGAGGAAGGATGGTCCAATAGATGAATTAATAATAAAAAAAAATAATAATAAAAATGGTTGGCAACAGGAACCCTATGGGAGACTGTATGAGGTTGAGAGGAAATGGGTTAAGGAGGTATGAGCAAGTGACATAGGAAGATAGGTTTGGGAGAAAGAGACAGAGAGAGGCGTCAAAAAAAGGAATAATACTATTAATCTAATAGAAATAAGGATATTAGAAAATAGACGATCTTGAGGTAATAAAAAATTGTATACTATTGAAATAAACTCAAATGATGTTTAAAATTCGGAGTTGTAAAGTTTTAAAATCTATATATGATGACAGATATGAAAAAATACTCTAAATTTAATAATATAAATGATTGATGAGGGTTGAATATTCTAAGATATAATGACTAATGATAATAGTAACATAAAATGTTTATTATAATGGTGGGGTTTGGGTGGTTTATAATGGCTGAGTGGTTGAGGAATAGAAAAATAAAACAAAGAAATATAGCATACAAAAATAAAAAGGGTGATAGCTTGATTGGTTTAAAAATGGATGGCATTGACGTAGATGATCGTAATAAAAATAAGGGTAACATTAAAAGATGGCATTCTAATTTAGAAAAATATTTCACACTGGGGGTTAAAATAATGTAAAAGTAGTGAAACACACAATGATAATTAAAGATATAAAATCAAGCAAATAAAATGATATGAAAATATAAAAGAAAAATATAATAATATTAAAGAAATAAAATGTTTGTTCTGGTAATAGGATCGGGAGGCCGAGTTGAGCTCATTGAAGAGCGACAGGGGCTCACCTTTGAGAAGCTCGTGGAGCCTCGCAGACCTTTACACGATGTCGTTCCGCACGGTTTACAGTTGCCGGAAGAAGTTTTTCGCCGTATAAGTCCCGTCGTAAGGTGCCATAGGGGGAGGGGGGGGCATAGGGACGTGGCACCGTCACTTCTTGGAGGGCCTCGGTGAGTCGGTCTATCAAGGTGTCCACTCTGAGCCGGATGTAAGTGGCGGGCACCTCAGAAGCGTCCACGTAGCGTTCCCCGTCTTCGTCATAGTCCTTTGTCCACTGTCCGCCATCATAATCCTGTCGACTTATACGGGTCTACTGTCGTAAACCTGGGTGAGACAACAAGTGAGTTGGAAGCAGTCGGGGTTGAGTGGCAAGGCGTGCAGAGTGGGAAGTTCGCACGGGACAGTAAGGACAAGGTTTGGGATCAAAAGACGCTCTGCTAGTACGTCTCACGTGGCACCAGGACCAGGGGAAAGTTGAGGATTAACTGAGGAAAGCTCGGCGTCCAGCCTGAAGCCGCGGAGGCAGAGAGGAGCCAAAACGGCGGCCACGAGGGCCGCCGTGAGACCTAGCACTGAGCAGACCTCTCCGAAAATATCCACTGTAACCTAACTAACTGTCAACATCCGGACCAACGCCCTTTTTGTCCCTCTCTGGATCCCCGGGTGTCCAGTGGCAAGCTGGTGTCACTTTGAGACGACTTGAAAGACGTCATACTTTATTACTTACATATCACATTGTTTAAATTACGATATATATTAAAACAATAAAATATCTTACCGCTCACATGAGCATTTTTGATGGAAGAGCGTTGACTAAAAGTTAATTTAACTTGTTCAGTGATATTTGGACAAACCAATTTCTTGATAAATCGATAAACCTTAACTAAGTACGCGTTCGGGCTAGTGGCCCTCGTCAGCGTGGTACAGGCTGTACTTCTACGACCAAATTTGATCCTAGAGACTCCCTGAAGAATAAAGAAATGGGTATTTACGTCTATAATTGCGTAAATACGCTGTTCAATAGAAAAATAAGAAAAAAAATTGAAAGTTCAGGTGTTGTTATTAAAAACAAAAAAGTCATATCCTGATATTTCACATGAGATTTTTTTTGTCATTTTTTTAGGCTTTAAATACCCATTTCTTGATTTCTCAGGAAGCCCTCTAGGGTAAATTTGGTCGTAGAGATACAGCCTGCACAGCGCTGAAGAGGGCCAACAGCCTGAAACACATATATACACATATATATATATTATTATATCAACTATATTAATTAAATCAAATACCTAAACACTAATATAATACAATTTTTGCCATCACACACACTTTTTCCTGTAGTTTACGTGTTACTTCTGTATTGCTATTCTATGGCACTTCTAATATTTATTATTGATATACTTTTAGTATGAAGGAAATTGCACCCAAGGTATTTCTCGGGCGAAGCCGGGTCATTCGCCTAGTATATTATAAATATTAAAAAAGGATTTCTGTTGCTTTTTTGAAATTAAATTGATATATATATTTATTATGATTTGTTGCTTGATTTTGGTATGCAGTCGTGGAAAAGATTATAATAAAATAAAGATTGAATCACAATTTGCTTTAATTGAGCTAATAAAGAATACATAAAACATAATTTGATAAAAGTACTTCTTGGCTTAAGGCGTAAGAATAAAAAAAATGGAAAACTTATTTACATAATGTAAAAAAGGTTTGAGCCGGCCATCGGGAAACAACAACAATGAGTTTTTATAGGGGAAGCGTGACCTCTGGCGGTCGATTTAAAAAGAGTATTTGAATATATGAAATATAGTTTTTTTTTAAATAAAATAATATATTTTAATATAACATATATAACATAAAGTTGCAGGAGAATGTATCAATGTACCAAAAGAGTCACCTCTCCCCTTTAAATGTGATTCAGAACGATGGCATTATGTATCATTCTAGTAAAAAAATTACAAGGGTGATGCATAATGCCATCATTCTGATGCACATTTAAAGGGAGAGGTGCATCATTGGTACGCGCACACACACATACACACACACACACACACACATATATATATATTTATTTTTCTCTACTTTAAAACACTTTTCATAAATATATATCACATCATTAGAAATAATTTCAAACTACACTGGTTTCCAAAAAATAAGAAACTTAACCAATATTGAAATTTCTCAAAGCTGAATTATTAACAAATATAAAATTTAGTATACAAACAGTTTAAACTACGGAGAATTTGACTAGCTATATGAAAATAATAAGTCAATATATAGAATGCAAAACCGGCATTAATTAATTAATATGATAAATAGAAAGCATTAATTTATTATTTATTCATAAAAAGTAATTACATTTTCTTGAAGAAGTCTGTGATCACAACTTGTGTTTTCTCTCCCTCACTTATGCCATAGACACAGTGTAACAAATCCGCAGATAGATTGACGTCGTCAGATGTTGCTCTCTTGGAGTGCTCAAGAAACAACAAAACTGTCTCAGCAGCTGTTCTGGCTTCCCTTAACGATGGTAGGCGCTGGGTCACTTGTATCATCATCCTCGCCAAGTTCTTCTTTCGCTGTAACAGTGGACACTAGCAAAATTGTCATCTGTTAGCTTCATTTCCGCCTCCTGGGAATCATCAACCAGTTGAAACTCCCATTCAGTCTCAAATTCTCTGGTGTAATAGCGAAGTTGTCGCGAATGCGATCAAGCAGATTGTGGGTAGATGGGCATCCGCCAATTCCACCATTTTCTGGAGTTGAAGCTTGCGATATTGAGCCTTGAAACTTTTGATGATGCCACTATCCAGTGGTTGCAGACTGGCAGTCATATTTGGTGGAAGGAAGTGTATCTTTATGTTGCTGATACCATCATTAGGGACGCAGTGAGACGTAGCGTTATCTAACAACAGTAGGATACGACGTCCTTCAGAGACAAGCTGCTTGTTGAACTGCAGTAGCCATTCTTGAAAGATACTAGAGGTCATCTATGCTTTGCTGTTAGATGTGTAAGTGCAGTAGAAGTGTGGACTAAAGTTTCTGAAGCAACGAGGCTTTGCCGATTTTCCAATAATCAGCAATCGCCGCTTTTCTGTTCCAGTAGAGTTTCAGCACAGTAGAACAGTGATTCGTGCTTCATCCTTTTGACACCACGGGAGTTTTTCATCTTGTGAGCAAGTCTTCGGTCAGGAATGAGCTGAAAAAATAATCCTGTTTAGTCTGCATTGTATATGTTGGTTGGGTCATATCCGGAGTTCGCCAGAACACTGTTCAAATTTGTAAGGTGTTCATCAATGATAGCTGGAGAAATCGATGCGCCTTCCCCACAGAGCCGTCGTTGTGAAATATGAAATATCCCTTTAAATCTCTGCAGCCACCCACTGCTGTACGCGAAATTTTCTGGTACGTCCAACTGCTCGCCAAGTTCTTTTTGCCTTTTCTCTTAGGAGGTCATCAGTAATAATAATATTATTGGCACGCTTTTGGGTAAACCAGTTGAAGAGAGCGTCTTCCAAGTCACTAAATTTTCCGACTCTTTGTCTCTTTGAAGAACCAACAGTATAATTTTCCCACTTCTCAGCCTGAGTGAGAATATCACGGACAGTTGTTCGTGGAAGTGAGAAACTCTCCAATCTCATTCTTCGACATCGTAGGGTTATTCTTGCCAACTGGCATATCTCCTACTTCTTTTCAATGGTGATCGACTCACGTTTACGCTTTTGGGAACTCATGATACGACAATAAGGTTGTTGTGTTGACGTTAGCAAAGGATGAAGCGACTGTGTATGTCCCAGGCACAAGCAGGAAAGGGGTCTGCTGGCTGTTCACACAATCTGTTATCTGTTGTGTCAACAGCAAACAAAGTCCGGTGCCGCTGGCGGAAAAATGCAGACAGGAAAGGGGAAGCGGGGGTGAGGGACGCTGTGAGCGGCGCTATAACGAGTGGTTTTTGCTACTTGGGATATGAAAAATCAGCGGCGGAAGGCGAACAGCGAGGGAGTGGCGTTATATCGAGAAAAATACATTGATGTCGATTGGGACAAAACGAAAAAGCGGCGTAAGCGAGGGTGGCGTTATATCGAGTGGCGTTATAACGAGAGTAGACTGTATATGAAAATAAAAAAAATATATTTGAAATTATGAATTATGCAAATTATTACCAACATACCCAAAGCTAAGGTTCCAGATCTTAAAGAAATAAGATATCAATAGGGAGTATGATCACCTCTAACAGCTATCAAGGTCTCACAGCGAGCCCTCATACTGTTTACCAGGCTTTGGAGGAGGTCCAGGGGCAGTAAACCCCACTCCTCCAATAGAGCAGTTCTTAGCTCAACGAGGGTTCTGGAGAGGGGTGACGAGCTCCAATACGCCTTCCTAGAGCATTCCACACATGCTCTATTGGATTCAGGTCCGGAGATCTGGCTGGCCAATCCATCCTTCGAACATTCTCACTCTGGAAATATTCATTGACTAGCCTAGCCCTATGCGGACGAGCATTATCGTCCATTAAAATAAAATTGTGACCAATTTGATCTCTATGAGGTCTTAGATAGGGCTCAAGGATCTCGTCCCTGTACCTTTGGGCAGTTAAAGTGCCCCCAGAAAAAAATGTGGAGGGGTGTGCGTCTGCTATAACTGATGCCAGCCCAGACTAAGAGACTGCCCCCCTCTAAAACTGTCTATTTCCCTGATGTTACTGGGATGATAGCGGGTTCCAGGCTCCCTCCAGATGAAAACTCGTCGAGAATCTGTGTTTAAACTAAATCTTGACTCGTCACTGAAGAGAACATTGGCCCACTGATCATGAGTCCAGGCGTGATGTTCCAAGCACCAATCCAAGCGGGCTCTCCTGTGAGCAGAGGTTAATGGGATACAGACCATTGGTCGTCTTGCATAAAGAGCACCTTCGTGAAGCCTTCGGTAAACAGTTTGTCTTGAAATTCTCGTTCCAGTAGCACTTGAGAGTTCATTAGAGAGTTAAATAGCTGTCATCTCCCTATGGCGCTTAGCAGTTACGACCAGATAACGGTTTTCAGAAGTAGCTGTTTTTCTTTTTTCTACCAGAACTTTATTTCATTTGATGGTTCCTGTGTCAATGAACTGTTTCCATATTTTGCTGACCACAGATTTATTCACATTTAACCATTTTGCTACCTCAACTTGTGATTGCCCTGCCTCCATTCTTCCAACAGCTCTCCATTTTAAATCATCTGCTAAAACTTTTCGTAAACTCATATATTAACTAAGGATTAAATAAAATTATAATTGGGCAATTCTTAGATGGGGTAAACGACACGCCAAATAGCACACTTATAAAGACAAGCAAAAATTTGCATATTTTCAATAAACCGAATCGAATGGTTGCGATAAATATATTCTACGACTTAAAATACCTAATTAAATTACTTTTTAGCTTTTAGCTTTGTATATTTTAAAACATATCATTAAAAAACAAAAGTTTCTTATTTTTTGGACACCAGTATATTTGAATGTATTTAAAATAATTATACGCGTTATTATAAATAGTTTAACTTTTCAAAACCAGATGGCGCGCTAATGCATCATGATGTTTATAGTTAGAAAGAACCAGACGCCCACTCAGACCAACTGCCGTCTGCAAGGAAAGAATAAATAACAAATTAGTTGTACATCGAAACCTACGTGGAGCAGAGGCAATTTCCTGTTTCCTTGGAACGTGATACATCGCCTGTACCAAATAGAAGGAACTTTCTTCGAGACAATCAAAGAAGAAAGAGCGGCGTCACCACGGAGATTCATTATTTGGCAAATAAATATATCGACACACATCTATTAACAATTTAATGTAAACACTGGGTGGAAATAAAATCCAGTGTTAGAGCTCAAATAAAAATTTGAAGCATATTAATTAGAAGATATTTTAGTATAAATATTATCTATTTTTAATATATATATATGTTATATTAAAATATATATATATATTTTTTTTATTTAAAATTGTTATCTAAAAATATTATTTTAAATTATAATTTCATAGATTCAAATATTCTGTTAAATCGACCGCCAGAGGTCACTCTTTCCCTATAAAAACTCGTTGTTGTTTTATCCCAATGGCCGGCTCAAAACTTTTGTACATTATGTAAATAATCTTTTGTTTTCCTTGTTTACTCGCCTTAAGCCAGGCAGTACTTTTATCAAACCATGTTTTCTATATATTCTATAAGTGCAATTAAATCTATTTTGATAACTGATTTTATTTAATCATTGCCACGACTGCTCAACAAATATCTCTATTCTCAAAATAATCAGCATCAAGTATTAATTCTATATAACTAATTATCAAAAATCAAACAGAAAAATCTTTTATTTTTATTATAACATATATATATATATGCTATAATACAATATAATGCGGCTTATAATTGTATAATCCCGCATGTGTTTCTTTTGAACGAAAAATCGAAACTTATTTTAAGGAGAAATAAGCCAGGTAGTACTTTTATCAAATTATATTTTTATATATTCCTTTATCTCAATTAAAGCAATTACTGATCAAAACTATTTTTATTATTATATTTTCAAGAATTTTGTCACGACTGTATTACCAATACTATTTAATACTAAAAAGAACCAGCAAATAATTCCATAGCATAATCCTCAAGATAATCAAATTTCAGCAGAAAATCTTTTTATATATAATATATATTACAAAAATATAAAAATGTGGGTGTGAAAGAAACTGTATATATCATATATTTATAAAATAATTTTTCACTTAAATTCATTTGTTTGACGAAACTGAAATTCTGATATTTAGATTTTTCTTTTGGGTAAAAAAACAAATATTATTATACAAAAAGAAAGAGATAGAAAAGAAAAACAGGCAAATAGTCGCCTCACATGTCAATATAAACGCCCGTCTCCACAAACTAGCGAAGGTCGATGATATAGCTAGAAAACGAGATTTAGCAATCTGAGAATTGCCCATCTGGAGACTTTGATTACTGGATATTTTAGCGTCCGTTTTGAGGGAAAAGGTGACCTTATTTTTTATAAATCATTATCCTCCCATCAAAATTGCAAACTACATTTTGGCCATAGATATGACCTAGCTACTTTACCAGCTAAACACCTCTTCGGCTGATTGCGAAAATTGGATTTGATCACTTGTTCATCCCATGATATCATGGCCCGCCCTAGATCGACGAGGGCCATACTCCGAATCTATAGTCTCCATGTGGACGCTTCTCAGTTTTCCAAATCTGGTGTTGTGGCTTTTTTACCGAGCTGAGTTCGCTAGTTTGCGGCGAAGGGCAATAGATGGCGCCTAGTTTTTGGCGTCTATTCTGACAAGATGAGGCGACTTTATTTTATAGTCATTATCATACCGGCAAAAATTTGCATCTATATGGAGTTAAACCTGTCTATAGCGCTCTCTCTAAATAGCGCCTCCCTCTCTATAGCGATTTTAAATACGTAATACGATGCGATTTACATTAAAAGTGACCCGTCTATAGCACCCCCTCTCTATAGCACCCTATTTTGGTGAATCCCAAGAGGTATCGCTATAGACAGGTTCAACTGTATGGTCTGTATGGTCACTTTTAATGTAATTCGCATCGTGCTTAAAATCGAGCGCTAGAGAGGAAGACGCTATTTAGAGGGGGCGCTATAGACAATTTTAAATATACATGCTTCTTATTCTCTACTTTGAAACTCTTCTTAAATATATGTATCACATAATTGTTCTACGAGCTAGAGAGTATATTAAAACTATTAGCTTTTGTCTGAATTTGTCAAAAATAATGTTGTGGCTCTTTCTTTATTACCACCTCTACGTATTTTACTGAGGTGAAAAAAAATGCATTGTTTTAACGAATATTTAAAGGGAGAGGTGCCTTTTTTGGAACATGTATATCAAACTAACCATCAAAATAGTCTTCAATCTATATATATTTTTATATTAAATTATTTTTTAAAAATTGAAATATTTAACTAAAATATTAATTTAAAAATTGAAGAATAAATAGATTCTATATATATTGTTGCACCAAGTTGCAGCTTTGCAGGGTCGTCGACCTTGGTTTTCTCCTTCTTGGTGTTATACACGTGTCCCCTGCAGGTTTTCATACTCAAAGCAGATAAAGAAAAGTAAATGAAAAATAAACTACCTTTTAAAGTTATTGTGTTTATTTATTCGTTGTCTTCCTCGTAGGTCGTGATCCGCAGTCTTGCTCTAGGTCCTCTCTCGCTCCAATAATCAAACAAGATATATGTAAAATAAAATATTACAAAAGGAATGAAACCTTAAAAAGGAATGATGATAATCTAAATAATCTGTTTTAAATAAATATTAAATATCATAGAATATTTCGAATAAATGTAGGGCGCATTGAAATTGATGCAACAATATAAAGGTTTCACGCAAAAGCTTAGGCATCTATGCGTCATATATGCGGAACATATAAAAGCGAAAGTAAAGATTGTTAAGTAGAAAAGAGATTTATAAAAAACCAAAATTATGATACTTTTAACAATATACATTTTGGGTTATAACTATGCTAAATAAGATTATATCTTTGATATCGATATTTTATGGGATTAGAGCAAAGCATCTTATAACTTGATAGCGAACTCTTCGACATATTCAGAGAGATCAGGGGAGTGTAATAAAATCCAATAAAAATATTTATTATGATGCATAGCGCGCCATCTGTTATGAATATTCGAAACTATTATAAACGCGTATGATTCTTTTGAAAATTTAACAATTTCTATACTGCCCTTTCTGCAATGGAAATTAAAATTAAAAAGATTTATATTACAATCCTTTTATGCAAAACACTTGAGGTATAAAAAAGAAAAGTGTTTGTTCTGTAAATACACTGCGTGACATTGAAAATGGAACACCAAGAAATAGTGGCCAGAAAGTGATAAAACTCGGCAGACAGAGAGAGACAGGGACGAACAATAAGTTATCTTTATTTCAAAATGATAGTCATAATACAGAGCGAGAACGGCGTCGGCTTAGTAGCAAGTAGGACCACCGCGGACGGAGATACACGCAGCAACACGTCTAGGTAGAGAGTCAATCAGAGTACGGATAGCGTCCTGAGGGATGGCTCTCCATTCCTTCTCAACCATTTGCCACAGTTCGTCTTCTGAACGCAGCTGTGGCAAGGCATGCAAACGGCGTCCAATGATGTCCCAGACGTGCTCGATTGGTGAGAGATCAGGAGAGTACGGTGGCCAGGGAAGCATCTGTACATCTTGCAGAGCTTGTTGGCTAATGCGAGCAGTGTGCGGTCGGGCGTTATCCTGCTGATAAAGGGCATTGGGTACCCCCTGAAGGTAGGGGAGTGTCACCGGTCGCAGCACATCATCAACGTATCGTTGCACCGTCATAGTGCCCTGAATACGAAGTAAAGGTGACCTGGAATCATACGCGATTGCGCCCCAAACCATGATTCCACGTTGTCGCAAGGTGGGGCGTTCCACAATTGCTGCCGGATTGGACCTTTCTCCACGTCGACGCCACACGCGTACACGGCGACTATCACTGAACAAGCAGAAACGCGACTCATCTGAGAACACGACCCTGTGCCATTCCGTCATCCACGTCGATCTAGCCCGGCACCATTCAAAACGTTGGCGCCTATTCGGTGGGGTCAATGGCAGTCTTCTTAGCGGACGGCATGAGTGCAAGCCATTAGCAACCAATCGACGGGAAATGGTTCTGGTCGAGATGGAATGATCTAGGGTGTCTTGCATATGTTGCAGGATGGCGGTACAAGTGGCTTGTGGGGCCGCCACTGCTTGTCGAAGGATACGCCGATCCACACGTGCTGACGTCACTCTGGTTGCACCGGAATTCCTATAAATTGCCACATTTCCTTGTTCCAACCATCTTCTCCACAGTCGGTGCACCGTGGACGCACCAAGGTGTGTATCAGCTGCGATTTGACGTATGGACCAACCTGCCCTTTTCAGTCCGATCACCATGCCCCTCGTAAAAGCGTCTGTCTGCTTGAACTGCCTCCGTTTACGATGACCTGGCATTCTCTGTTATTACACGTGTCTTTTGACACAAGAACAAAATTTCTACAATGATTTTCCTTGAAGAAATAACGACACGAATACTGTCCTTTCTGCAAGTTCCTTCCCTTATATCTTACTCCATGTGCGCACGAGAGCTGCGCATTTTACATCATTTGCATAACTCGGTTAGGCGCGTCTACCCTGAAATTTGCATAATTTTCTGGCCACTATTTCTTGGTGTTCCATTTTCAATGTCACGCAGTGTAATAAAAGAAAAAGTTGTGATCGATTTAACTTCACAATCAGAAGCTTTCCACAAAACCGTAACTTTAGAAGGCCTAACTAAGCCAGATGATTTCGCAAAATGACCCTCATTAGTCGAGAAGGCTTCAATTTCATGGTATCTCAGAAAACCACTCTCGTCCAGAATTTTCTCCGAATTTGTTAAAATAGATCGAAATATAATCCTTAAAGAGAAAATAAATAATGGGCTAACCAGAATAAAAATAATGTGGGCTCGATAATGTCAAATAATGGCTGTTATTAGAGGATACGAAGAAGAGAAGATAATTGGACCGAACGGGATGGCGACCTTCAACCAAGGTTAACCTCAGTGATGGAGATGGCAAGGTATGAGAGATATGGTGATGTAAAACATAATTATAAAGATATTTATAAAACCTGCGAAGAAGTAAATAAGTTTTTGAATTAACAAGTTAATCGTAAAAAAGATTCTGAATTTATAGAAGAATTATCTTATATTAAGAACATATTCAATCTACAAAGTAGCAATCTAAGATCTCTTAATGAGATAATTCTCCATCTCCTTCAAATATATTGATCTTTTCGACGGATTATATAATTAGCGAAATGCAGAATTTTCTTAAGCCTAATTACGAATCAGAAGCCAGCCTGAAGTGATAGGTCAATATGCCGAGACCACCACTTCTATTAAGGCAATTCAGTGTTTCCCAAGCTATTTGTGGCGGGAATTTATATGGGACAATCGAGTCTCTGTGAAGATAAAGGTGACTCATGATCCATTATGTATATTTTTATAAAGAAATTTGAATTTTTCTCTATTTTCTTTTATATTATTTCAATGTTTATATACACTTGGAGTATTGATGTGTTCGATTAGCATTTCAAAATGATATTAAATCATTGCGAGAATGTGTATTTTTTATAAGATATTTTACTTTAACATTTGCTTAAATCACCATCAATAATTAAATATATTAGAAGAATGTAATATAACAGCAGTATGCTAGATTAAACTGGCGAAACCTCTGGGAGGGTTCGCCACTGATGAGTCAGGCCCTCTCATTAATTTTTCCATTGCAGTAAGGACAGTAGAAATTGTTGAAATTTTAAAAGAATCATACGCGACTATAAGAGTTTCGAATTTTCATGACAGATGGCACGCTAATGCCTCATGATAATCTACCAATCGCAAACCACCACCTAAATACCAGAAATGTACCAATCCCTTTAAAAAGGGTTTACCATCTTTGTTTACCGCTGCAGTATAGAACGTACTATATTTGTTTGCTTAAGGCTTCCTGACACCGTCATGTGAATGTTCTTAGAGATTGGCAGTTTCTATAAGATTTAGAACGACAAATACTGCCGTAAGTCCGCCTAGATATTTCCTCTACTACAAGGAATGCAAATTTTAAGATATCACATTATGAAAATTGTGTGAAAGTGCAAATATTAATTATTTCGGAACACACAAAAAATAAATAAATTAGCTACCACTTGAAGTATTTTGGCATTGAAATAAAGGCCAATTTCTTCATTGTTTCAGATAACGCCCGGACTTTTGGAAACACGGAAAATCAATAGGCGTCGGGCAATGACCTTTAACGGAGGAGATTTACGGAGTGAGAGTTTATGGAGCTCACGATTATTTTGACCATAGTAAAAAGGCTTTTTCCTGATATATAAATATATCAGGGTAGCAACTCTCTCATTTTTATACATGTATATATATTTTTTTCGGGAGGATGGTGGTCAAGTCCTAAAAACAGGTACCATTCTATTTTTAATAATTACTCGTAATTAAACAATGCATTTCCTTCATCACGCCAGTACAAAACGTAAAGGAGATGATGAAGAATGCGCCATAACACACAACACCAGTTTTGGAAATAACCTACATGTAGACCATAGTTTCGGGCTATGGACCTCATCAAACAGAGGTGACTTCGATTTCATAACAACTTACGCGAATTTATATTTTAAGCTGGTGAAGAGGTAAAGCCGATATTTCCAAAACTGATGCTGTAGCTCATTTTTCATCACAATATTCACGTCTTGTACTGAAGTAATGAGAAAAGTCATTGTTATAGTATATTTAGTATAACGGGAGTGGTTTCTCTTTTGTTACGTGAATGTCTTAGATCCGCAACCTTATATTGTAATCTGGCCTAAAAATGTAACCTGCCACTTCACGCGTTTTATTCTTTTACATAAAGCAATTTTTCAATGTCCTTAATGCAATGATAAAATAATGGGAGGGCCTGGCTGATCAGTGGTGAACACTCCCAGCATTTTATAGAATCAAATTGTCTTGAGACCGGCTAGCATGAATGATGTTCTTCTACCTTTCTCTGTAATACGTAATCCATGGGAAAAACTATAGGTAGGTTTTTGCTAAATTTTAACATCAGGTTTTCCTCTTAGCAAATTGTGCATTGAAGTAAAAGGCAAGCCAGTTGAAATAGAGTCCGGGAGAATGCTCCAGGAGGGTTACAAGCCACTCCAGTTGTAATTTGTAAACGTTCTTTATTATCAGATTATTATTGGTTTGAACTAAGATGATTCTGTTTGTTATGGTATCATTCCATTTATAGCCAAGTTAGAGCGGCTGTGATAGAAACTGCTTATGAGGCTTATAGATTTCTAGTTGTTACCTAGATTTGTAGGTCCCAGGCTTGAGAAGAATATTTAAAAATATATTTACTTCTATTATTGTATAGTCTCTTTTTGGCGTTGCGAATGATTATTGGATATTTCAATTATTTATTTATATTATAGTGTGCTAGTGACCTGTCTCTTGTAATAAAAGGTTTTTAACTGTGAGATGTATGGAACACACCTACAAACAATAAAATTTCCAAAGAAAGTACCTTACTCTTTCCAAACTGAAGTATTAAACATAGTGCACTGCTCTAGTGCCTAATAAAAGAGAGAGATGTCTTATTTCCTACCGCAACTCTATGTTTTACACAATAAAATACATCGTAGCAGCTCTAGTTGAGTCACAGCTTGTAATTTCAGACGAATTCCAACAGCTTGGAACTTGTGCGTGATTGATGTTTCCTGTTTTCATCAAGAAAATACTTTTTTGGCCAATATTTGGAATAAACATTAAAATATATTTGATGTTTTGAACGATTGGCAAAATGACCGTTATCAAAGATCGATTTTAAAAACGTCATAGATTCATCATCAGAAAAATAAGTTAAATATTATTTTCATTCACATCATGCACTCCTTAATAATGCCCTTCGATATGAACTCAAATGAATCCTTTGCAGTTGCTGATATCAGTAATTATAATGTGATCTAAAAAAATGAATTGCTTTATAAATTTCCAAAATAATACATTTTTAATTTTTTGGGATTTATGTCTTGTGATATGTCTTGTACTATTTCCATATATTATTCAACCTTGCAACTGCTCTCTTTTAAATAGAAATCGCTCTCCTAAAGATTGAACCTTATTCAAATCTAGAGCTTCAATTCGACTGGTCTAATAATTACAGTGCGCTTCCATATTTTTATGTCTTTTAAAAAATAGAAAACTTCGGAAAATATTTATTTTATTTTATCGATATTTCGACAATATTCCTTTGTCCTTATCGTGAAAAATAAAAATAAACAAATACACACATTTGGTAGTCTTTAGAAACTTATTTGAGGTTCATATGTGTGATCTCGTGTGAACTTTCAAATTTTCCACAACATCGAAATATATAACCCGAGTCAAAAAATTTAAGCAAAATTTAAACTAATTTCAGTCTCTCTTGGAACTAAAATAAACATGAATAAAATTATGACAATAATTTAGTGGAATTGATATTTTTACAAAAAATATATATATTTATATGTGAAAAAACAATAAAAAATTAAAAATATAAAAGAGGTCTGGTGTTGATATTAAAAACATAAAAAGCATATCCTGACCAGGCTCACATGAGCATTTATAGATAACAGAGCGCCATCTAGTGGAACAAAAATAAACTAAACGTTTAAATAACTTGTTCCGTGATATTTGGTCAATCCAATTTCTTGATAATTCAAGAAAGGTAAAACCAGGAACGCTTTTCGGGCTGTTGGCCCTAGTCAGCGTGGTTCAGACTTTTCATCTACGACCAAAATTCGGTCCCAGAGGTTTCCTGAGAAATCAAGAAATGGGTATTTAAGGCCAAATTTGCGTAAATACGCTTTTCATGTAATGGAGGACTACTTACTATTAAACCTCCCTTTGAAATTTTAATGATTTATAGCCCGTCAAAGGATTCTATGGCTACTTTTCCGCGAGGATATCACGGGATTTTGGAACAGCGACCCTTTAAATCGCTACTTCTGCAATGTTGGCATCCAAGACAATTTGTTCCCTATCTATTCCATTGCCCATTCCTACATGGAAAGAGACTGGAAATTCGCGAAATTTCGCGAAATATGTATATAAAATCTTTACTACTCTCCTGCTGGATAAAACATTTGTTTATGAATATTTTAAAAATATCAAGGCGATTGATAAAATGAGAGAAGAAGTGCTCAACTCCACAGACAACGGCTGATTGTTCCACCTCCCCTCTAAATTGATTTTCCTCCTCACTCATGTACATATGATGCACTAGCGCGCCATCTGTTATCAAAATTCGAAACTATTCTAAAGGCCTAAGTATCTTTTTTATATTAAACAATTTCTACTGCCCTTACTGCAATGGAAAAATTAATGAGAGGGCCTGGCTGATTAGTGGTGAACCCTCTCAGCGGTTTCGCCAGTTTAATCTGCCATACCGCTGTTATATTGCATTTTTGGAACTTCCTTTTATAGTGATACTGTTGATAGACTCTTTGAATGGGTATTTTAGAAGAACTATGGACATAAGCTTAGAAGACAGTAGATTGTTGTTGTTGTTGTCGTGTCCAAAGAAGAGTCTCAGATGTCTCCATGTATCTCCATCACAGCAGCAGCAATATCCACTATCTTGGGTGTGTAAAGCTGCTGCTCTGGGTCTAAGTCAATTTTCTGCAAGGCTGCGGCCATTGCTGGCATGAGAATATGTGAGTAGGTGTTAGTTCCACACCAGGACAGTTGTTGCATGTCCTATAGGTTCTTATGCCATCTGGATGTATTGTCATTCCTTTATAGTGTTTTGTTCTAAGTCTTGTTATAGTTTTTGTCAGTTTTCTCTCAGAGTTTATTTCACATATTTGATCTTTTCTTATTTTTTGTTTGATTATCTTGTATTTTGCCAAAGCATCAGCGTCAAATACTGACATTTGTTCTTTCCTTTGCCTCAGCTTTCTGGCTTCCTTTGCCAATTCATCTGCCATTTCATTACCCTCGATCCCAACATGGGCAGGAATCCAATGTAGAATGCAGTTCTTCTCCAATGTTTCCAGTTGGGTAAGTAATGAGTGCATTTTCTGCGTGATTCTAGTATTGCCCTTCTGAATTGCTTCTAGAGCGGATCTGGAGTCGCTGTATATTATGATTCCTTCTGCTTGATGCAGGGATGGTTGGTTCAGGCATACATCAAGGGCTTTCCAGATAGCTGTCAGTTCACAAGTGAAGTTTGACGAAATCTTTCCTGCTCCTTCTTTGATTTTGATGTGTGTTCCATCTTGGAGTATTATGTTAATTCCGGCCCCTCCATTACTTGGGGTAAGGTCTGATGATCATCAATTGTGTCAAGTCCTTTCTTTTTAAGTATGATTTTGTTCTCTTTTTTATTGCAGGGTTCGTTCAGGTTGAGATTAATGATTATATTTGATGGTAATGGGGTAGGAAATTTTGGTTCTTCTTGAATTTGAAAGTCACTGTGTTTCATGTTTATGCCTTTTCTAATATTGTTGTCGTACTGAAGTGTTGAAGATCTTTTAAGTCTTTCTTTTTGTGTCCAGTTTAAATAGGTTCTATGGGATATGTGTTCGGTTTTTTACTTTTTAGGCTATTTGTGAATTTTATTGTTTTTAATTGTCTTCTGCTTTCGAGTAGGTCTAGGCCACATTCTCTTTGAATTTTCTCATTGTTGGTGGAAGAAACAGCACCAGTGATTATTTTGGCCGCTTTTGCTTGAACACTGTATAGTCTTCCTTTTAGTGATGAGCTTGAGGAGCCCAGACAGGTGTTGCATATTCCATTATTGGCATTATTAAGGTGGTATATGTTGTTCTGAGGGTTTTGGGTTTTGCTCCCCAATTTGTTCCACATAACCTTCTCAGAATATTTAGTTTTCTGGTAGCTCTATTTGAGGTGCTAATTATGTGTTCTGTAAATCGCAATTCCTCATCAAGTATCACACCTAGGTATTTTGGATTTCTAATTTTATCAATTATTTGGTTGATTATGCTTATTTTGGGATTAAATTTATGCCTGTTTTTCCTGTCAGAGGAGAAGACGCATAGGTTTGTTTTTATTGGGTTTATGGTCATTTTGAGTTCCATTGCCCACTTCTACAGTCCTCTCATTGATGTGTTCAGTATTTTTTCTGATTTTTCTATACTGCTACTTGTGTGCCATATGACTATATCATCTGTATAACAGGCAACCTTTGTGTCTTCAGTGAGGTAAGGATGGATGTCGTTAATAAGGAAGAGTAGAGGACTGAGCACAGAACCCTGAGGTACACCAGCCCATGTTCTTTTGCCCTTGGAAAATGCTCCATTAACCCGAACCTTTATCCTTCTTCCACTTAAGAAGTCTGCAATCCAGATTAAGGCTTTTCCACTTACTCCGATGTTGTGCAGCCTTTCAAGTAATTTCTCCCTCCATACTCGATCAAAAGCTGAGGTCATATCCAGGAATACGGCCGTTGTCTTCTTTGTTGTTTTTTCCTGGAAAGAATCTATTATTGATTGGCAGAAGTAGAACAGTTGATCAGTTGTACAATGTCTAGATCTATAGGCAGTTTGGTAGAAGTTTATTTTATTATTGTTAGTGAGCCAGACTATGAGCCTAGAGTGGATGATTCCTTTTGTTATTTTACAAAGTATGCTTGTGAGAGCAATTGGCCGATAGTTCTTGCATTCCTTGGCATCTTTGTTTGGTTTCGGTATTGGCACTATAATTGATATCTTCCAATTCTTTGGTAGTTTACCAGTTTGCCATGAAATGTTCAGTATTCGTAGGAGTTGATTTTTAGCTTTGTCTCCAAAGTGTTTAATCATTTGACCAAAGATTAGATCATCTCCTGGTGACATCTTGGATTTAACTTTCCTATTGATGAATTTAGCTCACTCAGTGTGAAGTCTCTCGAAAAAATATCTTGTTGATGGTAATTTCTTGCTTGTTTAACTAACTTGTTTATATTATTTTTTAGAGTCCTGTCTTCATTCGTGTAGTTGAGTCTAGAAGTGCTTGAAAGATATTCAGCTATTATGTCAGCCATCTGTTTGTTCGTTCTCGCTGTTCTATTCATATCGGTTAGAGTATTGGAGGATTGGTGTTGGTTTTGATTGTTTTCTAACACTCTAATTATATTCCAGTGTTGGCTGTCCTTTCTTGGATCCATTTTTTCGCAGAATTCTGCCCATTTTTCTTGTTTGTATATCCAAATTTCTTGTTTAATTTTGTGACTAATTTCAATGAGTTTCTTTCTGTTTTCTTCTGTTTTATTTGTTTTGAGAAGTTCATTGATATTGTCTCTCTCTGCAATCATTGCCTCGATGTTGTGGTCCTTCCAGAAAGGTATCCACAGGTCTTTACGTCTGCCTCTAGGTATCGATGCTTTTGCAGCTTTGGATATGTTCGAAGAGAATTTTTCCAAGTTTTTGTCAAGCGTTCTGTAATTTGATTCTTCGTTACACAGTTCTTCGAGCTTTTCTGTGAATTTTTTCCAGTCGGCTTTCCTAAAGTTCCATGTTATTTTATTTTGTTGGACATTCTCAATTTTGAAGTTTAGGGTTGTTAAAATATTGGTCTGTTGTCACTGATTGCACTTTTCAGGATTTTCCATTGTGTTGTGGGTGCGATGTTGTAATTTATCGCTGTGATGTCTATTGCGGATTCTGTGCATGTGGACTTGGATAGATAGGTGTTCTCTCCGTTTTTTAACGGTGTAAGTTCGATGTCGGTTAGCATGTCCTCAACCTGCTGAACTTTGTTATCCTGGACAGGTGATCCCCAAGTTGGACCTTTGGCGTTAAAGTCGCCAAGTATGATTGTGATATCCGAAGACGCTTCACTTAATGTCTCTATCAGGCCTGTATTGATGCTAGTGTTATCGGGGTGATAAACATTTATGATTGTTATTGTTTTTTCTGGGAGGTAGATTTCTATTGCCTGAGCTTCTGTCGTGCTTTCTGTAGGCTTACTCTGATTATAAGAGATTTCTTTATATTTGATTTCTGGTGTTTTAATCAAAACGGCAAGTCCTCCTCCAAATTTTCCCGGTCTGTCCTTTCGTAGTGTGGCATAACCTTTGATATTGAATCTCAGATTGTGATTCAATTTTGTCTCCTGGACAGTAGAAATACATACATTTATAAATATATAATCTGCTTCGAGCAATCGCTCTTCCGCAAATATGTACATATATAACCTTTTAGGGGAATCCCCTTGTAAGACAATAGTATCTTAATAAAGGTTTTTTGTTGTTGTTGTTGTTGCTTTTTCATGTAAAAAAACAATAAAAAATGAAAAAATATGAATAATGTTTTATTATATTATATTGTTTTTTTCGCATGAAAATCATATTTACGCAAATCATTAAATTTTCAATTCGAACTCTTCTCTGTCTTTTCTCTCTCTCTCTTTTTAAATAACTATCCGGGTCTCTGTATAAGCCTGTTTGACTCCGTGTGTAAGAGTTCTTGTGACCTTTCTTATGTGAAATATGGGATTGATAGAATTGAAATTTATAAATATGTCAATTAATCAATACCTTTATTGGAACCTTTAGTCATATATACAGATTATCCTGAGAAATATACCGCAATGTGGTTAGAAAAGATAGGATGAAAGAAATAAGAATAAATAATATTATATGGCTGAATATATTTCTAGAGCTATAATTATTTTGATTTAATACTATATATATATAACTGGTGTTGTCGCTTTGTCACCGACCCGAAGCCGAAAGTTTGCCGCGACGGTCAATAGATGGCGTCTGGTTTTGACGTCTATTTTGACGGGAGAGGCGACCCTTGTCTCTTTAGATCAATATCCTCCCGGTAAACATTCCATCTATATATATTTTATGAATAATTTGTTGTTGTTAGATAAAGGGTTGATAAGACAAAGGATCGATAGGATAAAGGGTTGAAGGTGCAGTCGTGACAAGAAAAATATAATTATTTACCCTCAAGTAGCTTTTATTTTCAATTACTTGAGAAAAGATTACACATTAGTTATTTTCACATTATATAGAATTTATAATGTTAATCCTATATTAGTGATTTAAAAAGATAGATATTTTAACTACGCATATTTACAACAAAACTGAAAGTCATTCTAAAAACGATGATAACATAAGTAGAATTATCAATGAATATAATAATAAAATATATATTTTTTTAAATATAGAAATATTTGAGTTTTTAGATTATATAATATACTAGCGGATGTACCCGGCTTCGCCCAGGTTTTTCTCGAGGGAATGTTTGTAGTCTAGTAATAAGAAAATATACTACACCTAAAAACTATCAGAGAAAAGAGAAACCACGGAAGGTGAACAGAAAAATGCTTACAATTGATGTTATGTTTACGATATCAAGTTAAATAAAAACAAAGATAAAATTTGCATATGTTGGTCACTATAAATTTGTATATTTGTTAGGCGAAATTAGAACATGATAAAACAATTGGGTATTTAAAAACAAATGTAGAAATAAAAGTTGAAGTATAATAAACAATGTTAAAGATTAGTTTTAATTATTAATCAAGATTGTGTGTGAATATGTGAGAAAGATGTAATATCGTTGTTGTTTTCTTGGCCGACTGTTTTACATATGGTGTTATCTTAAAATTGCTTGTTTTGAATATTTTTTAGATTGAGATTATTAGCTAGTATGTAGAATAATTAACTCTGTTGAAATTTAATTTTGTATTTATATATAAATAAAATTGACTCTGTTGATTTTTTTTGTATTTAATCGATAACAGCGAAGTTATGCATGTTAATGTTAGGAAATATATTTTGATGTTAAGCAAAACCTGCTCCATCTCGTTTTACATAAATATTGAAAATTTGGTTGAAATTGATGCATTGTAACGAAAGTTTTGAGTGAAGTCCACTTATGAAATTTCCATTTTATTAATATAGATATATATATTAATTAAAAGACATATTTTGGATCTAAAATAAAACAAAATCCAAATATATGTCTTTTAATTGATAATTTCATATATGGATTGCTCTATATTTAAGATATTTATATATGTATTATAGGTATCTTTCTGTTTTCATTTTTATTCATAGATTTCATAAGTTATGGAAAGTGTAGAAAAAACACTGGACTCAGTAAAGAAAGAAACATATAAAGAACTATTGAACCTATATTACATCTTCATTCCTGACTTTACAATTTAATAGAATCCTCAAGTAATCTTGGGCTGTTTCTTTACTATTTTCATTTCTCTAGAATTCGGGCTAACACGTCCTTCAGCATTAGAACTATATGTATGACTTCCAGCTAACTATACACGCCGAAAATAAAAATATATGCATATATTTTTGAAAATAGAGCAATCCATAAATAATTCTATAAATAAAAAGGCATATATTGTATCAAAATATCATGCATAATGATTTATAATTATTATATATATAATACATATATTGTTCTGAAAATAGAGCAATCCATACTTAAATCATTAGATAATAAAAAGGCATATATTAATTAATGATTGATATTTTTATCCAATATATGCCTTTTTAATTAATGAATATATATGTTATAAAATTATTTTACATATTTTGAAATCGTATATATAATTATCTTACAGTGATATTAGCTTATTAACAGTTTTTTTTTTCAATTACAGTTTCCAACTATATATAAAATTAGCAGACCAATGATATACTCTTACAATATCTTCATACCCACAAAAATCTCAAATAGCAAAAGAAAACATAATCGGTTTAATTATGGATTTTTATTATATCCTCTGCGTTGTATGTCTCTGGAAGATCAATACTACGGTTACTGTTGATTTGTGTTCAGATATTATTGATTCTATAACCAATCTTTACTGCCTATTATGGATATTGATGTAATGTACTGTAGGTTCTGATAAATTGATTGTAAACCGTTTCATTTATATGTTGTAATATTAATTACAATGAGTTTCTAACTTTTATTATCAAGGGTGGTTCCAAATGTTTTTGCATTAATTTATACCATTAAAATCTACATGCATTTTTACCCAACATAAACATTTTCATAAAATGTAACAACAATGATTCATAGAGGGCGCGACTTTGTTCACAGCGCGCGGCAGAGATTTATTTCTAAACATTGCATCAAACACAATGACGTTGACTTGAGAACGATTACGCGCCATGAGCTTTTATGATTACCAAAGTAATTTAACTTCTAAAGAATCCAATGAAAGATTGATGAAGGCTTTAGGATATAAAGATCCTTCTATTTGAACAGTTTTTAAATGGTTTAATGATTTTAAATTTGGAAAAACCAACCTTGAAGATGAACCTCGTTCAAATCGACCACCACCAGCATTGTTCCAAGAATAAAATGAGCTGGCAAGATTTTTACTTAGAGAAGATCGAAGAATTATGTATCAGCAGTTAGAGAAAAGAGTGGGTATTGGATCGGCAGCAAATAACACCATCATTAATGATCCTTTGAAATACAGAAAACGTGTTGGTAGATGGGTACCTCACAGTTTGCCTGACGACCAAAAATTTGGTCGCGTTAAATGGTGTAATTTCATTTTGAAAAAATTTGATGAAGGAAAATCAAAGGCTCTTTTAATATTATTACAGGTGACGAAATTGAGATACAATTTTGATCCAGAAACAAAACGGCAATATACTCTTTGGTTCTCTTCAAAATCACTTCCTCCTAAGAACGTTCACAGAGCTCGAAGTATTGAAAAACAAATTATTACTTGTTTTCTTTTAGAAAAAGTAGTTTCATTGATATTGTGAAGCTATAAGATCAAAAGACAGTTAATAGTGACTGGTATACAACAAAATGCCTTCAAGCAGTATTTGAAAAAATCAAGCAAAGCAGACCAAGAGCTCAACTTAGAGGTGTCCTTCTTCATATTTAAATACTCCTATAACACCATTAGTTCCACGTGGATAAATTTGAATGCTGTTTCTCTAAAAGCAACAATCGTTTTTTCCATTTATCTAGCACAGCAGTCTGCATAAATCCATATCAATTACCTCCAAATCTTAGGTAATATCGAACTCGTTAATGGGTCTTTGGAGTAATGGGTGCTGAAATATTTATATAGCTTTTCTTTAATTGACAAGTCTGTAATTTTCACGTCGGAGAGACTCAACTCAAACACGAGATCTAGACTTATATCGATTCGTTTCTTTCTTTCAATAAACTGGACGAGCTTTCAAGCAGAAAGCCTTTTCTTTATGGCCTTTATACGATAAAACAGCTCGTAAGAAAATCCATCTTATATATGTACATCTAATTAATATTTACATACCAAAATATATAACGACATAAAGTTGCTGGAGGATAATATTCATGTTCCAAAAAATTTGTTGTATTTTTATATCCTTAAAATAGATCCCTTCCACTTTATCAGCTTAAACACCTTTTTGGTAAATTCGACCGATTTCATAACTCCTCTCTAGTAGGATGTTATTAAATCGAAGGCGCCCCTGTACTGACGAGGGTCATAGCCTGAAACCATGGTATACAGAATGTTGGCTTTCGATTAAATTTTCCAATCTGGTGTTGTAACTCATTCCTCATTACCACTTGTGATATCTTTACTACGGTAATGAACATATAAAGCAGTATGAAGGACAGTAGAAATTGTTTTAATTTCAAAAGAATCCTACGCGTCTATAATAGTTTCGAATTTTCATAACAAATGGCCCGCTAATGCATCATAATATAAAGCATTAAAAATGATTTCATATGAAGCACTGTTTCATTGCATAATTAAAGGTAGTGGTACCTATTTTGGTAAAACCCAAAATATGTTTAAGATTGTTAAAACTGTGAATACTATAAATTAATAAAATACATTTTAAGAAAAATATATACGGTATTTTAGCGCGCCATCTGTTATAATAAATTTTAACTATTTTTGACGAGTCAAAAATAGTTCAAATTACCTTAAAATATATATATATAATAATGTTTCTACACATTTTGAGCCGCGCTAAACCCTCTACCTACAAACAAACTATTTTCCCAAGGACAGGTCACCTATTTACAGCCATGTTCTTGTCCTCCCATATTGGATTTATAATTCTATTGTTCTGTTAATGCTGTTGTTTTCCACTGAAACAACAGCTTTCCAAACCAATCTTTGGCATTATTTCGATATATTATTGTTGTTACATATCGCTTTCTACAGATTATATTGATAACCTAGTTCCTGAGGGTGATCGACTATCAGAGATTTCGAGTCGTTGCTATTGACAGTCCTTTTGTGCCTTTTAATTTCGTACCAATGCTAGTCTTGTTTCTCCCAACTTTAATTGAAATCCACTATGGTGATTCACACAAAGTGGACATGCTTTATTGATAGTTCTCCAAGTTATGTTAGTTCGGGAATACAATTGTGTACTCATCACATCATTTCTCAGAACAACTCGATATTGAACGTCAGTGATACGTTATAATCCTTCACAGAATTCAACCCATTTTGGTCGTCATACTCATGGGATTGCTCGTGTAGATTTCTCAATAACAGATTTTCTGATTTTTCTTCTTTTGCATCAAAATATAGGATCTATGCCCACAAATACAGTTAAGGTTAACTTTAGAAATCTATGAGAATTTGCCTTGATAAAAGTGCGTATTTGGGTAATGAGTTACAATTCTTTTATCTTTTAAACTGTGTGTGAATCCTTTTTATTTTATTTTACATTTAGAAAGTTGCCTGAATATTTATTTTAAGGATATGTCACAGACTCTCGTAATCCTCTGTGTATAGTTCTTCTGTGGTGTGGTATATTTGTTCATCGCTCGCACCTATCATTAGCCGTTTGCACCATTCCATCATAGGAAATGTATAGGAATACATTCGTCTTTGTTATATTTACTTATCTTTTGAAATTAAATTTACACAATATTCCACGTCGACTGCGGGGGCCATAAAAATTGTTATAAATTAAATCCATTTTGTTGTAGTTGATAGCTTCAGAAAATATGATAATCCAGATACTTACGTGTATTAAAGTTAATGGTTAGAGACATAACCAAGCCATAGGAAGTTAGACGTCAAATAATGATGCTATTAATTCTCTATAATCTCTTTATTGTGCCTCGGGACACAGAGCGATTCTTCTACCGTGCAACTAGTCTCAATTATAAAGGGCCTTTCTAAAATCAGTCATTCTACCTAGTACAAACAAACACTGCCACAATGTGTAATGATGACCAAAATATAAACTAATATATAAAAATTCAAAATTGATTTAGTTCATTGTATTTCCGAAACCTTTCTCAATACTGAAAATTTGCAGTACCAGACAAAAAGTGTAAATTTGTAGAGCTCCTAAAACTACTGAAGGAATAAATAAGATATTGAAAGGCAAGGGATCAAAATTTCTATCAACTCTTTATAGACACACAGTGACAAGTATATTATTCAATTGTTATCGAATTTTAAAAACTTTTAAAATATATATATATAATATATAATATTTTTGATAAACACCTTTATTTAAAGATTTATTTATAGATTTCTCTGTTTTCAAAACCTTTCTTTATTATATAGAGAGACAAGGATGAATTTTTAACAATATTTATGTTTGCCAATGGGACATCAGATATATCCTATATTTCCTATATTTAATCCAATAATCGGACGCTTCTCAGTTTGCCAAAGCTGGTGTCGTGGCTTTGTTCCCGACCCGAGGCCGCTAGTTTGCGACGACGGTCAATAGATGGCGTCTAGTTTTGACGTTTATTTTGACGGGAGAGGCGACCTTTATCTTTATATATATATTAAATACATTTAATATAAAACTAAACGCGATGAAAAATAGTTCTCAAGTTATCATGTGTCACTATAACCTTTGCTCTAGCATATCTGCTAGACGATATGAGAAAGAAGCCTAAAAATGATAAAAATAGCACATACTTCGTTATATTTACATATTTATACCAATCATCAGTTCAATTGATTAAGCCGTTTAGACGCCAAGTAAGAACCAATATACACACCCAATTACTCTCAAATATACAACGTGTGATCAATAATTTCCAGGAATGAGACTGGATCACGTAAAATATTCAAAATAATGAAATAATTTTATAAGGACCTTATAGATAAAACATTTATCAACACGTAGAAATAAAATTTGATCACATAGACGCACGCGCTCACGTTTTATCGAATTTATAAGCTCGAGTATATCAGAACAATTTCGAATTTCAGCATGGACTGTATTGAAAAACAGCGAGTCTGCATAGGGTTTTTCTTTAAATTAGGGAAAACAGCTTCCGAATCATTTAAATCTTGAAGCAGGCTTTTAAAGAAGACGCCCTATCACAATCGAGGACATTTGAATGGTTTGCACGAATAAAAGCTGGTGGAAAAGGCAAGAGAAAGCAAGGATGTTCAAATCGAAGCTTAAGTGTCTTCTTATCACTTTATTTGATGTAAAGGGATTGGTACACTATGAATTCGTGCCCGAGTGTCAGACCATTAATTAACATTACTATCTTGATTTATTGCGACGTTTAAGAGAGCCTGTGCGTCAGAAAAGACCCGAAAATCGCATCAGAAAAATTGGCTCTTGCATCATGACAACGCACGGCCACATACAGCAGTCACTGTACAACTCTATTTGGCTAAACACGGAATTGCTTTACTACCCCAGCCACCCTATTCTCCTGACCTTGCTCCCAACTACCTTTTCCTTTACACTAAAATTGAAAGAGTCTTTAAAGGACCTCGATTTGACTCAATACCTGATATAGAGGAGAATTCAAAGAATATTTTGAAAAGCCTGAAAGATGAGGATTTTCAGAGGTATTTTGATATCTGGAAAAAAGATGGAACAAGTGTATAGATAGTGACTGTCATTATTTTGAGAAATTTTAAATAAAACTTAATTATACTTTTGTATTTCTTTAAATATTTAGCATTCCTCTAAATTATTGATCACACTATGTATATCAAGATATAAAATATGAATACTTCGAAATATTTGTTAAAATAATAAGACGGTATAACCATAGAATGATCTCAATGTATTATTTATGTGTTGTTTAACCGTAGCAACACAGGATCCCTTTGAAAAAAAAAGGACTTCTATTACAATAATTTATATAATACAATTAAAATACATTTTCGTTATTGATGGTTAGTAAAGTTAAAGTTTGAGAGGTTTGTTTTCTAGCTTTGGTAAATAATTAGAGAAATAAAATGATAAAAAAAACACTTTCAGCATAGCATCGTCAATTACGCAACATATGCTGGATAGAAAAAAAGGAATAAACGAAAAGAGAAAAAGAGCAAAGACAGAAGCATGAAAATAATATTACGACGCGCTAATGCATCATAATAATTTTTAAATAATTAAATAAAAGCTAAGGCAGAGAGAAAGAATTTTTCCCTATCTTCTTTCTTGAGAGATGATCATTTTTATTTTGATTATATTTGTAGTTCAAAGCTTATACTAATTACAATATAGTTTAACATGGAGGGGTGATATATCATACGATATTTTAATAATATATATATTAAAATAAAGGCATATTCATACAATGATATATAACAACAATATATATATATATATATATATATATATTAAAAATAAAGAAGGCATTTTCTGACCACGAGCACATGTGCTTTGTAGATGGCAGAGCGCCATCTAAAAAAGCACATGTGCTCGTGATCAGGAAATGCCTTCTTTATTTTTAATATCAACACCTGACCCACTTATCTTTTTTTTCTATTGTTTTTTTTTTCATATATATATATATATATATATATATATATAATACTTATTTATTTCAATTTAAAGCGCTATGTCCCCCCTAGGACACTTGCGCTGTCATACATGTATGCCTTTACAATTGTCTTGCATATTTACAATAATTGTAGGTCGTAAGAGAGAGAAAAAAAACGAAAACAGGGAACATGATGCACTAGAGCCCATTTTTTTAACAAAATTCGAATTATTTTAAAGGCGTAAGATTCTTTTTAAACTGGTGAAACCGCTGGGAGGGTTCACGACTGATGAGCCAGGCCCTCCCATTAATTTTTCCATTGCAGTAAGGGCAGTAGAAATTGTTTAATTTCAAAAAGAATCTTACTCCTTTAAAATAATTTCTAATTTTGATAATAAATAGCAGTTTATTAAAAATATATTCGTAGCTATATAATTTGAAATTAATCTACAGAAGGTATTAAATTTAATATACATTTCTTTACTGGAAATAAAATTACTTGGATCTGTTACAATTGGGTTATTGTCGATTCTAGAGTCCTGGAAAACAGGACATATAATATAGTAAATAACATTAAATATAAACTATTATATGAATATATTGTAAGCAATCTATATATATATATATATATATATATTTGTTTTGAAAATAGAGCAATTGTTGAGCAATTACAAAAATGTAATGCCTCGATAAAGGTTGGCGTTCAGCCAGCCGAAATATTGGCAAAATAAATATTTTAAAAATCCAATATATGCCTTTTATTATCTAATATATATATATGTTTTCAATACTATATAATTACCTCATCGTATTTATAAACTAGAGAATTGATTATATCTTTTTTTGTGCGTTTTAAACTAATTAATATGAAAAGATTAAGATGACAATATATTATTTTTGACACACGAGTCGATAAAATCAAAGTTTCAATAAAAGTTTTAAATTGTTGACCTTTTTAACTACGCTATTTCAGCGAAAATAAAACAAAAAGGGGTATTAAAATTGCTAGCGCAGCCCCGCCTGCAATATACCTATATTTTGTTATAAAAATATCAATTATAATAAATTAATAGAATTATAAACATGAAAAAATAGGAAGATAATACGACAACAAAAATAGGAGAAAACCATGCGGAGTGATCCAATGATGAAAACTAATGATCGAATATAGTCAACTAATACATCTAATATATTCAAAATGAAAATTTTAAATAGCCTATTCGATTTCTCTTCCAATTTACATAAGTATGCGGAATATCAGTAAAATTTGTCTGATCGTTTAGAAGATAAACTGGTACAAATAAACATACATACCTAAATACTGAATTATATATAGGTTTTTAACTTTTAATTAGACAATTTTAATTTATATTTAGACATTTTTCATTTTAATTTAGACATTTTCATTTTTATTTAGACATTTTCGATTTTAATTTAGACATTTTTCATTTTAATTTAGACATTTTTCATTTTAATTTAAACATTTTTCATTTTAATTTAGAAACATGGAATTTTTATAGTAAAGTCCATGTCTTTAAATTAAAATGAAAAATGTCAAAATTAAAATAAGAAATGTCAAAATTAAAATGAATGTGTCAAATTTAAAATGAAAAATATCTAAATATACATAAATTAAAATTGTCTAATTAAAAGTTAAAAACCTATAAATAATTATTCAATCATTGATTTAATTCAGGATAATATATATATTTTTTTTATTTATTGTTACAAAAGCACGAAGTCCAAAGGACTATTGTGCTGTGCCATTATTATTTACATATGTATGATTAATTATTTACACGATGGATTAGTAGTGTTTTGTAAATTATTGTACAAATAGTTCTAAATTTAACAAAGTTCTCATAAGATAGAGTATATACACAAAGAGAATTTGGTAATGTTTCAAAGTATCTACATACAATTTGATTAGTCAGAGGGCAAGTTAAAAGAAGATGTTCTGGTGATTCAACATCTAAGCGGCAATATATCTATTAAAACACAAACACACACATATACTCGTATATTGCTAGAATAAATATTTATTTATTAGAAATATATTAGGCAATCGTAACACATTTTATTTTATTTACCAAATCGCAAACTCCAATTATTATTTATTACATTCATCTGGGACGTGATAATAAAATAGTTTGTTCGACTGCATTTATATTTATAAGGTAACCTTGAACGTCCTTCACTCTATCGTACGTGATTTCTATTTAACAAGCTTCAAAAGTTTAAACAAAATAAAAAGTTGTTCTTCAAGTTTTATTTATCTTTTTATATTTAAAAAAAAGTTTTAAACAAGTTTCGAGGTCAATTTCGTGAAATGACAGCATTGTCGTGAATGTCCTTGATCGACTTTGCTATTAGCTTTCTTGTCTCCAACCACTTACCGTCAAATTAACCCTGAGCTTTCAAAATGAGCAAACAAGCTTCTTGAGGGGAACGAAATTAAAATCTTCATTTCGACGTTGAATCTATACACACGTCAAACTGTACACAAATCAGATCGAAATTAAAATGTCTTATATAATATTTTGCGCAACGATTTTATATAATATATTTCTGCATCGCTAACCTTTTAGGTGAAAGAGCGTATATAAAATAATAATAATATATAAATGAATAAATATATATAAGAGGGGGTCCTTCTTCCTAGGGAAACATTAAGACATTTAATGCCTTGTGGAGAAGGAATTGTCATATTCACATACTTTCTTCACACGATATAGTTTCCCTTTAATTTTTTATTATTGATTCAAAACAGAGTATTTACAAATATTATAGTTAGAATAAGATTTTTTTATTTATACACAGTGTATATCTAGAATAACTTCGTACTCTACTATCAAACATACCCACAGATTTAATGTTTCTTTGAATCAAAATTTGAAAAAAGGGAAACTATATCATATCCAGAAAGTAAGAATAAGATTTATATATATATATATATATATATGTAATTGAACACATATATCTAGAATAATATCGTACTCTACTAAATAAACTATATCGTATCCAGAGAAAGTTAGAATAATATCGTACTCTACTAGGGAAACTATATCGATCCAGAACGTTATAATAAGATTTTTATATATTTGAACACATATATCTAGAATAATATCGTACTCTACTAGGGAAACTATATCGTGTCCAGAAAGTTAGAATAATATCGTACTCTACTAGAGAAACTATATCGTATCCAGAAAGTTAGAATAAGAATTTTATATATTTGAACACATATATCTAGAATAATATCGTACTCTACTAGGGAAACTATATCGTGTCCAGAAAGTTAGAATAAGATTTTTATATATTTGAACACATATATCTAGAATAATATCGTACTCTACTAGGGAAACTATATCGTTTCCAGAAAGTTAGAATAAGAATTTTATATATTTGAACACATATATCTAGAATAATATCGTACTCTACTAGGGAAACTATATCGTGTCCAGAAAGTTAGAATAAGATTTTTATATATTTGAACACATATATCTAGAATAATATCGTACTCTACTAGGGAAACTATATCGTTTCCAGAAAGTTAGAATAAGAATTTTATATATTTGAACACATATATCTAGAATAATATCGTACTCTACTAGGGAAACTATATCGTTTCCAGAAAGTTAGAATAATAATTTTATATATTTGAACACATAGATCTAGAATAATATCGTACTCTACTAGGGAAACTATATCGTTTCCAGAAAGTTAGAATAAGAATTTTATATATTTGAACACATATATCTAGAATAATATCGTACTCTACTAGGGAAACTATATCGTTTCCAGAAAGTTAGAATAAGATTTTATATATTTGAACACATATATCTAGAATAATATCGTACTCTACTAGGGAAACTATTTCGTTTCCAGAAAGTTAGAATAAGATTTTATATATTTGAACACATATATCTAGAATAATATCGTACTCTACTAGGGAAACTATATCGTATCCAGAAAGTTAGAATAAGATTTTTATATATTTGAACACATATATCTAGAATAATATCGTAGTCTACTAGGGAAACTATATCGTATCCAGAAAGTTAGAATAAGATTTTTATATATTTGAACACATATATCTAGAATAATATCGTACTCTACTAGGGAAACTATATCGTGTCCAGAAAGTTAGAATAAGATTTTTATATATTTGAACACATATATCTAGAATAATATCGTACTCTACTAGAGAAACTATATCGTGTCCAGAAAGTTAGAATAAGATTTTTATATATTTGAACACATATATCTAGAATAATATCGTACTCTACTAGAGAAACTATATCGTATCCAGAAAGTTAAAATAAGATTTTTATATATTTGAACACATATATCTATATAGAATAATATCGTACTCTACTAGGGAAACTATATCGTGTCCAGAAAGAATAAAATTTTTATATATTTGAACACATATATCTAGAATAATATCGTACTCTACTAGGGAAACTATATCGTGTCCAGAAAATTAGAATAAGATTTTTATATATTTGAACACATATATCTAGAATAGTATCGTACTTTACTAGAGAAACTATATCGTATCCAGAAAGAGTTAGAATAAGATTTTTATATATTTGAACACATATATCTAGAATAATATCGTACTCTACTAGAGAAACTATATCGTGTCCAAAAAGTTAGAATAATATCGTACTCTACTAGAGAAACTATATCGTATCCAGAAAGTTAGAATAAGAATTTTATATATTTGAACACATATATCTAGAATAATATCGTACTCTACTAGGGAAACTATATCGTGTCCAGAAAGTCAGAATAAGATTTTTATATATTTGAACACATATATCTAGAATAATATCGTACTCTACTAGGGAAACTATATCGTTTCCAGAAAGTTAGAATAAGAAATTTATATATTTGAACACATATATCTAGAATAATATCGTACTCTACTAGGGAAACTATATAGTTTCCAGAAAGTTAGAATAATAATTTTATATATTTGAACACATAGATCTAGAATAATATCGTACTCTACTAGGGAAACTATATCGTGTCAAGAAAGTTAGAATAAGATTTTTATATATTTGAACACATATATCTAGAATAATATCGTACTCTACTAGGGAAACTATATCGTGTCAAGAAAGTTAGAATAAGATTTTTATATATTTGAACACATATATCTAGAATAATATCGTAGTCTACTAGGGAAACTATATCGTATCCAGAAAGTTAGAATAAGATTTTATATATTTGAACACATATATCTAGAATAATATCGTACTCTACTAGGGAAACTATATCGTATCCAGAAAGTTAGAATAAGATTTTTATATATTTGAACACATATATCTAGAATAATATCGTACTCTACTAGGGAAACTATATCGTGTCCAGAAAGTTAGAATAAGATTTTTATATATTTGAACACATATATCTAGAATAATATCGTACTCTACTAGAGAAACTATATCGTGTCCAGAAAGTTAGAATAAGATTTTTATATATTTGAACACATATATCTAGAATAATATCGTACTCTACTAGAGAAACTATATCGTATCCAGAAAGTTAGAATAAGATTTTTATATATTTGAACACATATATCTATATAGAATAATATCGTACTCTACTAGGGAAACTATATCGTGTCCAGAAAGAATAAAATTTTTATATATTTGAACACATATATCTAGAATAATATCGTACTCTACTAGGGAAACTATATCGTGTCCAGAAAATTAGAATAAGATTTTTATATATTTGAACACATATATCTAGAATAGTATCGTACTTTACTAGAGAAACTATATCGTATCCAGAAAGAGTTAGAATAAGATTTTATATATTTGAACACATATATCTAGAATAATATCGTACTCTACTAGAGAAACTATATCGTGTCCAGAAAGTTAGAATAATATCGTACTCTACTAGAGAAACTATATCGTATCCAGAAAGTTAGAATAAGAATTTTATATATTTGAACACATATATCTAGAATAATATCGTACTCTACTAGGGAAACTATATCGTGTCCAGAAAGTCAGAATAAGATTTTTATATATTTGAACACATATATCTAGAATAATATCGTACTCTACTAGGGAAACTATATCGTTTCCAGAAAGTTAGAATAAGAATTTTATATATTTGAACACATATATCTAGAATAATATCGTACTCTACTAGGGAAAATATATCGTTTCCAGAAAGTTAGAATAATAATTTTATATATTTGAACACATAGATCTAGAATAATATCGTACTCTACTAGGGAAACTATATCGTGTCAAGAAAGTTAGAATAAGATTTTTATATATTTGAACACATATATCTAGAATAATATCGTAGTCTACTAGGGAAACTATATCGTATCCAGAAAGTTAGAATAAGATTTTATATATTTGAACACATATATCTAGAATAATATCGTACTCTACTAGGGAAACTATTTCGTTTCCAGAAAGTTAGAATAAGATTTTATATATTTGAACACATATATCTAGAATAATATCGTACTCTACTAGGGAAACTATATCGTGTCAAGAAAGTTAGAATAAGATTTTTATATATTTGAACACATATATCTAGAATAATATCGTACTCTACTAGGGAAACTATATCGTATCCAGAAAGTTAGAATAAGATTTTTATATATTTGAACACATATATCTAGAATAATATCGTACTCTACTAGGGAAACTATATCGTCTCCAGAAAGGATGGAGGAATATGGCACTCGTTCTCCACAAGGCATTAAATGTTTAAATTTTGACCTAGGAGAAGGGAACTTTTTTTTGGTGACTGGATTTTCAGGATTAGCCTTCACCTACCCAAGGAAAAAAAAGCTTTTGCGGAACTTGATAGGCTTTCTAGTTGGTGGACAGGGTTTAGGTTAGAAGGTTGAGCGTGTTCAAACCAAATGACGTCGGATTGAAACTTGATTCGAATTTTCTGCTGCTGAATTATTGTGCTTTGCCACTACTGAAACGCTTTTTGACCGTATTTATTTACTTAACAGCTTATATCAATCCGAGTAAAACGCTATATCGCACATTAGATTATACTATATTATTCTTCTAGGAAACCGTGCTAAAATTTCCAAAGAGGTGATATAAATTCCCATCTTTTCAAATGAAAAAAATAGGAACTGAATTATCTCGTTACCTAATGACTGCCAGAGTAATAGTGAAGAGAGAGAAGGACGTTTTTTTTATAAAGTAAACGACATCCAACTTACGTCAACACAAATGATCTGAACCAGTGCCATTTCAAGTCGATGGTTTGCTCAGCTCTATACGAATTCTACACGGTAGAATGTATAAAAAAACAATCTATTGCTTCTTCCTCGACTGCATGATGGTGATGAAATACCGTGAGGCCATCTAGCAGGCACTGATGCTGTGGAGCTAGTGGTCTGTGGTGATTAAACCTCGCTCTTCCTTTTCTAGGAACTGATGTTACAATTTTGACGTGAACAGGATAACTTTACCTTATTCCTCCCCTATACGCATAAAGACGAAGTGCTAAAAAGATGTTTTTGCTCTTCGTTATTAACATTTATTTTTTAATTTTCTAATTAAATATCTACGTATATGAAAATTCGAAACTATTATAGACGCGTATTATTCTTTTAAAAATAAAACATTTTCTACTGCCTCTACTGCAATGTGAAAATTAATGGGTGAGCCTGGCTCATCAGTGGTGAAACCTCCCAACGATTTTGTCAGTTTAATATACAATACCGCTGTTATATTGCATTTTTCGGTTTTCCTTTTATAGTGATACTGATGCTAGACTCTTGGAATGGGTATTTTAGATAAACTATGGAGATAAGCTTTGAGGACAGTAGAAATACATACAATTATAAATAAGGATTAAATTGGCGAACCCTTGAGAGGATTTGCCACTGATGAACCAGGCCCTCCCATTGATTTTTCCATTGCAGTAAAAGTAGTATAAATTGTTTAATTTTTAAAAGAATCATACGCGTCTATATTAGTTTCGAATTTTCATAATAGTTGGAGCGCTAATGCATCATAGACTGCGTATATCTATAGGTTAAATTGTATTATTATTAATTAATATAATGTATTATATTAATATTTTATTCTATTATTATTAAAATTGTATCAATACACTTATTTTTTTGTGTTTTCCTTTTAGTGATTTTGGATCTTTCTTGTATAGAAAATCTATATAAGACTAACGTTGTCATAATAAAGTTTTTGTGTGATATAATTATGATAAATACTTATATTATTTTCTAAAAATGATACCTATTAAGTTACTAGACTAGTTAGATATAAAATAAAAGGATTTAAAAGCGCGAATGTTTCTTTTATACATAAAACGAACTTCTACTGTCCTTACTGCGATGAAAATATATATATTGGGAGGGCTTGGCTCATCAGTAGTGAACCCTCCCAGCGGTTTCGCCAATTTAATCCACCAGACCGCTTCTCAGAGCTCTAATACTGTATTGGATCATTCTGCTTTTATATGCTACACTGAAGGATGGAATCTTAGAAATGGTTTTCAAGTAAACTATGGACATAAGCTTATAGGACAGTAGAAGAAACAATGTTTAAAAGAAACATTCGTGCTATTAACTCCTTTTATTTTATATGTATAGATGGCGCGTTATTGCTTTGTGTTAGACTAGTTAGATGTTTACGAAATTACTCTCAGCAGTAGTTTATTTGGCTTACAAATATCCTCGCTCTATATTGTTACTATCTTGCATATAACCAATTTTATTTGGTGCGTTATGTTTGTTAATTTGGCAAGCTTTTTTCTTAAATAGAATTTTGATTTATTTTAAACTTTTTATAGATCTTATTATAAAATATTGAAAAAAACAATAAAAGTCAGTGGACGATTGGGTAACACCCTCGATTCCCGACAGTCATGAACCGGGATTTAATCCCGCGTTTACCTTTTGTTTAATATGTGAATAACTCACATATTATTCATTGTTTCAATTATCATAAACTAGGTTGCTCTTGTTGAGCGGTACCTAATAAAGTGATTTTGGAACCGAACCGAATCAATAAACCTTTCGCAATAAATTATTGACATTTTTATTATATTGTAAAGAAACTTATTGCGAAATGTTTTTTGATATTTTATAATAGTAAATCGCAATTTCTTATATTTGAATAGATCTTATTTCAATGATATAAATATCGAGAACCTTTAGTTTACCGCTACTTTGAGCTATCTTTTTCTCTAATATAGAAATTTTCTTTCATTGCAGAATGGTCGGTAGAAATATATTTTAATTTTAAAGGGAAATTTATATTAAAGAATTTATTTAAATTTTAATGATAGATGTAGCTATAATTGTTGATGATCGTATTTGCTATGTTTTATTATTATATTAATCATATAAAATTAGGACACATATATATATATATATATATTTGAAAATAACGCAATCCATAAATAAATATATAATTAAAAAGGCATATATTGGATCAAAATATAATTTATTTTAAAAATATTTCAGTTGCTGAACGACAACCTTTTTCGAGGTATTATAACACATTAATATGTTATAATACCTTGATAAAGGTTGGCGTTCAGCCAACTGAAATATTGGTAAAATAAATGATATTTTGATCCAATATTTGTCTTTTTAATTAAATATATATATATATGCGAAAGACGAAATTACCTAGATGGAACATGTCATTGGAAGTAGACAAAATATACCACAATATTAAAAACATTTATTGTAACGAGCTTTCAATTATTCAATAATGGTGATGACATTTTCCTTTGGGGTAGTCAATGGATTATTTACAGCATGTACAAAAGCTTGGATTATATTTGGTGGTAGTGTAGGTGTATATAGTAGATACAGAGAGTATATCTGGTAGACGATAATGTAACGAACGATGAAATATTGGTGCTCATTCAGGTAAGTGCTGCTCTACATCACTAGAGATGACACATCAATATCTGTAGGATCTACCTAGTGGATCAATCAAAACCCTGATACATATATGACGTTCCATAAACCTGGGCATTTGATATGAAAGTACAGTTAAACCTGCCTATAGCGCCCCTTCTTGGGACTCACCAGGGTGCTATAGAGAGGGGGCGCTATAGACAGGTTTGATTGTATATATGAATGTATTAAAAGTGGCTCCTCTTCCATTTAAGTGTATATATGTAGAACAATAACAAAAACCTTTATTAAGACACTATTGTCTTACAATGGGATTCCCCTAAAAGGTTATATATGTACATGAGTGAGGAGGAAAACAGTTTAGAGAGAGGAGGAGCAATCAGCCGTTGTCTGTGGAGTTGAGCACTTCTTCCCTCATTTTATCAATCGCCCTGAAAAATTGTAAATAATCATAAACAAATGTTTTATCCAGCAGGAGAGTAGTAAAATTTTTATATACATGCTGTTCATTATAGTGAGTTAGCCCAGAAATTTCGCGAATTTCCAGTCTCTTCTCCTGTAGGAATGGGCAATGGAATAGATAATGGACCAAATTGTCTTGGATAACAGCATTGCAGAAGTAGCAATTTAAAGGGTCGCTGTTCCAAAATACCGTGAAATCCTCGGGGAAAATAGCCATATAATCCTTTGTATATATGTATATAATAAATAATTTTCAAATATCTCTAATTGTCTTAATTTCCCCATATTGAAGAAGACAAATCTTTTATTACAAAACAAACGCAACAAAAATATAAGCTTCTGGAAAAGTCTCTTTAAACTATAGCTAGAATGTAAAACGGTTTTGTATGTGTCATATCCGACACATGACACAAGTATTTATTAATATATATATATTTAGGAGAATCCTTCGAAAGCACCTCTGTTCTTCTGATCATTTGGTAATACAAAGAATTGAGGCTCTTATAGAATTTGTCATTATTTTTATAACGAATAATTTTACAAATATATTTATTTGCCTATTTACCTGATATATATTTATAGCATAAACAGGCAAAAGACAATAATAAACAAGTATTTATAATATCTCACAACATATACAAAATATTATTATAAACAGATATTTAGAACAACGGTCTACAAGAGACAATTCTCAAAATATGTTTAGAACAATGCGACATGCAAGAAACAAACCTAGGTAGATATTCAGAAAAACGACAAATATGCAAGAGATAATCCTAAACAGTTTTTTTATAACAACGACATTGCAAGAGAGAGAGATATATATAACCCTAAATATAGATTTATTACAGAAAGGGAAGGGACAATGCTAAACCGATATTTATAATAACGACATTCAAGAGACAATCCTAAACAGTTATTCATAACAACGGCATATTCAAGAAACAATACTAAACAGATATTAAGAACAACAGAATGCAAGAAACAATGCTAAACAGATATTTAGAACAACAGAATGCAAGAAAACAATGCTAAACAGATATTTAGAACAACGGCATGCAAGAAACAATGCTAAACCGATATTTAGAACAACGGCATGTAAGAAACAATGCTAAATAGATATTTATAACAACAGAATGCAAGTAACAATGCTATATATAGATATTCATAAAAGCAGAATGCAAGAAACAATGCTTAGCCGATATTTAGAACAACTGAATACAAGAAACAATGCTAAACCGATATTAGAACAACAGAATGCAGGAAAACAATGCTAAACCGATATTTAGAACAATGACATGCAAGAAACAAACCTAAGTAGATATTCAGAAAAACGACAAATATGCAAGAGATAATCCTAAACAGTTTTTTTATAACAACGACATTGCAAGAGAGAGAGATATATAACCCTAAATATAGATTTATTACAGAAAGGGAAGGGACAATGCTAAACCGATATTTATAATAACGACATTCAAGAGACAATCCTAAACAGATATTCATAACAACGGCATATTCAAGAAACAATACTAAACAGATATTAAGAACAACAGAATGCAAGAAACAATGCTAAACAGATATTTAGAACAACAGAATGCAAGAAAACAATGCTAAACAGATATTTAGTACAACGGCATTCAAGAAACAATGCTAAACCGATATTTAGAACAACGGCATGTAAGAAACAATGCTAAATAGATATTTATAACAACAGAATGCAAGGAACAATGCTATATATAGATATTCATAAAGGCAGAATGCAAGAAACAATGCTTAGCCGATATTTAGAACACCTGGATACAAGAAACAATGCTAAACCGATATTAGAACAACAGAATGCAGGAAAACAATGCTAAACCGATATTTAGAACAATGACATGCAAGAAACAATGCTTAACAAATATTTAGATAAAATACAATGCAAGAAACAATGATTAGGCGATATTTAGAACAACAGAATGCAGGGAAACAATGCTAAGCCGATATTTAGAACAACAGAATGCAAGAAACAATGCTGAACCGATATTTAGAACAACAGAATGCAATAAACAATGCTAAACAGATATTTAGAACAACGGCATGCAAGAAACAATGTTAAACCGATATTTAGAACAACGGCATGCAAGAAACAATGCTAAAACCGATATTTAGAACAACGGCATGTAAGAAACAGTGCTAAATAGATATTTATAACAACATAATGCAAGGAACAATGCTTAGCCGATATTTTGAACAACAGAATGCAAGAAATAATGCTGAACCGATATTTAGAATAACAGAATGAAAGAAAACAATGCTAAACATATATTTAGAACAACGGCATGCAAGAGGCAATGTTGGCCGGCACAAGAAAAAGTGCCACCTCCATGCTTGAACTCGGCTCTCCTCGCTCCAATCGATTGGCAGCCGCCGACTGCTCCATTCAGGTCGGCGTCGAGGGACACTCATTCATCAAGTAACAAAAGACGTCAGAACCTGAGGAAGCTATCGCCTTGGTTCTCTCACAAAGGATATAAATGCTATATTTATTATTTAATTATATTTTGGTTATAATTTTAACATTTCATTGTTCACACAATTAATGATAAAACTTTTAAATAAAATATTATAATGGGAAGGATAATTCCTTTTTTTAAAAAGCGTTAGTTGCATTATATATATTTATCTTTTTGGAAAAGAAAAATAAATATGTTGCTGTACCTTAACAAAGCTTGGCGTTCTGCCAACTGATATATTGGTAAATACATTATTTTAAATCCAATATATGTCTTTTCAATTAAATATGTAATATTGACCTATTCGCGTTAGTTTATTTCTTTTTTCTTTTTATATTCGATAATCATATTTATTCATAGACACAAAGCGAAATGGCCTTGAAAAAATTCTCAATTTATCGACAGAATTATTCTTCTCTAACTCACGGTGAAAATGGTCATCATTGCCCTGATGATAAACAAGCAGATTTCGATATGAATTAGGTTTCGTAAACTTTCTCCAATATTTATTTAGTTTTAAAAATCAGTGTGTGATCCGTGTTGATATAGGTAAAAAGACTACCACAACAATGGCCTAACATCTTTAATTTTCATGTTGATAACGAGATATTAAGACGTTGTAACAAGGATCAAGGTCATTCTGTAGACAAAAGTTTACCTTTTTAGATCATATTAACTACACTGGTGTCCAAAAAATAAAAAACTTAACCAATATTGAAATTTCTCAAAAGCTAATTTATTAACAAATATAAAATTTAGTATACGAATAGTTTAAACTATAGAGAATTTGACTAGCTATATGAAAATAAAAAAATATTTGAAATTATGAAATATGCAAATTATTACCAACATACCCAAAGCTAAGGTTCCTGATCTTAAAGAACTAAAATATCAATAGGGAGTATGATCACCTCTAACAGCTATCAAGGTCTCACAGCGAGCCCTCATACTGTTTACCAGGCTTTGGAGGAGGTCCAGGGGTAGTAAACCCCACTCCTCCAATAGGGCAGTTTTTAGCTCAACGAGGGTTCTGGGAGAGGGGTGACGAGCTCCAATACGCCTCCCTAGAGCATCCCACACATGCTCTATTGGATTCAGGTCCGGAGATCTGGCTGGCCAATCCATCCTTCGAATATTCTCACTCTGGAGATATTCATTGACTAGCCTAGCCCTATGCGGACGAGCATTATCGTCCATAAAAATTAAATTGTGACCAATTTGATCTCTATAAGGTCTTAGATAGGGCTCAAGGATCTCGTCCCTGTACCTTTGGGCAGTTAAGGTGCGCCCAGAAAAAATGTGGAGGGGTGTGCGTCTGCTAGAACTGATACCAGCCCAGACTAAGAGACTGCCCCCTCTAAAACTGTCTATTTCCCTGATGTTACTGGGATGATAGCGGGTTCCAGGCTCCCTCCAGATGAAAACTCGTCGAGAATCTGTGTTTTAACTAAATCTTGACTCTTCACTGAAGAGAACATTGGCCCACTGATCATGAGTCCAGGCGTGATGTTCCAAGCACCAATTCAAGCGGGCTCTCCTGTGAGCAGAGGTTAAAGGGATACAGACCATTGATCGTCTTGCATAAAGAGCACCTTCGTGAAGCCTTCGGTAAACAGTTTGTCTTGAAATTCTCGTTCCAGTAGCACTCGAGAGTTCATTAGAGAGTTGAATAGCTGTCATCTCCCTATGGCGCTTGGCAGTTACGACCAGATAACGGTCTTCAGAGGTAGCTGTTTTTCTTTTTCTACCAGAACCTTCTTTTCTTTTGATGGTTCCTGTCTCAATGAACTGTTTCCATATTTTGCTGACCACAGATTTATTCACATTTAGCCATTTTGCTACTTCAACTTGTGATTGCCCTGCCTCCATTCTTCCAACAGCTCTCCATTTTAAATCATCTGCTAAATATTTCGTAAACTCATAATTAATTAAGGATTAAATGAATTATAATTGGACAATTCTTAGATGGGGTAAACGACACGCCAAATAGCACACTTATAAAGACAAGCAAAAATTTGCATATTTTCAATTTTACCGAATCGAATGGTTGCGATATAAATAAATTATACGACTTAAAATACCTAATTAAATTACTTTTTAGCTTTTAGCGTTGTATATTTTAAAACATATCATTAAAAAACAAGTTTATTATTTTTTGGACACCAGTGTATTTATATATGTACAAAAAAAGACATTTTGAAGAATTTTGCAGTTTCTTTTTTAAATAGATAACAAATTCTTGAAATATGTTTTATCAAATTTTAATGCATTACTTATAACTTCATTCGCCATTTTGAAGACTACTGTTTGTGAAAAATAAGAAATAATTTGTAAATGTATATATATATACAGTAGAACTTGGATAATTCGAACTTCTTTAATTCGAAAACCTCTTTAATTCGAATATTTATATTGGCCCCTAGAATTTCCTATATAAATAATGTTAAAAAATCGTGGTTAATTCGAATTATGTCTTGGATAATTCGAACTTTTACGAGTTAAAATAAGGACCTGATGCCGGTTCAAGGCGTGAAATTTTGCGAAATGACGTTGTAATATTGTAACAACGAATTTGTTATTTTATTATTATTAATTATTTTCTTAACAGAGTTATCAATTTTTATGTTTATATTTTGCTACTCTGTAAACTTCCCTCATTGCTTATCTTTTATTTTATCAATTATAGTTTGTCCTTGCCTTAAATAAATTGCTGTGTCACGCCGAAGTTTGTCTTTCCTAATTTTCCACGTGGCAATATCTTGCCGCAAGAGAAGTACTATATATAATAAATTTATTTTTATTGGATTTTTGAGACTCCTTATTTATCAAGAAAGCTAAAAGGAGCGAATATGTCGGCGCTTCGAACATACAAAACTTTGACGTTGGCTGAAAAAATAGCGGCGATTAAAGAAGTAGAGATGGGGATGAAAAAAAATCCGATAATGCTAAGGACTTTGGGATTCCTCGAAACACGTTGTCGACGTACTTAAAAAATAAAGAAAAAATTCTCAGGAGTGAAAGTGAGTGTGATAAAGGCCGAAAAAGGTTAAGGGAGCCGGGAAATCCTGATTTGGACAAATGTGTTTTAAAATGGTTCAAGCAAGCAAGAGATAAGAAGATTCCCGTGAGTGGTCACCTTATAAGAAGCAAAGCTGAACAATTTGCTACTGAAATGGGGAAAACCGATTTTAAGGCGAGTTCTGGGTGGCTAGATGGCTTCAAAGAACGCAACAAAATTTCGTTCAAAACCATATGTGGAGAAAGTGGGGCCGTTAATCTACAAGTAGCCGAACAATGGAAAAATAATTTAAGGGAATTTATCCAGGATAAAGACGCTAGAGACGTCTTCAATGTTGATGAAACGGGTCTTTTTTTTAAATGCACCCCTGACAAAACGCTAGCTTTTAAGCATGAAAAATGTCACGGGGGAAAACTAAGCAAAGAGAAAGTCACTCTCCTGGTTGGTGCAAATATGGATGGATCTGAAAAGCTTCCTCTATTGATGATAGGCAAGGCAGCCAATCCACGTTGTTTCAAGAACGTCAAAACGAAGCCAGTGGACTATGCAAACAGCGCAAGAGCTTGGATGACTAGTTATCTTTTTGAGAAGTGGCTGTTGAACTTGGACAAAAAGTTCACAAAAGAAAAACGAAAAGTTATTTTATTTATCAAAAACTGTACTGCACACAACTCAATCCCTCCAATGGAAAATGTGGAAGTAATTTTTTTTCCTGCCAACATGACTTCGTTTATCCAGCCCATGGACAAGGGAGTTATCAAAAATCTTAAGCATTTTTACAGACGGTTTCTAGTTGAGAACATATTGACAGGAGATTCCGAAGCCCTTAAAATCAAACTAGACGTTCTTCAAGCCTCTCGATTGTGTAAGAAAGCTTGGGACCAAGTAACGTCCGAAACGATGAAACACTGTTTTAAAAAAGCTGGTTTCGTAAAAAAGGAGGAGGATGAAGAAAATGCAGATGATATTATAGCGGAACCGATGCCTTCAGTTGACGGCTGGGAGGACGTCATTTCTAATCCTACCATCTCGTATGACGATTTCTTAAACGTGGATGACGATGTTGCAGTATGTGGTGAGATAACCGACGCAGATATCATCGCTGAAGTGCTCAACCACAACATTGAAAAACAAGACGGCGACGAGGCATCGGGTGATGAAGACGAGTCATCAGTTGCCGGGGAAATGAACGTTCCAAGTGCGGCCGAAGCAACGAACTATATCATGCAACTTAGACGCTTTTTTGAAAGTAAAAATGACGTAAGTCCCTCTATTTTCCACTCGTTGAATATGTTAGAATCCTTTGTCCTTACTGAAAGACTTAATTCTAGAAAACAGGCTAAGATTTCTGACTTCTTTGGCAAAAATTAAATTTCAGAGTTCCAACGAAGCAGAATAATCTGTATATTTTTTTAACCAGCAATCTGCTTTTTTTTTTTTTTACATTAATACATCAGTTTTGAAATTTTTTAATATGTATATAGTATATACATACAATTATTGCACATAATCTAAATATACGGTAAAAATGTAAATTTACAGCAACTAATGTTATTCTTAATAAAGGAATTGATCGAAATTGTGATTTTTATTGTTTTAAGCCTTTTTATTCAAAACATCTTTAATTCGAATTTTTGGATAATTCGAATTTTTTTATGGTCCCTTGGGGTTCGAATTATCCAAGTTCGACTGTATATATATTTTGCGCGTTTATTGTAAGAATCCTTTAATTCTAAAACGTTTGCAGTGTTAGGATTGTCAGTGATTTGTGCTAATAACACGGAAGCTCTGACAATCATACAAGCGCCAATTTGCATTAAAATAATTGTTTTTTTGGCCCATATTTTAAATTTATCCAAGGTGTCTTTAATAAATATATAATTTATAAATATTCATTTCAAAATTATCATATAAAATTAATTTGTTTAGATATTTTTTATGTTTATCCTTGATAAGTTGACTTATGTAATATTCATAAATTTTCACAGGAGAACTTTGGAATTTAATAAACACAGATGTAATTCTTTATAAAATTTTGAGTAAATATTGTTTCGATTATATATAAATAAATATATTCTAGTTTTGGCATTGATCATAAGTGTATTTGAGGCAATAAGGCGTTATATACAATATAATACAAAGCCCATTTTTGTGACTACGACCAGAAAAATAACGCAAAATGCGTTATAGCCTGGAACTTTATAACAATATTTTACTACATATACAGGTGGTAATTGTGCAGAAAGGTGATATTGGTGTGCAAAAATAGGCACCTTTCTCTCTGCTCAAAATACATTTATAAATAAATAAACTCTATTAAATTATCTAAGCGCGTCAAAACGCTCCAAATGGATCGACACGGGAGCGAAGAAATATGGCCACTTGGGGCGCGACAGTCGCTGGCAACTTGCCAACCAATAAAAGACATATACAAAACTGGTGGCAAAAAAGGAGTTAAAAATAAATGTTTTCAAAAAACTAGTAAATTCTATTTTTGAAATAATGTGCTCGTTAATCGTTGATAAATATGCTATTTGTTTAGCATAGTTCAATGTAGATAGGTATTGTTAAAATAAGGCTGGAATTTTGTGTAGAAGTTAAACGGTTGGAGAGGTTGAAACATTTTAAATAAAAAAATCACTAGACAGGATTGAAAAATGCTAAGGGGATCTAGCTTTCATTGATTTGTTTTTTGTCCTGGTGTGCGTTGCGTTTTTTTTTTATGTGTGGCATATTTTTATGTTTGTGTTGTGTTTGTTTTTATATTGGATTTCTTGTGTTATGCTTAGTATGTTTTTGTGTTGTGTGGATTTTATAGGATGTGTATATATTTTTCTGTCTGCACTCGTAGGATATACTTGTATGTTTATGTAGTGTTTATCTTTTCGGCATTTGTGGGCTATGTTTATATTTTGCGTGTTGTGCTGTTTGTGTTGTGGTGTGTCTGCGGTATATGTTGTGTTAAGTGTATTTCTTCTTTTTGTTTGTGTTTCGTGTGTTGTACGTGCATGAAGTTTGGGTATCGTATTTTGTCAGGGCATACTGAACGTTTTCAATAGTTTCCCTCTCTGTTTGCAGTGCTTATCTACATATCTTCATACACTACTGGCTATCCAAACCACCATCATGAAGACGATAGATCTCAAAGTAATATCTTTCAAACAAAGAGTGCACAAAAAAATAAACATATAATAAATACTGCAAAGAAAATGAATGAGAATGCTGCCACATGCGTATTTCGACAAAAAATGTATATGTAGGCAACACCTTCTCTTAATCTTCATCCCTGATTCATTTTTCTGAGGACTTTCTAAAATTTGTCAAGTCCAACAAAAGCCAAACCATAATTAATGGTGACATGATATATGCTGTATTTCAAACTTAAAAAAAAAATCTGCTGTCTTTCTAGTGGTTTCTACAAAGGCACAATTCGGATATTCGCTTCCAAACATCTCTCCTATCAGGTTCATTTCACTTGTAAATGTGGCAACTTCGCGTATCCAAAATTGCGTTGCAAAGCGCAAAAACCAATCTCATTTCACTGCGGCAATGAGTATTCAACTGTAGAATACACTTGAATTAGGCTCTAGCTTGCTTCAGGTGCTCTAGGGATAAAGTTGATTACTTTAAAAAGTCAAACTCTTTAAAATTTATTTATTTCTTAAATTAAAGAAACATATTTTCAATCAAAATATTTTTCCATTTAAATATTTTCACACCATTCTTTACGCTTCATTCAATTAAACTGAACCCTTTCCAACGCTCATTTTGTTCAATACCCTTATTATCAGCCCTTGATACTCACCTTTTCTCTAAATGTAGCTATTTAAGTTTTCCGGACTCATTCTCCACAATTATAGAAATCAATATTCTCAATGTTTTTTTTTAATCTAATCCTACTTAAAACTTTCGTTTCCGTTCTACCACGTCTGGCGAAATCCCTTAAATTCCTCCGACCACCTTCCTCAATGGTGGTTTCCATATCTCTCTCATATCACTTTTAAGACAGCTAAGAACAAATTTAGGAGGACTAGTGTGACCTTGCAAAATGCAAACGCCATGCGGAACAAGGTCAAACGGTTCAGAAGCTCCAATATCTGTAGGCCAGAAATCCGCCTTTACATGCAGGACAGGTAGCTCGCATCGAGGCAGCATAGTCATGAAGAGGTAGAGCATAAATAGTCAGCTGTAGTTCGACTTTAACTTCGTGCTCCGAGAAGCAGTTGTCACAAGGGTCGTTCCAGGAGATAGATTGAGGTACGTCAACTACGGCAGAATGCGCTTGCAACCATGCCAAGTTCCAAGTCCCACGCGAGCACCGGTTAGCATTGTTGACAAGGAGCATCGTTGATTCTCACAGGGCTATGATCTTCGCCTCGCGCTCTGCTCTATCGCTGTAGCTGGTGTTTTCATGAAGTAGACGTTGGTAAAAGACGACAAGCGCCTCCAGGAGAGCAGCATGTGTTGAGCGCTATAGAGCTGGAGCACCATCTGAGAAGTTTCCGACAACCGCCTAAAGCCAGATCTCAGAAGCCAGTAGGTCAGACGGCCTCAGAACCCCGAATAAAAAGAAATGAAGAAGTGATTTTTTGCGTAGAAATATATAATTTATAAACTTTTACAATATTTTACAAGATCAACCTACTTGTATTATTCTTCCTGTGATTTATATATATATATTTTTTTTTTGAAAAAAAATCTCGTGTTTTTAATATGTTCAGCATTGTAGGACTCAATGCAAGTTTAAAATTTACACGCAACACTTTTTGTGTGAAAATATTTTATCTTATCTATATTATTCACCGGAATATTTATAAGTGAAACTAAGAAATAATTATAATATTTGAATATATAAAACAATCTCAGGCCCAAACACTTCAGTAATAGCCTCAAGCCAATTATCCATTAAGACGCCGTGGATTAGAAACAGTGCTATGACAATGAAAGCTATAGTTAAACTAGGTCTAGGGCGTATCTCTAATTATTCCTGCATGATCTGTTAGCCAAATCACTAGGGAGCTCGTATTGCTATGGAGACGTTCTATTAACACAGAGTGAAATATTTGGGTTGAATGTCAAAAGAAGATTTTGTGTGGAATCAGTAGAATTATAGTAGTTCAAAAAAGGTTTCCCAGAGCCTTATTTACTAAAAATAATTTATATTGCTATGAACAATTCCCATTTTAAACAGGGCGAAATATGTGTGACATCAGCTCAAATATGGTGTGTCTAATGAATTTGTCCAGAGAGAGAGACCTTCTTTGCATTTGAATACAGAAGAGCTCATATTGCTATGGACAAATTCTATTAACATAAGGTGAAATATATGACAGAAATTGCGAAATTTAAGTTGATTCATTAAATATATAGAAGATCTAATAGATTTGCTCGGAAGAATTTCTTAGTCCGAAAATATTCCGTAACGCACTGACCTTGGCAACCGAAACATTCATTCACCTAGGTCTACAACCCCCAACCAGTGCAGTTTGTCTCTAAGATCTGAGGTTTATACCTTTCGATACCCAAATTCCACGTTCTTCTACCATAAGAGATGGCAAATAAGTCATAGGGAATGAAGTACACTTACATATTGGATTATATATGTATCGCATATCATAGGATAATGATATATTATGGTTTTTTTGTGTTAAAATAATTGGTGAGTATAGTAGATTTTACATGCGTCACAATATGCTAAGCATACGAGTTCGCACTTAATGTTATATTAACATAGTGTGTACATGTAATGTTTGACAGGCACAGATATGATGTGTGTGTCCTTAACTTGCACAATTGTGTCACGAAATTAAGAGAATAAACAAGAGAAGATTCGAACCTGGAATATTCTGTTCCGTCATGTTAACCGTCGCGCCACGTCAACTAACCTCTAAATTGTGTTTATATGAAATAATAGATATTCAGATAATATTTATATATATCAAAAATAAATATATGCGCTTTCTAGAAAAACTAGATAAACGGTAGATAAGAAGTAAATAACAAATTAGCAGAAGTAGACAAGAAGCATACAAGAAGAAGACCAGACTATATGAAATATGCTCTCAGTATATCAAGTTAGACATGGAGCATCCAAGAAGTAGACAAGAAGCCGACCATAAAGTATATCAGAATACCAGGAGACACAGAACAAGAACTTGCGGATGTTTTTACTTTCAATAAGAGAATGTTAACAGAAGAAACCAGGGAATCTCTTTACATGTGGCAAAGCTCCTTTTTAAGGCGCGAAACACCGTCCTACCCATCTATTTTCTAACTAAATATTTAAATTACATCCATTGAAAACAATAAAACTATTGTTATGTATTAATTTTCATCAATAAGCACTCAATGTGAAATAAATCTATAAATCTTAAAGATATATATTGTAGCGCTAGAGAGGCTAACATCTACCAGGACCAGTTCTGAGCGGATCTTTTCTTCTGCAGAAATATTCTTAGAAATATAGCCTAACTTTCTTCTCTTCAAGTATAGAATCTTAGTTTCGCTATCGAATTTCAATCATGGTCTCATTATGTAATTTGAGCAATTTTGACAGGAACGTAATTATATCAAGAACTATAATTAATATTCAATTAATATAATTAATAAGTATAGAAACTTTTCTTCGGGGTGTTCGTGGACTTTTTGCTATATTTATCTGGTAAGATTATTATATTAAAAAAAAAGATAATTAGAGCCTTTTTTGAATTTTCTGTGCGATATTCAACAGAGTTATCTATTTTCACTTCGCCAAATAAACGCTTGAAGCTATAATTTCTAAACATATTCATGGGGAATCAGTCATCTATTACACCCAACACACACAATCAATTGTAATAATTAAATAATTAAAAAGGTTTCTGTAAATGAGTTTCTTTTATTTCAAATATCAAATCAAGCTTCCGGGCATCTCTGCCCTTCCACAGGAGAACATATACAATGAACAAAACGCCACCTGATGCTAACGCCGTCTAATAATTACAGTTATGAACTATAATTATATATTGAATGGCACAAAGAAAATCATTATAAATTTCAATATGCGAACGGCTTCTCTTGAAAATATTTACTTTAATTAAACTACTCATAGAGAGAGAAGAGATATTACTCAATATTGGCTTCTTACGTAACCAATCAATTTGCAAAAGCATTTTTGTGTCAATAGAAAGCGGGATATTGGCTTGGCGGCAATTAATTACCAAGCCACACAAAATCGCCTGGGCTAGTCGGTCCTGACGTAAGAAGCTTAAGTGCGAACCTGAATGAATTTAATATCCTAGCACAGAGGATGACCTTGGTAACTTTCTCTTTTATTAGGAAACGGTTTGCAGGCTTAGTGCAATATCTAACACCTATACACCTAGCTGTATTTCTTTCATTTTTAAATGCTATTTCGCGTTTTGTTAGTTTATATAAGCGCTTGAACTTCCTTGTTAGATATTGTACTTATTGAACGCATATATTTCAAGGGGAAAAAAGAACATTGTAAGATAAATTGAGGGAGAAAAAATCTTTCTAAACATTTAACATGTTGCATTATATTACACACTCCAATTTCTAATTCTAATGCTGAACATACTCATCCCTGGAAGCCTGAAGTTGTCACCTTAAGTGTATATATATATAGAGACAGAATGTGGTGCTCATACATACCTGGAGTGTGGCACAGAAGGAACCCCGCCAGTATCTAGCCGGAAGCAATCTCCCAGGCAGATTGTGCGAGCGGTAAATTGGCTGGAAAATCGAAGGATCAACGCAGATGTATCACCAATTTAATTCAATATAAAATCTGAAGGGTTTATGTGCGGGTAGATTTATGTCTACATATATATTCATATAAATAACTTATTTTAGATTTAAATTTGTTTATTCACAATATTTCCTTATAGGCAACTCACCTCTTCATCGAGGAATTGTATTTTAATACAATATTTTCGCGTGCTAAGGATAAGTTGCTATTGTCGTACAAACACATTGAGAGAAATCCTATTCAATAAATATTTAAATACCTATATAATAAATAAATAATCTATAATTTTAATATAACTATTATATAACGTGAATTTGCGGGAGGTTGATATTCATATACTAAAGGTAGCACCTCTCCCTTCAAATTCTCTTATTTTCGGCCATTCGACCGATTTCATAACTCTCCCCGTAGGATGTTATGAAATCAAAGCCGCCCCTGTACTGATGAAAGCTAAAACACGAAATTATGGTATATAGATTGGGTTTTGTCTGAATATGCTAAAACTAGGGTTATAGATCATGCTTATAACCAGCTCGAAGTTTTGTACTGGAATGATAGCCAAAAATGCTTAATTTTAATACATTTTTAAAGGAAGAGGTGCGTAACTATAACAGAGAGAGAGAGATAAAGAGAATAATTGAATACATATGAAAATGAAATGTCTATATGTAAAAAAATATTTTAATATATATAAATATATATTTACATATAAATATGTTGCAATACCTTCAAAAAGGTTGACATTCATTAAACTGAAATATCGGAAAATAAATTATACTTAAATTAATTATACTTATAAATTATACTTAAACTAAATTATATGAGCAATAGTTACCCAGAAATTATTTGAAAAAGTAAAAATAAATATCAGGTAAAAAGTTTCTTTTAATTTATATTTTCAAGCTTTCGAGCTAATATACTGTTCTTCAACGGGCTGATATTCTATGTACAATCTCTTATTTTATTATAATTATTTAGAGATTGTACATAGAATATCAGCCCGTTGAAGAACAGTATATTTGCTCGAAAGCTTGCGAATTTAAATTAAAAGAAATTTTTTATCTGATATTTATTTTTTACTTTTTCAAACTAAATTATACTGAGTATTTTGATTCAATATATGTCTTTTTAATTGAATAAATAAACAATATATATATATGGAGGATTATATATTCAACCTATTTATAGATATTTATAGAATCTAACTGAGAATATCTGAACTAATATTATGGTAAATTTTAACTAGTAATGCTATTTTTATCTTCTACTGACATCAAGTATTCCAAAGACAATCGTATTTGTTTATTAATTTGATATATGATGGTTGTATGATCAAACTCTTTTGGTCATTGTTGAGGGCGTGGTGGACGAGTAGTGATGTTGGGTTATAATGTGAAGATTCAAGTTGAGTAAGTGCGTTGAATTTATATGTTTCCCCGACATATGGTGCATGACAATATTTAAAAGATATTCTTCACATTACAATGATGTTTTGTTCTGGTTTACAAATCTGTTTAATTCGAAACTATTTTAGACGCGTAAAATTCTTTATGAAATTAAACAATTTCTACTGCCCTTACTGCGATGGAAAAATTAATTGGAGGGCCTGGCTCATCAGTGGTGAACCTCCCAGCGGTTTGGCCAGTTTAGATCCCTCCTATTAATTTTTCCATCGCGGTAAGGGCAGTAGAAATTGTTTAATATTAAAAAGAATTTTGCGCTTCTAAAATAGTTTCGAATTATCATAACAGATGGCGCGCTAGTGCATCATAATATAAATCTGTTTAATATCGGGATAGATGAAGATTGTCCAACAGTGTTTTCACTCATTTATTATCTTTTGTTAAAGTTTCAAAGAAATTCTGACTGTTCTTTCATATCATTGTAAAGTATGAAGCATAAGTTCTTATGGTTTTAAATCTGGATAATTATCGGCGAAGATATTCTTAATTCATAAATTATTTTTCAAAATGTTCGGAAAGATATTGCTTTGCGCGCCTTAGAAGAAAGAGAAGTCTTGGAATACTCTAAAGGTTTCAATTCAAATATTGATCTTGGTTGAAAAATACGTGAATACTCTTTTTAAAGGGTTTTCACCACGTGGCAATTTTATGGTGGATGGGAACGAATGAGTTGTTGCTCATTTTTTTTTTATATGTGGTTTATGGAAATACTAGCAACAATTATATTTTGTGATTTCCTGTTAGATAAATAGTGTTTTAATTTTGTACCCGATAAAGATAGGCCACTGGCTTTTAAAAATATTATAAATAAAACAATTTTGAATACAAGATAAGTTTTTTTTTTAATATATGGATTTTTCTATATTTAGAATTTATACACACATGGACAAAACATAAGGAAGTGGAAAGTCTTTGATTTTGCTTGCTATTTTTTTATTATTTTTCTTTTTTTGAAGGAGACAAAGGCAATTTTGTTCGCACTTGGTTATCTCGTCAGTTGTCTGAATCCCGACATGCATATGAAGATATTTAGACAATATCTGAATAAAGAAACTCTGCAAATATTTTTAAATGTATTTAATTCAATTATAATTTTATTTGCATCTTTATTTCAAGTACAAATATAAATATGATATCCATAATTAAATGTCAGATAAAGTGGCACATATAATTTATCATAAATTAAATTATTTTTAGATATTTCGGTTAGTTGAACTTCAACCGTTTATTTGTCAAAGTACAATAATGTATTTTTTGTGAGTAGACTCATCCTCACAGAATGTCATAAAGTACAGCTGACATTTTTTTCCTTTAAAGCTCTCATGGTTGACGTTCAACCAACTAATATATATGAAGATATACCAAAACAATGTTAACACCAGACAGACCACCAATGCTCCTATCAACAAGAAAAAAATATCCTTTCATAAAAAAGGTGGAATGACAGAATAGTCGGGTTTTATAGATGGACTCATAAACCGTTCCAAAAAAACCGGACTTTTCAAGATCCAGAAATTATATTATTGTCCAAGTGGATTCAATAGACGATTATCATGCTTCCACTAAATGACTTGAGGAACGCCATTACAGTTTAAGTACAATCTGATAAAAATTTCAAAAAAAAAAAAAAAGATGGATCGCCTAAAATCTAATTAAAATTGATAAAATTATAATTTGAAAACAAATAATAAGTAAAAAATTAGTACAAAGGTGAAATTGTACTGAGATAAGGTGGATAAATTAAGAAAAAGGCATCTCCTTATCGTGTAACTGAAATTTTCTGATGGCTTGCGCCATCAGAAAATTTCAGTTGCATGATAAGGAGATGCCATTTTTAAAATAAATAATAGGTGTTTATAGAGAAAGAGAAATTTAATAATAAATTACAAAGCGTGAAAAAACATTATAATATAGGATAAAAGAATGATTAAAAATCAAATTTCAAAATATCCAGAAGAAATAAAAAATATAAAAAAAAGAGTTTCTAAATAATAAAAGAAAATCAATTTTTCAAATTTTATATCTCAAACAGCAAAAAAAGAAAAAAAGAACAGTAAAAAACGTGATAAAGACAATAAAAGAAAGCTTAAAATTAATAAAACGGGGACAGACCATAAAAGAAATTTGAAAATACAGAAGAGAGTAAAATCTCGTATTAATACAAAAAAAAGAAAAATCAAGCTTTGGCCAATCAGAATAAAGGAAATCAATCGCAATGAAATGTCGTATATTTTATACAAGGTCTGTTAAATTGTTTCCCTGGAGACAGGATATACACATCACCAATATAAAAGTCTATATTTATTTAGTACAGTTAATATAAGGGGATTTTGCTTTCACATTATATTGGCTGAGATTGTTAAAATTCTCTATAAAACTTACAATATAAAAAATACCAGAAGATATATGAATCATTAGAACCAAATAGAATTATTTTTTTGCTTATCCCTAGTACACGTGGTACAGGCCATGATAATCATGGTGGGTAGTTAGCGACTGCTTTTACTGTAAACGCACCACATGTCTACACATGTGAAAAGCAGTCCGACTTTGCACTTACAAATGTGCCAAAGTCCCGTTTGGTTACTTGCACTCGCTGGTGGGGTTGGACTTTTGCAAGAATCGGGGTCCATTGGAGCATTTTTTTTTAATCAGAAAAAAGTGTCCAATGCGGGAATCGAACCCGGGTCGTAGTGGTCGAAAACCAAACGGTTTAACCAGCCTTCCACCGACCCAGAAATAGAATTCTATCCAATACCAGTCATCCCTATATCCCCTAATTGGCAATGTTCAATATGTATATTTCAATACAATTTGACTATTGTCCTATTGGTGGTTTGTTGTAGCATATTTTCTCCAGTAGAAGGTCATCGTGCTCGAAGGCTAGAGATTTGTGAATTCAAATGTTTTTAAAGAAACTTTTATCCTCACACACACACACACACACACACACAGAAGCCTGATAATTTTACTTTATGTGAGCAATAGTTACCCAGAAATTATTTGAAAGAGGAAAAATAAAATTCAGGTAAAAAGTTTCTTTTAATTTTGAATTTGCAAGCTTTCGAGCAAAATATACTGCTCTTCAACGGGTTAAAATTCAAAATTAAAATAAACTTTTTACCTGATTTTTTATTTTTCCTTTTTCAAATAATTCTACTTTAATAAGACTTTCTATTTATTTAAGGCATTCCATAATACAACGTGTTTTCTTTGGATACAATATGTACATTTTACTAATAATACTTTCGAAACTGCTATCGTTACGGATACCCATCTCCTCTAAGTTCAACCTAACTTCAGGATAAAGAACCTCGAATACGAGCAGTGCTTTGACCTCTGGATCCCATTTTCTACTCGAGCTTTAAGCTCGACTTCCAGGATAAAGACTCGATATCAACCTCATTAAACACTTACAAGTTAAGAAAATGATTCGTAATCATCATGAAGTATAAAATGAAAACTCACACAAAGAAAAAGACTTACGTAAAAATTATAGGAATTTACAAGTATAAATACTAGTAATCCTGGCATGGCTCGCCAATAACAAAAGTTACCTCTTGTAGTTTTATACACTCAAATAAAAAAACACAAAAGTAAAAGGTAGCTTAAAACACGAAAAGAAATACAAACAACAGTTAAAACGACAAAAAATACTTAAATAAAAAAACACATTAAGGTATACCAAAACCAGTACTGATCTTTTATATCAGCGTTGGGGGGATCAGACCGGGCTACACAGGAATGCGCGGAGATCACCAGACAAGAACACAGAGAGTCCTTTAAACGTCTCCACACAATTCCTTTTAGAAAACAGCGCCTCGCATTACCTTTAAACCCCTTATATGTTCAAACACGGCCACATTCGTCCAATGAGAAGGCGTGGGAGATCAGTTCTCTAATAAAATATAAAACATTACCCCAGCTAACTCAAAGGCTCTTAAATGTTTGTTTGTCAAATATTTTTGACAGAAGAAAATCATTGAATCAATTTTATAACTTTAAAGTAGAAACTATCATGACATTTATATATCCCATTATAATTATTTAAATTATTTCAACTTTATATAAAGGTATTTTCAAGATTAATTCTAAGATGGCCTAAAAACCCAATAAGTCATATATGATACATATTATCTAAAAATAATATACGCCATTATATTATATATTAAAATATATGCCTGATACACCTTAATAATTATATGTGGATATAAATATGTCCGGTTTTATCACACTCTGATTGGCTGTTCACTATCACGCGACCCTAATCAACCAATCAATGTTTAGCTCATAAATTTTCTCGAATGACGGATTATATATTGAATATATATATTTTTTGATTTGGTTAGTAGCCCGAAAACTATATCACTATATAAATAAAAAATCATGGGTTCGAATCCAGAAAGTCATTTTTCTCTTTTTTTTTTATTTAGAAATATTTAAATATTTTCTCTTTTGGTCATTCTATATCTATACTTTTAAAAACAAATTATTATCAGGGTTGTATTTATATATAAATTATTCTGGTATTTGACTTTTTAATTACACTCTCGACAAAACAAGGAAGTTATACCTTTTAGCATGTATATCGGGATTCAGAAAATAACCGAAATATATTTGATATACAGTGACCTTTATTGAATACACCACGAGATAACCAAGTGTGAAAAAAATTGCCTCTGGGGGCTTAAAAAAACAGACGTCTGGCGACATAAAGGCGACCTTGAGTGTATTTGTATTAAAGGGAGATTTCCATTTGATAATATTTTTCAGTAAAATAAATTTCAGTGGCCAGAAAATGGTTCTATTCTATTACATCGGTACATTATTATGTTTAATTATTATTGAAATGTCCCATCACACGGTGCAACTGCTGCTCTATTATAAATATAGGAAAGGCTTATATTCTTTAGAGTTTCATAGAAATATGGAAGGATTGGTGTATATATATACGTATATACCGTATGTCAGGTAGAATTTACGCCAATACCTTTTTCTCGAATATAACATTTGCAGGTGGATAGTGCAACGTTATATTGAAATTTATTCTGTTACAAATTCCTAGAATTTATAACATCGGTTACATAGTTGATAAAAATAGTTATATATATATGGAAAATTTTCCGGGAGGAAATTGATCTAAAGAGATAAGGGTCGCCTCTCTCCGCCCTAGACTGAGGAGGGCCATTAGCCCGAAACCATGGTCTCTAGATGGACGCTTTTCAGTTTGCCAAAGCTGGTGTTGTGGCTTTGTCACCAACCCGAGGCCGCTAGTTGCGGCGACGGTCAATAGATGGCGTCTGGTTTTAGACGTCTATTTTGACGGGAGAGGCGACCCTTGTCTCTTTAGTTATATATATATATATATATATATACATATATTAAAAATAAAGAAGGCATATCCTGACCACGAGCACATGTGCTTTTTAGATGGCAGAGCGCTATCTAGTGGAGCAAAAATAAACTAAACGTTTATTTAACTTGCTCCGTGATATTTGGCCAACCCAAATTTTTGATAAATCAAGAAAAGCCATCAACGAACGCGTTTCGGACTGTTGGCGCTCGTCAGCGTGTTTCTATTGTTTTTTCACATAAATACATAATTTTCTATAGAAAAATATATATTTTCTGGATTTATATCGAAGGAAAATTGCATTTATATAATTTACCTGCCATCGAGGCTTCCTTCGAATATAATAATCTGGTGAGCGTGGATTGGGTAAGCGTTATGTAGGCCAGAAACACAATGGAATCTCATTGATGCATCAAAAATTTCCGGTCAGGAGTAAAGTTTTCACATCATTTTCTTATATAAGAGAAAAGTTTCAAGTTCAGTAGAAACTCGAGAATTTATTTAACAACGCTGCTCGCTTCTAAATTAAATTTGAGAGGGTGCTTTTTTATAAACTTTATATTGATCTGGAGACATTGCTGGTTTTATCAAGTCCCCACTTCTCTGAACCATTGGTTCTAGAAACTATATTAAAAATTGATCTGGTGGGATTATATTTCAAATTTGCAAGCTCTACGTGCCGTTTACCATATACAGTAGAACTTGGATAATTCGAACTTCTTTAATTCGAAAACCTCTTTAATTCGAATATTTATATTGGCCCCTAGAATTTCCTATATAAATAATGTTAAAAAATCGTGGTTAATTCGAATTATGTCTTGGATAATTCGAACTTTTACGAGTTAAAATAAGGACCTGATGCCGGTTCAAGGCGTGAAATTTTGCGAAATGACGTTGTAATATTGTAACAACGAATTTGTTATTTTATTATTATTAATTATTTTCTTAACAGAGTTATCAATTTTTATGTTTATATTTTGCTACTCTGTAAACTTCCCTCATTGCTTATCTTTTATTTTATCAATTATAGTTTGTCCTTGCCTTAAATAAATTGCTGTGTCACGCCGAAGTTTGTCTTTCCTAATTTTCCACGTGGCAATATCTTGCCGCAAGAGAAGTACTATATATAATAAATTTATTTTTATTGGATTTTTGAGACTCCTTATTTATCAAGAAAGCTAAAAGGAGCGAATATGTCGGCGCTTCGAACATACAAAACTTTGACGTTGGCTGAAAAAATAGCGGCGATTAAAGAAGTAGAGATGGGGATGAAAAAAAATCCGATAATGCTAAGGACTTTGGGATTCCTCGAAACACGTTGTCGACGTACTTAAAAAATAAAGAAAAAATTCTCAGGAGTGAAAGTGAGTGTGATAAAGGCCGAAAAAGGTTAAGGGAGCCGGGAAATCCTGATTTGGACAAATGTGTTTTAAAATGGTTCAAGCAAGCAAGAGATAAGAAGATTCCCGTGAGTGGTCACCTTATAAGAAGCAAAGCTGAACAATTTGCTACTGAAATGGGGAAAACCGATTTTAAGGCGAGTTCTGGGTGGCTAGATGGCTTCAAAGAACGCAACAAAATTTCGTTCAAAACCATATGTGGAGAAAGTGGGGCCGTTAATCTACAAGTAGCCGAACAATGGAAAAATAATTTAAGGGAATTTATCCAGGATAAAGACGCTAGAGACGTCTTCAATGTTGATGAAACGGGTCTTTTTTTTAAATGCACCCCTGACAAAACGCTAGCTTTTAAGCATGAAAAATGTCACGGGGGAAAACTAAGCAAAGAGAAAGTCACTCTCCTGGTTGGTGCAAATATGGATGGATCTGAAAAGCTTCCTCTATTGATGATAGGCAAGGCAGCCAATCCACGTTGTTTCAAGAACGTCAAAACGAAGCCAGTGGACTATGCAAACAGCGCAAGAGCTTGGATGACTAGTTATCTTTTTGAGAAGTGGCTGTTGAACTTGGACAAAAAGTTCACAAAAGAAAAACGAAAAGTTATTTTATTTATCAAAAACTGTACTGCACACAACTCAATCCCTCCAATGGAAAATGTGGAAGTAATTTTTTTTCCTGCCAACATGACTTCGTTTATCCAGCCCATGGACAAGGGAGTTATCAAAAATCTTAAGCATTTTTACAGACGGTTTCTAGTTGAGAACATATTGACAGGAGATTCCGAAGCCCTTAAAATCAAACTAGACGTTCTTCAAGCCTCTCGATTGTGTAAGAAAGCTTGGGACCAAGTAACGTCCGAAACGATGAAACACTGTTTTAAAAAAGCTGGTTTCGTAAAAAAGGAGGAGGATGAAGAAAATGCAGATGATATTATAGCGGAACCGATGCCTTCAGTTGACGGCTGGGAGGACGTCATTTCTAATCCTACCATCTCGTATGACGATTTCTTAAACGTGGATGACGATGTTGCAGTATGTGGTGAGATAACCGACGCAGATATCATCGCTGAAGTGCTCAACCACAACATTGAAAAACAAGACGGCGACGAGGCATCGGGTGATGAAGACGAGTCATCAGTTGCCGGGGGAAATGAACGTTCCAAGTGCGGCCGAAGCAACGAACTATATCATGCAACTTAGACGCTTTTTTGAAAGTAAAAATGACGTAAGTCCCTCTATTTTCCACTCGTTGAATATGTTAGAATCCTTTGTCCTTACTGAAAGACTTAATTCTAGAAAACAGGCTAAGATTTCTGACTTCTTTGGCAAAAATTAAATTTCAGAGTTCCAACGAAGCAGAATAATCTGTATATTTTTTTAACCAGCAATCTGCTTTTTTTTTTTTTACATTAATACATCAGTTTTGAAATTTTTTAATATGTATATAGTATATACATACAATTATTGCACATAATCTAAATATACGGTAAAAATGTAAATTTACAGCAACTAATGTTATTCTTAATAAAGGAATTGATCGAAATTGTGATTTTTATTGTTTTAAGCCTTTTTATTCAAAACATCTTTAATTCGAATTTTTGGATAATTCGAATTTTTTTATGGTCCCTTGGGGTTCGAATTATCCAAGTTCGACTGTATAAGCGCTTTAATTGACACAAGGCTAAACTTGCGTTAATAGCCATTATCGTATTGAAATCATGTTCTGTGAATTAAAAATATATATAAATGTGAAAAAATATTGAATTTATATTTGAAATAAAACAACTCCCAAATTTTCAAAGGAAATAATAATCATCGAATAATATTTTACAAATATGTAGATTGAAATTTTGTCTGGAAGATATTGATCTAAAAAAGGGTTAGCTTTCATGTCAATATGAATGTAACATAATGCGCTATTATCTTGACCCACTTTGAAATCAAGGGTTGGTGTTGAAGCCACAACACCAGCTTTTGAATATTCTGATGATTTTATGAATCGCTTGTGTATTTCATTAAATTGAAGGCCATCTTGAACTGACGAAGGCCAAAGCCATGGTATTCAAATGGACATTCTGAATTTGTCAAAGCTGGGATTGTGGCTCTGTTGGCGACTTGAATCTTCAAGATTGATGTCAATAGATGGCTTATAGGTTTTGCGTCAATTTGATAGGAAAATTAACCCATTCTTTTTTAAATTTAAAAATGGATAATATTACATCAGTATTTTACTTCTCTTCCAACGCCTGCGCCTCTCTCTTGTCCCTTTAGGAAAGAGAATGAATATAAGAGATGAAATATATATATATATATATTTTGAAAAAATATATATATTCATGATTTTCTTTCAACCTAAAGGTTCAGGTTCCTAATATATATTATTGTTTCTCTTTTTATTTCAATTACTTTGTTTTTGTATAATATGTTTATAACTGTTTCTGTTAAAAAAAAATGTAAATCGACGCAATTATCCCTAGCCGGGATATCGCGTTTTGTGTATTGTAATAAAATTTAAAAAATAAGAGATGAAAGCATTATGGCAATAATGTTTATTTCACACATATAACAAACTTCTATTTTCCTTACTGCGATGAAAAAATATTGGGAGGGCTTGACTCATTCTTGCAATAAGAAAACTATGTTTGTTTTATATGTACAAAAGAAACATTCGTACGTTAATGCTTTCATCTCCCATGTATATATGGCGCGTTATTGCCTTATAAAGATAATAAGTGTAAGCCACAAATAGGATGCAGATTTACACAAATTTGAAACGAAATGTGAAACGTATTTCCGTTAAAATATAAATAACCTATACAGAAAGATAATTCCTTTAAATGATACTATATTTTCGGGTTTTTTAATTAATAAATATGTAGAATTCTTTAAACACGTTAAATTTTAAAATATATAAATAGTATACAAAAATGAGACATCCTTCTCATTTTTTATAAATTAATTAAAAGATAAATGCCCCTCTTTTGCACCATAGTAATATTTTTTCTCGTTATTTTTACCCAATATATATATAATATATAAAAATATAAAATATACAAACCTTGCTTTTATATACTCGGTGGACAATATTTTAAATTATCTGTTCTTTCCTTTTTGAGTTATTTTATTCCACTACAATATATCCATATATAGATAATATTATTAATAAAACTGTAGGTTCAGCAGATTCTGAGTAACTCATATATATATATATATATATATGAGGTGCTTAGAATCTGCCGAGCTGACTGTTTTATTCATAATGTTTTTTTTAGTTGTCTCCAAAATTTTCCCCAGAGAAAAAAATTATATTTCATATATAAAACCCTCTACATTCCCTTGACACATTATAAATAACATTGCTAATTATTGTAACTATTGTTCCTGTATATACCTACGTGGAGAAGTTGTATAAGACCAAAAAGTCATAACAGGGATTTTTGTTGTTGTGAGCGATTACGATTCTAACGATTTCTGTGATATAGATTCCTATGTACCAATATTATTACTAAGAATCGTTGTCCATGTTCCCTTTCCACCTTCAGCTATATAGGATTATTGGTTTTAGTAGCAGTATGAACTAGGAAACCCACGCTGAGAAGGATTAAAATTTAGAAACAGAACCTTTCTCTCTCAATTTTTTTAAATAAACAGTAGATTTAGAAACAACACTATTATATCTGATAAATTGATAAAACTCCACTATATGTTCTTCTTGTTCCAATTACATATCCTAAAAGCCATTAGAGACATTAGTAAGTATTAAAAAAGACAAAATTTTATTGTATTTGCACTACATTCTCCATGTGTAGAAGGCAGTTCAACGTTGTACTTGCAAACTGCTGACTCACCTTTTGGTTACTTGAACATACTAATATGGTTGATATCGTGCAGGAATAGAATACAACAGAATCAATTTTTTTTTATGAAATTTGTTCCTCAGACACAAGGGGAATAGTTGAAAGGCCGAGGCGCACACAAAAGGCGCCACTTTGCAAATATCCATTTACACATTTTGGCGTGCAAACCTTTTCCTGAGGGTAGTGTTTGACAAATAATTAAATTAAAAATATAATGGTCTTTTTAAAGGCCATCTTATGTCTGTTATTTCATTCTGTAGTTCCAACAAATAGTATTCGAGTAGAGTTTATTGGCTTGCTGAATTATTGGATCAATTAATAAAACAAACGATCAATAGGGTCAAAATGTCTTTCTGAGATTATTAATGATTTAGTGATTTTATGATTCAGTATTTTTTTTACATTCTGATAGATATAGAGAAAATGAATAATATTTATCTCTGATTAATAAATTTCTCATCTCATATTTTAAAATTGTATTATATCTTTTATCTCAAATTGGCAATAAATAATCTGTTAAAATTACAAATTTATTCTCACAATGAGTATCTTTTTTATTTAAAAAACGCTAGCTTTCAAGCGTTAATCGCTCTTCAACGGGCTTACTAGTAGTTTAAATAAAAATTATTCTCATTGCGAGAATATACATATTTGTAATTTTAATACTTTTTTCGCAATTTTATCATGAATAAATAATGTGGGATAATTTGTATTAATATATTGAACCAAATCTCTAAATATTTTATTCAACTTATATTTTCTAAATGAGATTAATTCATTCAAATATTTATAATATAAATTAAATCTTTACATCTTCACAATGATATCACGTAAACAAGCAACATTGGAGTTCCATGAGGGAATATGAAATGTTCGACGTATTTCTATTGTTTGACAAATAATGCGCTAATAACGTTCAGATATACCTTTCTACAAACATGAGAATGCTAGATATCCTATTGAACATTGAACTAATCCAATGGCGCGTTTGCTATCCTACTGCATAGTGCTCGTCAGTTCTTTCAAGTTGCGAAAGGAGGATATTCATGTACAAAAAAGAGGCATCTCTTACTTTATTGTTAATTTTATAATATCTCTTACTTTAACTAAAGAGACAAGGGTCGCCTCTTCCTTCAAAATAAACGCCTAAAACCAGACGCCATCTATTGACCGTTGCCGCAACTAGCGGCCTCAGGTCGGTGAACAAAGCCACACCAGCTTTGGCAAACTGAAAAGCGTTCACCTAGAGACCATGGCTTCGGGCTAATGGCCCTCGTTAGTCTAGGGCGGACTTTATATATATTCCATGAGATTCACACGGGATCTAATGGAATCTTGACAATCTGCCAAAATTGTATTAGTTTGGTACATGAATATCAGCCTCCCGTAACTTTATATTGTCTTCTTGACAAAATATCGGTCCTTGACACTTACCATCTTAAACACTTGTTTGGTAAATTCAACCGATTCTATAACACTTCTCGTAGAATGTTATGAAATAGAAGAGGCCCCTGTACTGATGAGGGCAATAGCCTGAAACCATAATTTACAGGTTGACCTTTTGTTCTAAATTTTTGACACTGGTGTTGTGTCTAATGGCTCATTTGTACTCGGGAATTGTACAGTGCATCGTTCTGATGCATTAAATGGAGAGGTAAGGAATATATATACAATGAGAAAAACCTTCATATTTTTACATAAATATCATAGCTCTGGATTTATCCTTTTTATATAGACTTGTTTAATTAAAAAGGCATACACCCATTCTTCGCTTTGCGTCGGGGTTACGTTCCAAAAAACACACGCAAATTGAAACGACGCAAAGTGAAAATATGTGAAGGCACAATCAAAAACAAAGGTGTTGCCATATTTAAGGTAAGAATTTTTTTTTTAAATTAAAGACTCAATTCAAAACAACGCAACTTCGAAAATCTAACGACGCACAGTGAAAATCAGTAAAAATTGAGCAGCGACGCAACTTCGAAAAAAAAACGCAAAACGAAACGACGCAAAGTATTGATGTATATTGGATCAAAATATAATTTATTTCACCAATATTTCAGTTGGCTGAACGCCAACCTTTATCAAGGTGTTATAACATTTTAAAGTGTATCAACAACAAACCCAGCGCCACATAACGTCAACAGCATTAAGTTTTTAAAATATTTTGTTATATTCAGCTTATAGTTTTGTTGTTGACAAACATTAATATGTTATAATACACCTTGATAAAGGTTGGCGTTCAGCCAACTGAAATATTGGTAAAATAAATGATATTTTGATCCAATATATGCCTTTTTAATTAAAGATTTATTTATGGATTGCTCTATTTTAAAAGATATAGACTTGTGTATAGATATTCACAACATGGAAACATAAAATAAGTAAAAAGTATTTTAGGAGTAAATTTCAAGTACAAATTTTGACGTTATATTTTTGAAGATTTTGAACAAGTCAATTATATTGATTTATAAGTTAATTATCAATTCCATTTATATGCTAATGCCAGAGATCTAAGTATAAACATAAGAACTCTTGAGGGAAACATCTTTTGTTTATAATATCTGAATTTGACTTGTTAAAAGGAATTATTTGTTTGTTGCTCATCTCTGATATAAATATTGATCAACAGGCGAATAATGCACATAGAACACAAGTTTACCTTTATGGCAAAAGAGGCTTGAGGCAAATTACATTACCATGGCAACCACTATTTATCAGCGATAGTTAATTGCATTCAATCTTCGTATCAAAAAATCGAGCCGGGTTTTTAAAAGGATAGAGTTTCCAGTATCCGGTATTCTATCTTTTATACAACATTGGCCATTAGATTTTAAATTAATGTTGCTTTTTATGGTATCTAATTATCAGTCTTTTACTTTCACATTATGTGGGTTTTGCTAGAAGCAAATTTTCGGAAAGCCATTATTATATGAATTTCAATAATGTCTCTATTCAAAAAACACTTTTTTTGGTCATACTGCACTTTTAGGTAAATAAATATATCTTATTTCTTGCATTGAGAATATTTATCATTTAAAATATAAACCCCGTAGAAGAGTTCTTACTCCCCGAGAAAACTCTATTTTATAATCATCTTTATAATGTAAGAAAGAATCTTTAATGCTGAAGTGTCAAAAAATAGTCGTCAATTCAAACATTTTACAGAATGATACGCTCGTATTCCACTTTTGTTACTCTTTTTTTATATGAAGATTTTACTTTCGCATTCTGAAATAATATATCTTTGGTATATACTACAATTCGGAATACATCAATAAAGAAAAACATCCACACAATATTTAAAAAAAAACAATATCATCTAATATATTAATAATATCCTTGATTATAATATATATACACATTCTAATTAAAATGTGCACGCTTCGAAACTTGTTATATATACCTACCTGAATATATACAAATATTATTCGAAAATATATTTATTATAATTTTTATTATTTTAATTTGGCAAAATAAATTTAATTACATTTTAAAGCGACATTTAATGGAATTTTACCGGCGTTTATTAAAGACAGATTAGCTTTCTTAGAATCATAAACAATGACAAATAAAAGTTAAAGTTTGAAATATTTAATTATATTGGAACACCACACAAAAATGGCCAATGACATATAGACTCAAAAGGCTAGGCATCCAATTTGATTGGATGGACAAACCCACCAACCAGAGCTCGGCGCTCTATTACATATGATAGATGTCAACATATCACGGATCATTGACTCTTTTTATGGTTCCGGACAAAATATATATGACACGTTATATGGACCATTTGGTTGCTCGTCTGTTCTTTTTTTACGACCCATAGCTCCTTTACCCGCTGATTACATAATGTAAAATTATAAGAAAAGTTCCTTTATTAAATATATTGATAAATATATATTACTATAGATTATTTATTTTTCAACTTATGTACCAACATTCACAATTTGTAAATTCTTATATTTCATAAACCTATTGTGAAATAAGGAATAAGCTCGGTTCAATTCTCTCGAGTAATATGTTAACTATATTATATACAGCGCATTCTATATTCACAATTATAAAAAAGGGATTTTCTGCTGATTTTGGAATTGTTGAGATTATGCTAAGGTGATGCAGTCGTGGGAATAATAAAATAATTTTGATCAGAGATTTCTTTATTTGAGCTGAGGAATATATAAAAGAACATAATTTGATAAAAGTAATGCCTGGCTTAAGGCGAGTAGAATAAGGAACACAAAAGATTATTTACATAATATACAAAGGTTTTGAGCCGGCCATCGGGAAATAACAACAATGAGTTTTTATAGGGGAAGAGTGACCTCTGGCGGTCGATTTAACAGAGTATTTGTATCTATGAAATATATATTTTTTTAAATAAAATAATACTTTAATATAATATCTATATATATATAAATGAATGTTTGTGTGTTTGTATGTCCGGTATACAAATTCGCAGTAGTTAACTAATTCAAACCAAAATTTCCATACATAGGTAAAAAATAACGGGGAAGACGATAGGCTATTTTAAAATATATATAAATCAATTATTAAAACTATATATTCAAATTATTCTACTTAGCTCACGAACAGCGCCCTCTATCAAGTACTAAAAGGTTATAAATACGTTTAAAATCTAAATCTTCTCAATATTTTATTAATAATAGTTCGCTTAATAACACATATAATATAAATATTTATATAATAACTGCTCTAATTTGAAATATTTGGTGGGTTTTATTTATTTATATATTTTCATTTTTAGATATAACTGATCTAATTCGCCGTTTAAAATAACTAATAATAGTTCGCTTAATAACACATATAATATAAATATTTATATAATAACTGCTCTAATTTGAAATATTTGGTTGGTTTTATTTATTTATATATTTTCATTTTTAGATATAACTGATATAATTCGCCGTTTAAAATAACTAATAATAGTTCGCTTAATAACACATATAATATAAATATTTATATAATTACTGCTCTAATTTGAAATATTTGGTAGGTTTTATTTATTTATATATTTTCATTTTTAGATATAACTGATCTAATTCGCCGTTTAAAATAACTGCTCTAATTCGAAATATTTGGTATGTTTTATTTGTGTTCATTCTATTTCTATTTATTTGAAGTATTATAATTTCCATGTTTCAAAAACCTATTTCAAAAAGGTTGTTAGAAATATGTAATGCCTGAAATAGCTTTGCATGCGAATATTTATGTTGCCAAGCGTAGCTTAATTGTTAGGTGTGCGGCTTCGTATTTCCACAACCTTGGTTCGAAACTTAGCCTGGTTGTTTTTTTTTTATATTATTGAAGCAAAGTTTTTTTTTTACAGTACCAAGATTTCCATACATAGGTAAAAAAAGTACGAGGAAAACGATAGGCTATTTTAAATTATATATAAATTAAATATTAAAACTATATATTCAAATTATTCTACTTAGCTCACGAACAGCGCCCTCTATCAAGGTTATAAATACGTTTAAAATCGATATCTTCTCAAAGTTTTATTAATAATAGTTCGCTTAATAATTAGAATACTTGATCTAAATCGAGATATTTATAGACGCTCGCTCGATTTGAAGATTTACACATGTGTATATCGTAACTAATCTGACTGTAAAGTTTGGAGCGGGATGTTTCACAAGAGTGACATCCACGGCGCCAAATTTATAATTGTAACGAATAGTGTTTGAATAAAACATTTAATCGGGTAAACCCGGGCGTTGCTCGGGTCATTCGTCTAGTATATATATATAAATAAATGTAAAGCATATATTGGATCTAAATTTATTAATCAACCAATATTTCTAGGGGCAAAACGCCTCTCTTTATCAAGGTTTTTGATTCAAACTAAATCGCGTGGGTATGTGATCCACTCATACTATACAAGATCAAGGTAAGAAACTATCTGATGAAAATTTGACTGTATATAAAATATATGTA
>CP092886.1:22803143-22898105 GCA_030710605.1 Cordylochernes scorpioides
TGTTAAACCGATATTTAGAACAACGGCATGCAGAAAACAATGCTAAACCGATATTTAGAACAACGGCATGTAAGAAACAATGCTAAATAGATATTTATAACAACAGAATGCAAGGGAACAATGCTATATAGATATTCATAAAAGCAGAATACAAGAAACAATGCTTAGCCGATATTTTGAACAACAGAATGAAAGAAACAATGCTGAACCGATATTTAGAACAACAGAATGAAAGAAAACAATGCTAAACATATATTTAGAACAACGGCATGCAAGAGGTAATGTTGGCCGGCACAAGAAAAAGTGCCACCTCCATGCTTGAACTCGGCTCTCCTCGCTCCAATCGATTGGCAGCCGCCGACTGCTCCATTCAGGTCGGCGTCGAGGGACACTCATTCATCAAGTAACAAAAGACGTCAGAACCTGAGGAAGCTATCACCTTGGTTCTCTCACAAAGGATATAAATGCTATATTTATTATTTAATTAGATTTTGGTTATAATTTTAACATTTCATTGTTCACACAATTAATGATAAAACTTTTAAATAAAATATTATAATGGAAAGGGTAATTCCTTTTTTAAAAAAGCGTTAGTTGCATTATATATATTTATCTTTTTGGAAAAGAAAAATAAATATGTTGCTGTACCTTAACAAAGCTTGGCGTTCTGCCAACTGAAATATTGGTAAATACATTATTTTAAATCCAATATATGTCTTTTCAATTGAATATGTAATATTGACCTATTCGCGTTAGTTTATTTCTTTTTTTTTTTATATTCGATAATCATATTTATTCACAGACACAAAGCAAAATGGCCTTGAAAAAATTCTCAATTTATCGACAGAATTATTCTTCTCTAACTCACGGTGAAAATGGTCATCATTGCCCTGATGATGAACAAGCAGATTTCGATATGAAATAGGTTTCGTAAACTTTCTCTAATATTTATTTAGTTTTAAAAATCAGTGTGTGATCCGTGTTGATATAGGTAAAAAGACTACCACAACAATGGCCTAACATCTTCAATTTCCATGTTGATAACGAGATATTAAGACGTTGTAACAAGGATCAAGGTCATTCTGTAGACAAAGTTTACCTTTTTAGATCATATTAACTACACTGGTGTCCAAAAAATAAAAAACTTAACCAATATTGAAATTTCTCAAAAGCTAATTTATTAACAAATATAAAATTTAGTATACAAATAGTTTAAACTATGGAGAATTTGATTAGCTATATGAAAATAAAAAAAATATTTGAAATTATGAAATATGCAAATTATTACCAACATACCCAAAGCTAAGGTTCCTGATCTTAAAGAAATAAGATATCAATAGGGAGTATGATCACCTCTAACAGCTATCAAGGTCTCACAGCGAGCCCTCATACTGTTTACCAGGCTTTGGAGGAGGTCCAGGGGTAGTAAACCCCACTCCTCCAATAGGGCAGTTTTTAGCTCAACGAGGGTTCTGGGAGAGGGGTGACGAGCTCCAATACGCCTCCCTAGAGCATCCCACACATGCTCTATTGGATTCAGGTCCGGAGATCTGGCTGGCCAATCCATCCTTCGAATATTCTCACTCTGGAGCTATTCATTGACTAGCCTACCCCTATGCGGACGAGCATTATCGTCCATAAAAATTAAATTGTGACCAATTTGATCTCTATAAGGTCTTAGATAGGGCTCAAGGATCTCGTCCCTGTACCTTTGGGCAGTTAAAGTGCCCCCAGAAAAAATGTGGAGGGGTGTGCGTCTGCTAGAACTGATGCCAGCCCAGACTAAGAGACTGCCCCCTCTAAAACTGTCTATTTCCCTGATGTTACTGGGATGATAGCGGGTTCCAGGCTCCCTCCAGATGAAAACTCGTCGAGAATCTGTGTTTTAACTAAATCTTGACTCGTCACTGAAGAGAACATTGGCCCACTGATCATGAGTCCAGGCGTGATGTTCCAAGCACCAATTCAAGCGGGCTCTCCTGTGAGCAGAGGTTAAAGGGATACAGACCATTGGTCGTCTTGCATAAAGAGCACCTTCGTGAAGCCTTCGGTAAACAGTTTGTCTTGAAATTCTCGTTCCAGCAGCACTTGAGAGTTCATTAGAGAGTTGAATAGCTGTCATCTCCCTATGGCGCTTGGCAGTTACGACCAGATAACGGTCTTCAGAGGTAGCTGTTTTTCTTTTTCTACCAGAACCTTTTTTTCTTTTGATGGTTCCTGTCTCAATGAACTGTTTCCATATTTTGCTGACCACAGATTTATTCACATTTAGCCATTTTGCTACTTCAACTTGTGATTGCCCTGCCTCCATTCTTCCAACAGCTCTCCATTTTAAATCATCTGCTAAATTTTTCGTAAACTCATAATTAACTAAGGATTAAATAAAATTATAATTGGACAATTCTTAGATGGGGTAAACGACACGCCAAATAGCACACTTATAAAGACAAGCAAAAATTTGCATATTTTCAATTTTACCGAATCGAATGGTTGCGATATAAATAAATTATACGACTTAAAATACCTAATTAAATTACTTTTTAGCTTTTAGCGTTGTATATTTTAAAACATATCATTAAAAAAACAAAGGTTTATTATTTTTTGGACACCAGTGTATTTATATATGTACAAAAAAAGACATTTTGAAGAATTTTGCAGTTTCTTTTTTAAATAGATAACAAATTCTTGAAATATGTTTTATCAATTTTTAATGCCCTACTTATAACTTCATTCGCCATTTTGAAGACTACTGTTTGTGAAAAATAAGAAATAATTTGTAAATGTATATTTTGCGCGTCATTGTAAGAATCCTTTAATTCTAAAACGTTTGCAGTTAGTATCGTCAGTGATTTGTGCTAATAACACGGAAGCTCTGACAATCATACAAGCGCCAATTAGCATTAAAATAATTGTTTTTTTGGCCCATATTTTAAATTTATCCAAGGTGTCTTTAATAAATATATAATTTATAAATATTCATTTCAAAATTATCATATAAAATTAATTTGTTTAGATATTTTTTATGTTTATCCTTGATAAGTTGACTTATGTAATATTCATAAATTTTCACAGGAGAACTTTGGAATTTAATAAACACACAGATGTAATTCTTTATAAAATTTTGAGTAAATATTGTTTCGATTATATATAAATAAATATATTCTAGTTTTGGCATTGATCATAAGTGTATTTGAGGCAATAAGGCGTTATATACAATATAATACAAAGCCCATTTTTGTGACTACGACCAGAAAAATAACGCAAAATGTGTTATAGCCTGGAACTTTATAACAATGTTTTACTACATATACAGGTGGTAATTGTGCAGAAAGGTGATATTGATGTTTAAAAATAGGCAACCTTTCTCTCTGCTCAAAATACATTTATAAATAAATAAACTCTATTAAATTATCTAAGCGCGTCAAAACGCTCCAAATGGATCGACACGGGAGCGAAGAAATATGGCCACTTGGGGGCGCGACAGTCGCTGGCAACTTGCCAACCAATAAAAGACATATACAAAACTGGTGGCAAAAAAAGGAGTTAAAAATAAATGTTTTCAAAAAAACTAGTAAATTCTATTTTTGAAATAATGTGCTCGTTAATCGTTGATAAATATGCTATTTGTTTAGCATAGTTCAATGTAGATAGGTATTGTTGAAATAAGGCTGGAATTTTGTGTAGAAAGTTAAACGGTTGGAGAGGTTGAAACATTTTAAATAAAAAAATCACTAGACAGGATTGAAAAATGCTAAGGGGATCTAGCTTTCATTGATTTGTTTTTTGTCCTGGTGTGCGTTGCGTTTTTTTTATGTGTGGCATATTTTTATGTTTGTGTTGTGTTTGTTTTTATATTGGATTTCTTGTGTTATGCTTAGTATGTTTTTGTGTTGTGTGGATTTTATAGGATGTGTATATATTTTTCTGTCTGCACTCGTAGGATATACTTGTATGTTTATGTAGTGTTTATCTTTTCGGCATTTGTGGGCTATGTTTATATTTTGCGTGTTGAGCTGTTTGTGTTGTGGTGTGTCTGCGGTACATGTTGTGTTAAGTGTATTTCTTCTTTTTGTTTGTGTTTTCGTGTGTTGTACGTGCATGAAATTTGAGTATCGTATTTTGTCAGGGCATGCTGAACGTTTTCAATAGTTTTCCTCTCTTTGTGCAGTGCTTATCTACATATATTCATACACTAATGGCTATCCAAACCACCATCATTACGGCAATAGATCTCAAAGTAATATCTTTCAAACAAAGAGTGCAAAAAAAATAAATATATAATAAATACTGCAAAGAAAATGATTTGAGAATGCTGACACATGCGTATTTCGAAAAATTTGTATATGTCGGCAACATCTCTTACTCTTCATCCCTGATCTATTTTCCTGAAGACATTCTTAAATTTGTCAAGTCCAACAAAAGCCAAACCATAATTAATGCGGACATGATATATGCTGTATTTCAAACTTTAAAGAAAATCTGCTGCCTTTCTAGTGGTTTCTACAAAGGCACAATTCGGATATTCGCTTCCATACATCTCTCCTATCAGGTTCATTTCACTTGTAAATGTGGCAACTTCGCGTATCCAAAATTGCGTTGCAAAGCGCAAAACCCAATCTCATTTCACTGCGGCAATGAGTATTCAACTGTAGAATACACTTGAATTAGGCTATAGCTTGCTTCAGGTGCTCTAGGGATAATGTTGATTACTTTAAAAAGTCAAACTCTTTAAAATTTATTTATTTATTAAATTAAAGAAACATATTTTCAATAAAAATATTTTTCCATTTAAATATTTTCACACCATTCTTTACGCTTCATTCAATTAAACTGAACCCTTTCCAACGCTCATTTTGTTCAATACCCTTATTATCAGCCCTTGATACTCACCTTTTCTCTAAATGTAGCTATTTAAGTTTTCCGGACTCATTCTCCACAATTATAGAAATCAATATTCTCAATTTTTTTTTTATCTAATCCTACTTTAAACTTTCGTTTCCGTTCTACCACGTCTGGCGAAATCCCTTAAATTCCTCCGACCACCTTCCTCAATGGTGGTTTCCATATCTCTCTCATATCACTTTTAAGACAGCTAAGAAACAAATTTAGGAGGACCAGTGTGACCTTGAAAAAGGCAAACGCCATGCGGAACAAGGTCAAACGGTTCAGAAGCTCCAATATCTGTAGGCCAGAAATCCGCCTTTACATGCAGGACAGGTAGCTCGCATCGAGGCAGCATAGTCATGAAGAGGTAGAGCATAAAGAGTCAGCTGTAGTTCGACTTTAAATTCGTGCTCCGAGAAGCAGTTGTCACAAGGGTCGTTCCAGGAGATAGATTGAGGTACGTGAACTACGGCAGAATGCGCTTGCAACCATGCCAAGTTCCGAGTCCCACGCGAGCACCGGTTAGCATTGTTGACAAGGAGCATCATTGATCCCCACAGGGCTATGATCTTCGCCTCGCGCTCTGCTCTATAGCTGTAGCTGGTGTTTTCATGAAGTAGACGTTGGTAAAAGACGACAAGCGCCTCCAGGAGAGCAGCATGTGTTGAGCGCTATAGAGCTGGAGCACCATCTGAGAAGTTTCCGACAATCGCCTAAAGCCAGATCTCAGAAGCCAGTAGGTCAGACGGCCTCAGAACCCCGAAGAAAAAGAAATGAAGAAGTGATTTTTTGCGTAGAAATGTTATTTATAAACTTTTACAATATTTTACAAGATCAAACTACTTGTATTATTCTTCCTGTGATTTATAATTTTTTTTTTGAAAAAAAAATCTCGTGTTTTTAATATGTTCAGCATTGTAGAACTCAATGCAAGTTTAAAATTTACACGCAACACTTTTTGTGTGAAAATATTTTATCTTATCTATATTATTCACCGGAATATTTATAAGTGAAACTAAGAAATAATTATAATATTTGAATATATAAAACAATCTCAGGCCCAAACACTTCAGTAATAGCCTCAAGCCAATTATCCATTAAGACGCCGTGGATTAGAAACAGTGCTATGACAATGAAAGCTATAGTTAAACTAGGTCTAGGGCGTATCTCTAATTATTCCTGCATGATCTGTTAGCCAAATCACTAGGGAGCTCGTATTGCTATGGAGACGTTCTATTAACACAGAGTGAAATATTTGGGTTGAATGTCAAAAGAAGATTTTGTGTGGAATCAGTAGAATTATAGTAGTTCAAAAAAGGTTTCCCAGAGCCTTATTTACTAAAAATAATTTATATTGCTATGAACAATTCCCATTTTAAACAGGGCGAAATATGTGTGACATCAGCTCAAATATGGTGTGTCTAATGAATTTGTCCAGAGAGAGAGACCTTCTTTGCATTTGAATACAGAAGAGCTCATATTGCTATGGACAAATTCTATTAACATAAGGTGAAATATATGACAAAAAATGCGAAATTTAAGTTGATTCAGCAAATATATAGAAGATCTAATAGATTTGCTCGGAAGAATTTCTTAGTCCGAAAATATTCCGTAACGCACTGACCTTGGCCACCGAAACATTCATTCACCTAGGTCTACAACCCCCAACCAGTGCAGTTTGTCTCTAAGATCTGAGGTTTATACCTTTCGATACCCAAATTCCACGTTATTCTACCATAAGATATGGCAAATAAGTCATAGGGAATGAAGTACACTTACATATTGGATTATATATGTATCGCACATCATAGGAAAGGGATATATTATGGGGTTTTTTTGTGTAAAATAATTGGTGAGTATAGTGGATTTTACATGCGTCACAATATGCTAAGCATACGAGTTCGCACTTAATGTTATATTAACATAGTGTGTACATGTAATGTTTGACAGGCACAGATATGATGTGTGTGTCCTTAACTTGCACAATTGTGTCACGAAATTAAGAGAATAAACAAGAGAAGATTCGAACCTGGAATATTCTGTTCTGTCATGTTAACCGTCGCGCCACGTCAACTAACCTCTAAATTGTGTTTATATGAAATAATAGATATTCAGATAATATTTATGTGATGATTTAAGACCATGGAATTGTTGTAAATAGTCTAAATATCCACTACCACATGTTCCACCCCATGACTGTATATAACTTCTTATGTACTGCACATAGAAAACCTCAACTAACATCAATCTGTACCGCGTAAGAATCTAATAAAGTATTGCAACTGTACAGATAGAAGGAATGGAGACTGACAGGAGAAAGTTAAGATTAAAACTAATCAGGCTTAGGACAGAAGTCGAAGCAAGGCCTAGCAAAAGAGGCCTCAAACCAGCACAAATATAAATAACTTGTACAGTCAATACTTCCTGGCAAGGCAAGACGTATCTGGTAACGTAGAAGTCATAAAAGCTAAGAGTGACGCCCAATTTCCGGAACAAGACCGGACGTATTTTCTATCAAAGAAAGCCGCGAGAAGACATCACCTAAGTAGGTCAACCAATAGCCTACGGCCACGTGAAAAAGCCCCACCAATTAGGAAAGAAGCATCTAAATAGGTCAACCAATAGGGAAAAAGCATGTGATCATCTCTCAACCAATCAGAGAGAAACTGAGTCTTGGTGTTAAATCAAGGACCTAGAATTGTCAGTCTTCGCTTGGCTCCCAACGGTAACACTTGCTCTAAAATCTCTCTCTCCTCATCCCATTCCTTCTTGACGTCAGACGCTTTTAGTGGAATCTCTGTTTGTTTATTTCACCTTTGGCCCAGCTGTGTCGCCTTCCACCACGACTGCACGGGAGAGTTGACATCGAGGTTCGTCGAGCATCAGGTAACACTGGTCCCAGAGGTCCCAAGATATCACAGACTCCCCCGTAACGAAGAGTCGACAGGATAGTGGACGCCAAGGTACAAGTAAGCAAGTAGACCACTGTCTGTACAGAAAGATGGAACAGGGAAGAGAGGAGGATCCAAAGGAACCAATGGAGTCCGATCCCGACTCCGAAAGTGGCGGAAGCCCCACTTTTCCGAAGAAAGAAACAACCTTCGGTAAGACGCAGGAAATTGTCCCCGGCCAGGAAGACGTCACACCCCCGCCGCCGGTGTCAGATGTCCTGGGGAGGTTGACGACGACGCTACATCAGCTTTCTGCCGTGACCGGACATCGCGAGAGGTGGAATCGCTACGATGGTTCGTACGAGGCGCAGAGCTACTTCACCAACTACGACGCCCAAGCAGATCGGGCCCAACTACAATACTCTACAAGACTGAGAAAGCCACCAAACCTCCTGCAAGTACCCCTCCGAGTTACCAACACGCGAGCGCATGTTACGCGCTCCCCTGATCCTCTCTACACCACGAGCCCAGCGCCAACAATGAACTCTTAACTGTCCCAAGGAACCTCCAACTATGACAACAGACCAGGCCTGTCCCGACATACAAGACAGCACCACAGTAGGTTCCTCCATACATAACTTTTGTTGAACTATTGCTCGTTCGAGCTGAACACACTGTCCAATAATGTAAACCTACTCTACTACTTGATACAGAAGCATCTATCGCTATAATTAGGCAGAATACTTTTAAAATAATAGAAACCAATTTGCAAAAGAAAATACCTGTTCACCCATTTAACTTAACTATTAATGCCATAGCCAACAATATTTTCACCATAGGTTATATCTTTTTAAACGTAAAAATAGTTAACATAACGTAGAATCTAAATTCCATATTATAGATACCCCCTTTCCTTTTATCATATTATCCCTTAACTCCATAAAACGATTTCTACTAATTATAAACTGTACTCAGCTACTCCTGTATCAAGATAATGTACTTCTACCAACTACCTTGTACAAACTCACTTCGTGCAAGCAACACGTGTCCCATGGACAGGTTAATACAACTGTCCCATTTTCTAAATTTTTCCCTCCTGGAACGAGTTGCTCACACGTGGTGAACTCCAACACTCTTATTTAACCTCATTATAATGATCCTAATCCCATTTTCAACGCCCCTATGTCCTTTTCTTTCATATCTTTGGACAGAAGTAACTTAAATCACAGCCTTCCAAAACTATTCCAATCGTTAAATTCCCACATAACTACACTCCCTCGTACCTTCCTTTTACACGCATAGTTAAATATCGACAAATCTCTCTCAACAAAATATACAACACCTTCTCACATCACTTTTTCTAATTAACAAATTTTTAATGCGCGACTTCACACCCAAATCAAATTTCGAGCCACACAAGCTTTAGAACGTCGCCCTACTAAACACACACAATCTTTTTTTTTTTTCTCACATTAAACGTGTCATATCCACTAACAATATAAAAATTATCGATATGTTCGTACAACCAACAACCATGACTTTAGTAAATTTGTTATTCTTAGTGTAACAGGTTAGATTTTGTACAAAACGAAGACTTCACGTGGCACCTTTTCATTTACAATTTTTTCGCTTCGTGTCACAGCGCCACACCACTAAACTCTTTCAATTTTCAGGCCAAAGACGCCTTCACCACGCCTGTGACACATTTATTTAACCACACATTGTCCACGTCGATAGTCGCAATTTCATTCAATTCTAACCCGATATCCATGAATAACATTTTTACTAAGTCCGCAAAAAACCATTCGATTTAATATTCACAGATACAATATCCGAATTTTCGAAATACAAACACAAATCTAACAAATGCTTGAACACACGGAATAACTCAACCTCTGTATCTCCCTATATCAATCCCATAACGCTTTTCACCTAAAGTGACAAATCAAAACGCTTTTGCGTTTACAATTATAGAATTAATATCTCCGAACGTAGTTCGAATTAACTTCCAATAAGTTGAAAGAAAGCAAGCAAGCCCCCTCGCTCCCCCCCCTTGACCTAAATCCGGAATCGCATTAAAAATAGCTTCGCTCCCCTCTCTTCCGCTGGAGATGGACAAACAAATAGCCGACATTTTGTTACGCCCGTCGCCACCCCGATGTCACTCTAATGGATTTTCGCTACCTATTAAATCGAACATTAGTGCGCGCCTTTTATTTTTAATCTACGCCGATATCCCGTTTAGCTACTAAAACTTGCTTAACACGTTATCTTACATTTACTAACAAATCTGTTCACTAACATTCTCTCGCCCTCGATTAACTTGTCAACTTAACATCGACACTTAGATCCAAGGACAACACTTTACCTACAAAAATCACACACACCCACATAAGTTTAAAAAATCGACAACATTAGGACTCGATGAGTTTCACAGTTGGAAACAATGTGATCCACGAGTCACGTCAAACATAAAACAAATTCGATAAGTTAGAAAAACTTAGGCCAACAAGACCAAAGATATCGATCGAGGACAATTTAAAGCTCTCTCCACCCATCCTAAAAAAAAAAAAAAAAAAAAAAAAGGAACATTACATTTGGCCTACAACTTTCCATTCTTTCACGATATATAATTTCTATATATAATCTTACTTGCTCTTCTTTCTCGATGAACATTTTTTTAAAATTTTTCATTTTAATATCCTTTATATAATCATTATATAGCTCTTATAATTGTTTTTTTTTACGTCAACCAATTAGTTTAGATTATTGTCTTTTTTTTATTATTTTTCTTTACCAAAACTTATTTACTTTTGCTTCATGACTCTATTTTATAATCAACTTTATATTTTATCTTTCATATCATATCTAATAATTTCAAGTTTATATTTCATGTTTATATCACTAATTTGCATTTATCATTTTATATTTTTTCTCACTTTATAAATTAGATGTTATTTACATTGTTTCACCTTCCGCTACCATGTCCATGCTATCGAGTATATTATTGCTCATTATTTTTTTTTCATTTAATATTTTCACTTTCTATTACCCCTTATATACTGCTGTAGTGTGTTAATCTTTGTATCATATCATCACTATTTTTACTTTTTTTTTTAAAGATTACTTTGCATTTAACTTCGCAATTCTATTTTCGATTTTTCAAATCCTTTAACGCTATATGCAAAGCCTTACTTTCGCAATTTCATATCTCAATGATATATTCTTTTATAATCAAACTAAAAATCACGATCTAAAAACAGGGCAATCTTCAATAACCTCTTAAACAACCACTTTAAAGGTTACTTCTTAAGAATTACTAACATTCCTTTTCCGCAGGAACTTTTAACTCCTTCGCAGGCTAGACTTGACCTACTTTGATTTCGTAATTAACAATCTTGACACATCGTCCCCCAGATTTACCTTCTCCCAACTTCTGGATTGGATACGTGCAAATTGTATATTTTTTTTATTCCAGGGCACTCTCATGCCACACGCTGGCACATTTTTTTTATTTTTTATTTTACTCTTTTTCTCGCTAAGCCCCTGACGACTCTAATTAAAACTTTGATTTCTGGTCACTGATCTTCGCCCTCATTTATCCTGCATGCGTACGTCTTAACGACTAATTACTAAAACCCATAACAATCCCCTTATCTTACTTTTCGATTGTGGTACTGTAACTTTATTCGGTCCTTAAATTTACATGTGAAACATGGCCTAGGTTTTCCGCGCCGTGCACATTAAATGGTTTGGGACTTGAGTCAAAGTGACCTTGCCTCAACCAAGTAATAACTAACCCCTCAACCCTTTCTAACGCCCATCACGAAAAGATCATGATTTACCCATCCAATCATTTATATTTTTACCTATAATCATTATATGTTCCCTATTAAATATTTTATTCATATTTTTATTTTTACTTGTATGTTTAATATTAGTTGTTTATGTTTTATTATCTCTTATGGATATACAGAAATCAACCCCATGTTATATACCAACTCACTTTAATTAATTTTTAAAAAATTACTTCCTTAATAACAGTCTTCCTATTCCGCTCTCTTAAATCCCTCCATATGAACCCTCTCACATCCGGGGCCATCTGTGATGATTTAAGACCATGGAATTGTTGTAAATAGTCTAAATATCCACTACCACATGTTCCACCCCATGACTGTATATAACTTCTTATGTACTGCACATAGAAAACCTCAACTAACATCAATCTGTACCGCGTAAGAATCTAATAAAGTATTGCAACTGTACAGATAGAAGGAATGGAGACTGACAGGAGAAAGTTAAAATTAAAACTAATCAGGCTTAGGACAGAAGTCGAAGCAAGGCCTAGCAAAAGAGGCCTCAAACCAGCACAAATATAAATAACTTGTACAGTCAATACTTCCTGGCAAGGCAAGACGTATCTGGTAACGTAGAAGTCATAAAAGCTAAGAGTGACGCCCAATTTCCGGAACAAGACCGGACGTATTTTCTATCAAAGAAAGCCGCGAGAAGACATCACCTAAGTAGGTCAACCAATAGCCTACGGCCACGTGAAAAAGCCCCACCAATTAGGAAAGAAGCATCTAAATAGGTCAACCAATAGGGAAAAAGCATGTGATCATCTCTCAACCAATCAGAGAGAAACTGAGTCTTGGTGTTAAATCAAGGACCTAGAATTGTCAGTCTTCGCTTGGCTCCCAACGGTAACACTTGCTCTAAAATCTCTCTCTCCTCATCCCATTCCTTCTTGACGTCAGACGCTTTTAGTGGAATCTCTGTTTGTTTATTTCACCTTTGGCCCAGCTGTGTCGCCTTCCACCACGACTGCACGGGAGAGTTGACATCGAGGTTCGTCGAGCATCAGGTAACACTGGTCCCAGAGGTCCCAAGATATCACATTTATATATATCAAAAATAAATATATGCGCTTTCTAGAAAAACTAGATAAACGGTAGATAAGAAGTAAATAACAAATTAGCAGAAGTAGACAAGAAGCATACAAGAAGAAGACCAGACTATATGAAATATGCTCTCAGTATATCAAGTTAGACATGGAGCATCCAAGAAGTAGACAAGAAGCCGACCATAAAGTATATCAGAATACCAGGAGACACAGAAAAAGAACTTGCGGATGTTTTTACTTTCAATACGAGAATGTTAACAGAAGAAACCAGGGAATCTCTTTACATGTGGCAAAGCTCCTTTTTAAGGCGCGAAACACCGTCCTCTACCCATCTATTTTCTAACTAAATATTTAAATTACATCCATTGAAAACAATAAAACTATTGTTATGTATTAATTTTCATCAATAATCACTCAATGTGAAATAAATCTATAAATCTTAAAGATATATATTGTAGCGCTAGAGAGGCTAACATCTACCAGGACCAGTTCTGAGCGGATATTTTCTTCTGCAGAAATATTCTTAGAAATATAGCCTAACTTTCTTCTCTTCAAGTATAGAATCTTAGTTTCGCTATCGAATTTCAATCATGGTCTCATTATGTAATTTGAGCAATTTTGACAGGAAGGTAATTATATTAAAAACTATAATTAATATTCAATTAATATATAATTAATAAGTATTGAAACTTTTCTTCGGTGTTCTTGGACTTTTTGCTATATTTATCTAATATTAATATTATTTTTAAAAAAGATAATTAGAACCTTTCTGTATTTAAACAAGGTAAAATCCTCTGGAGTAACTTGGTAAAGAAAACAATCAAGACAAAGAGGATGAGTTTCTTTTTATGAACATGTGTTCGAGCTTTCGGGCATAATGTCGCCCTTCAACAGGAATAAAACTACAAATAGAATCAAGATACTTCTATATATATACAGGTGATTAGCATAAACAAGAAAACTATTATTTTTAGAGAGATATTGTAAATAGCTATAAAACGAAGAGAGAAATTTTTATTGAAATGCACGGGCTGCAAGCTTACGGGTTCCACGCCCCTCATGATTCCTGTTTTGTATATCATACATAAAACTTAAATTTTATCTCTCTAAAAATAATAGTTTTCTTGTTTATGCTAATCACCTGTATATATATAGAAGTATCTTGATTCTATTTGTAGTTTTATTCCTGTTGAAGGGCGACATTATGCCCGAAAGCTCGAACACATGTTCATAAAAAGAAACTCATCCTCTTTGTCTTGATTGTTTTCTTTACCAAGAACCTTTCTGTAATTCTTTGTGCGATATTCAGCAGAGTTATTTATTTTCACTTCGCCAAATAAACGCTTGAAGCTATAATTTCTAAACATATTTATGGGGAATCAGTCATCTATTACACCCAGCACACACAATCAATTATAATATTTAAATAAAATATAGAAGGTTTCTGGAGATATATATATATATATATATATATATATATGATTTTATTTTTATATCAAATACCATCTCAAGCTTCCGGGCATCTCTGCCCTTCCACAGGAGAACTTATACAATGAATAAAACGTCGCCTGATGCTAACGCCGTCTAATAATTACAGTTATGAATTATAATAATATATTGAATGACACAAAGAAAATCATTACAAATTTCAATATGCGAGCGGCTTCTCTTGAAAATATTTACTTTAATTAAACTACTCATAGAGAGAGAAGAGATATTACTCAATATTGGCTTCTTACGTAACCAATCAATTTGCAAAAGCATTTTTGTGTCAATAGAAAGCGGGATATTGGCTTGGCAGCAATTAATTACCAAGCCACACAAAATCGCCTGGGCTAGTCGGTCCTGACGTAAGAAGCTTAAGTGCGAACCTGAATGAATTTAATATCCTAGCACAGAGGATGACCTTGGTAACTTTCTCTTTTATTGGGAAACGGTTTGTAGGCTTAGTGCAATATCTAACACCTATACACCTAGCTGTATTTCTTTCATTATTAAATGCTATTTCGCGTTTTGTTAGTTTATATAAGCGCTTGAACTTCCTTGTTAGATATTGTACTTATTGAACGCATATATTTCAAGGGAAAAAAAAGAACATTGAAAGATAAATTGAGGGCAAAAACTTATTATAAACATTTCACATGTTGCATTATATTATACACTCCAATTTCTAATGCTGATGCTAAAGAAACTCATCCCTGGAAGCCTGAAGTTGTCACCTTAAGTGTATATATATAGAGACAGAATGTGGTGCTCACACATACCTGGAGTGTAGCACAGAAGGAACCCTGCCAGTATCTAGCCGGAAGCAATCTCCCAGGCAGATTGTGCGAGCGGTAAATTGGCTGGAAAATCGAAGGATCAACGCAGATGTATCACCAATTTAATTCAATATAAAATCTGCAGGGTTTATGTGCGGGTAGATTTATGTCTACATATATATTCATATAAATAACTTATTTTAGAATCAAAATTGTTTATTCACAATTTTTCCTTATAGGCAACTCACCTCTTCATCGAGGAATTGTATTTTAATACAATATATCCGCGTGCTGAAGATAAGTTGCTATTGTCGTACAAACACATTGAGAGAAATCCTATTCAATAAATATTTAAATACCCATATAATGAATAAATAACCCATAATATTAATATAAATATTATAACGTGAAGTTTCAAGGTTGATATTCATACTTTCGACCGATTTCATAACTCCCCCCGTAGTATGTTATGAAAAAAGGGCCGCCCCTGTACTGATGAAAGCTTAAACACGAAATTATGGTATATAGGTTAGGTGTTGTCTGAATATACACTGCGTGACATTGAAAATGGAACACCAAGAAATAGTGGCCAGAAAATTATGCAAATTTCAGGGTAGACGCCCCTAACCGAGTTATGCAAATGATGTAAAATGCGCAGCTCTCGTGCTCACATGGAGTAAGATATAAGGGAAGGAACTTGCAGAAAGGACAGTATTCGTGTCGTTATTTCTTCAAGGAAAATCATTGTAGAAATTTTGTTCTTGTGTCAAAAGACACGTGTAATAACAGAGAATGCCAGGTCATCGTAAACGGAGGCAGTTCAAGCAGACAGACGCTTTTACGAGGGGCATGGTGATCGGACTGAAAAGGGCAGGTTGGTCCATACGTCAAATCGCAGCTGATACACACCTTGGTGCGTCCACGGTGCACCGACTGTGGAGAAGATGGTTGGAACAAGGAAATGTGGCAATTTATAGGAATGTCGGTGCAACCAGAGTGACGTCAGCACGTGTGGATCGGCGTATCCTTCGACAAGCAGTGGCGGCCCCACAAGCCACTTGTACCGCCATCCTGCAACATGTGCAAGACACCCTAGATCATTCCATCTCGACCAGAACCATTTCCCGTCGATTGGTTGCTAATGGCTTGCACTCATGCCGTCCGCTAAGAAGACTGCCATTGACCCCACCGAATAGGCGCCAACGTTTGGAATGGTGCCGGGCTAGATCGACGTGGATGACGGAATGGCACAGGGTCGTGTTCTCAGATGAGTCGCGTTTCTGCTTGTCCAGTGATAGTCGCCGTGTACGCGTGTGGCGTCGACGTGGAGAAAGGTCCAATCCGGCAGCAATTGTGGAACGCCCCACCGTGCGACAACGTGGAATCATGGTTTGGGGCGCAATCGCGTATGACTCCAGGTCACCTTTACTTCGTATTCAGGGCACTATGACGGCCCAACGATACGTTGATGATGTGCTGCGACCGGTGACACTCCCCTACCTTCAGGGGGTACCCAATGCCATTTATCAGCAGGATAACGCCCGACCGCACACTGCTCGCATTAGCCAACAAGCTCTGCAAGATGTACAGATGCTTCCCTGGCCACCGTACTCTCCTGATCTCTCACCAATCGAGCACGTCTGGGACATCATTGGACGCCGTTTGCATGCCTTGCCACAGCCGCGTTCAGAAGACGAACTGTGGCAAATGGTTGAGAGGGAATGGAGAGCCATCCCTCAGGACGCCATCCGTACTCTGATTGACTCTCTACCTAGACGTGTTGCTGCGTGCATCGCTGTCCGCGGTGGTCCTACTTGCTACTAAGCCGACGCCGTTCACGCTCTCTCTGTATTATGACTATCATTTTGAAATAAAGATCACTTATTGTTCGTCCCTGTCTCTCTCTGTCTGCCGAGTTTCATCACTTTCTGGCCACTATTTCTTGGTGTTCCATTTTCAATGTCACGCAGTGTATTTAAAATATATTCTTCACATTACAATGATGTTTTGTTATGGTTTCCAAATCTGATTAATTCGAAACTATTTTAGACGCGTAAAATTCTTTATGAAATTAAACAATTTATACTGCCCTTACTGCGATGGAAAAATTAATGGGAGGGCCTGGCTCTTCAGTGGTTTACCCTCCCAGCGGTTTCGTCAGTTTAGATCCCTCTCATTAATTTTTCCATCGCAGTAAGGGCAGTAGAAATTGTTTAATATGGAAAAGAATTCGATAAAATAATCCCTTTAATTAATATTAAAATAAAAACATAAAGCCTCGAGGGAGAGTTTCTTTTAAAATATTTTTATTTTAAAAATATAAAGCATTTTCTCCCGTAGAAGGGCGTACTTGCCCGAAAGATCGAGATATTTTTAAAATAAAAAATATTTTTAAAAGAAACTTTTCCCTGGAGTCTTTATGTTTTTATTTTAATTGAAAATAATTTTACGCGTCTAAAATAGTTTCGAATTTTTATAACAGATGGCGCGCTAGTGCATCATAATATAAATCTGTTTAATATCGGGATAGAGGAAGATTGTCCTGTTGAATATATGAATTCAATTTTAGACTTCAATATTTTATATAATATTGTCACTGAATAATTATTTTAAATATTCTGTGGTATATCATCATTAATATTTGCATAGTTATCACTCCTCACTATTCTTATATATTATTACTTGTAAATAAATGGAAAGATATAGTTTTGCATAAATAAAATATTTTCAATTACTAAAATCGTATGTATTAATTTATAAAATAATATAAAACCCTAAAACCTTTCTAACAGTGGCAGCATAAAGCGTGGTTAAAACTTAAAATCTAAAATCGTAAAAATAAAAATGGCTGCTGTTATGGAAGATATTTCGATTATAGATAAATTAAAAGACTCTGAAAATTTTGATATTTGGAAATTTCAAATTAACATTATTTTTAAAGCTAATAATTTAATTGAAACAATAAATGGCAAATTGTGTTTTAAAGATCAAAAGGATGAAAAAGAAAAAAACGCATGGATAATAAAAGATGCTAAAGCCCAAAAATATATTATTTCGAGCATCGATAAAACGATATTAACACACATAATACATTGTGAAAATGCCAAATCAATGTATGACACCATATGCAGAATATTTGAAAGAGATGATGAACAATTAAAATGTAAGCTGCTACAAGAATTTCACACTTATAAATTTGATAAAAATGTAGACCTTGTAGCCAACATAAGTAATTTAAGAAATTTGGCTTTTAAACTCAATAATCTAAAACAGAACTTTGATGACAATATTGTTATTTCAAAGATTTTAACAATTTTGCCAGAAGAATATAATTATTTTTGTACTGCTTGGGAGTCAACTGGAAAAGATGAAAAAACTATTGAAAATCTAATATCAAGATTGACCACTGAAGAAATAAGAAGAAATAGACAGAGCCAACCAGAAGACCGAGTGGCTATGAATGCAACAAAACAAAAGGTATGTTTTACTTGTAATAAACCAGGACATATATCTAAAAATTGCACCCAAAGAAAATTCTGCAAATTTTGTAAAAAAACTAACCATGAAGAAAAGGACTGTTTCTTTAAGAACAACAGTAAACCTGCTGCTAAAGTAAACAAAGAACAATGCAGAATATGTAAAAAGTTTAATCATAAAGAAAAAGACTGCTATTTCAGGAACAAAGAAAAGCAACCTCCCATTGCTTTCATTGCTGAACAAAGAGAAGAATATGATAAAAGATCATCAGTCACTTTCATTGTTGATAGCGGATCCACCTGTCACATGACTAATGAAGAAAAGTTGCTTGATCATCAAAAAAAGTGTGATGTGAACATCAATGTTGCCAAAAAAGAAGAAGGTATGAGAGCAAAAACTTCAGGACAATTTAAGGGGAGACAATGTAACCTAAATGAAGTAATATTTGTGCCTGAATTATCAAAAAACCTTTTGTCAGTGACCTCAATTGTTAACAACGGAGGAGAAGTAAATTTTAAAGGTGATAAAGTGACAATTTTGAAAGATGGAAAAAAAGTTCTAGAAGGAGATCAACTTGAAAATGGACTTTATGCTGTAAATATTGAACAACATTTTTCAAAGCAAAATGACTCGAACCTTACCTTACCAAGTGAAAACAAAACCCAAGAATGGCACAGAAAATTGGGACACATTGGAATGCAGAATCTAAGAAAACTTGAAAGTTTGGTTGATGGTATGGAGCTTAACAAATTGGAAAAACAGGAAAATGATGTGTGCGAAATTTGCATCATGGCAAAGCAAACTAGGAAGTCATTTGGAAATGAAAGATCTAGAGCTACCCGACCTTTGGAAATTGTTCATACTGATTTGTGCGGCCCAATAGAACCCTTAACACATGATAATAAGAAATATATAATGACATTTTTGGATGATTATACACATTTCTGTTATGTGTATTTGCTCAGCAATAAATATGAAGCAAAAGAATATATTACAGAATATGTAAATGAAGTAGAAAGATTTTTAAATGCGAAAGTGTCAAAATTAAGGTGTGATAATGGCGGTGAATATGCCAATACGCATGTTAAAGAATGGTGCAAAATGAAAGTAATAATACTTGATTTTACAATTCCAAATACTCCACAATTGAATGGAAAAGCAGAAAGGTTGAATCGAACTCTGATTGAAAAAACCAGAGCACTTTTGCTGGATTCCAAATTAAATAAGGAAATGTGGGGAGAGGCCACAAGAGTCGCTGCCTATTTAATCAACAGAAGCCCTTCAAATACAGTACAAACAACACCAGCACAGATGTGGTTTGGAAGAAAGCCTAATCTTTCTAATGTAAAATTATTCGGGAGTGAAGTGTATGTCAAAAAATTGGGAAACCTAAAAAAATTGGATAGTAAAAGTGAAAAATATTCACTTATCGGATACAGTGGAAATGGATACAGATTGTGGGACATGCAGAAAAGAAGGATTATAATTGCAAGAGATGTGGTGTTTACAGGAAAACTAACAAATGAAATGACCAGTGTCATTCAGCCAAGATACAGAGAAGATTTGGATTCTGAAATAGAGGAAAGTCAAGACACTAAATTGGAATTGGATACCCATGATAAACCACAGAACTCGACCAATTCAAGATATATGTTAAGGAATAGAGAAAATATCAATAGACCTGAAAGACTAAAAGATTATGAAGTGTTGAATTCTGTTTCTGGAGAAATAGGATTGTTAACATACAATGAAGCTGTAACCGGAGTAGACAAAGAAAACTGGGTAAAAGCAATACAGGAAGAAAAAGATTCATTGAAGAAAAATGAAACTTGGGATTTTGTAAAAGCTGAATGTGTGAAAGAACTCATTTATATAAAAGCACAAATTGAAGAACTTACAAATGAAACCATACTTGCTAAACTAAATATTGACAACCAAAGTGCAATGACTTTAATGAAGACAGGACAAATGAACAGAAAGACAAAACATATAGATGTTCGATATCATTTTTTGAAAGATCAGATAAGAGAAAATGTTGCTGTTCAGTTTTGCCCAACCCAAGACCAAGTTGCTGATATCCTAACCAACCCTCTGCCAAAGGAAACTTTTGAAAAACACAGATCTTCACTGCTACAGATGTTTTGATAGAGTAATTAAAACTCTAAAACATGAATTCAAGAAGGAGTGTTGAATATATGAATTCAATTTTAGACTTCAATATTTTATATAATATTGTCACTGAATAATTATTTTAAATATTCTGTGGTATATCATCATTAATATTTGCATAGTTATCACTCCTCACTATTCTTATATATTATTACTTGTAAATAAATGGAAAGATATAGTTTTGCATAAATAAAATATTTTCAATTACTAAAATCGTATGTATTAATTTATAAAATAATATAAAACCCTAAAACCTTTCTAACATGTCCAACAGTGTTTTCACTCAGTTATTATCTTTTGTTAAAGTTTCAATGAAATTCTGACTGTTCTTTCATATCATTGTAAAGTATAAGGCATAAGTTCTTATGGTTTTAAATCTGGACAATTATCAACGAATAGATTCTTAATTCATAAATTTATATATATATATATATTTTGGAAAGATATTGCTTTGCCCGCTAGAAGAAAGAGAAATAAGTCTTTGAATACTCTGTGAAGGTTTCAATTAATATATTATTGATCTTGGTTGAAAAATACGTGAATACTCTTTTTAAAGGGTTTTCACCACGTGGCAATTTAATGGTGGATGGGAACGAATGAGTTGTTGCTCAGGTTTTTTTTATATGTGGTTTATGAAAATACTAGCAACAATTCTATTTTGTGATTTCCTGTTAGATAAATAGTGTTTTAATTTTGTACCCGATAAAGATAGGCTACTGGCTTTTAAATATATTATAAATAAAAGAATTTTAAATACAAGATAAGTTTTTTTTTAATATATGGATTTTGCTATATTTAGAATTTATACACTCATGGACAAAATTTAAGGAAGAGGAAAGTCTTTGATTTTGCCTGCTACTTTTTTTTTTGAAGGAGACAAAGGCAATTTTGTTCGCACTTGGTTATCTCGTCAGTTTTCAATAAAGGTCACCGTGTATAAAATATCTTTCAGTTATTGTCTGAATCCCGACATGCATATGAAGATATTTAGACAATATCTGAATAAAGAAACTCTGCAAATATTTTTAAATGTATTTAATTCAATTATAATTTTATTTGCATTTTTATTTCAAGTACAAATATAAATATGATATCCATAATTAAATGTCAGATAAAGTGGCACATATAATTTATCATAAATTAAATTATTTTTAGATATTTTGGTTAGTTGAACTTAAACCGTTTTTTTTTTGTCAAAGTACAATAATGTATTTTTTGTGAGTAGACTCATCCTCACAGAGTGTCATAAGGTACAGCTGACATTTTTTTCCTTTAAAGCTCTCATGGGTGACGTTCAAACCAACTAATATATATGAAGATATACCAAACCAATGTTAACACCAGACAGACCACCAATGCTCCTATCAACAAGAAAAAAAAATCCTTTCATAAAAAAGGTGGAATGACAGAATAGTCGGGTTTTATAGATGGACTCATAAACCGTTCGAAAAAAAACCGGACTTTTCAAGATCCAGAAATTATATTATTGTCCAAGTGGATTCAATAGACGATTATCATGCTTCCACTAAATGACTTGAGGAACGCCATTACAGTTTAAGTACAATCTGATAAAAATTAAAAAAAAAAAGAAGATGGATCGCCTAATAGTTTATAGTTTATATCTATTCCGATAGATGGCGCAAGCCATCAGAAAATTTCAGTTACATGATAAGGAGATGCCATTTTTAAAATAAATAATAGGTGTTTACAGAGAAAGAGAAATTTAATAATAAATTACAAAGCGTGAAAAAACATTATAATATAGGATAAAAGAATGATTAAAAATCAAATTTCAAAATATCCAGAAAAAAGAAAAAAAAAAAAGAAAAAAAGGAGTTACAAAATAATAAAAGAAAATCAATTTTTCAAATTTTATATCTCGAACAGCGAAAAAAGAACAGTAAAAAAAGCTTAAAATTAATAAAACGGGACAGACCATAAAAGAAAATACAGAAGAGAGTAACAATCACGGATTAATACAAAAAAGAAAAATCAAACATTGGCCAATCAGAATAAAGGAAATCAATTCCTATGAAATGTCGTATTTTTTATACAAGGTCTGTTAAATTGTTTCCCTGGAGACAGGATATACACATCACCGATAGAAAAGTCTATATTTATTTAGGACAGTTAATATAAGGGAATTTTGCTTTCACATTATATTGGTTGAGATTGTTAAAATGCTCTATAAAACTTTCAATATAAAATATTACCAGAAGATATATGAATCATTAGAACCAAATATAATTCTCTTTTTGCTTATCCCTAGTACACGAGGTACAGGCCATGATAATCATGGTAGGTAGTTAGCGACTGCTTTTACTGTAAGCGCACCACATGTCTACACATGTGAAAAGCAGTTCGACTTTGCACTTACAAATGTGCCAAAGCCCCGTTTGGTTACTTGCACTCTCTGGTGGGGTTGGACTTTTGCAAGAATCGGGGCCATTGGAGCATTTTTTTTTAACAGAAAAAAGTGTCCAATGCGGGAATCGAACCCGGGTCGTAGTAGTCGAAAACCAAACGGTTTAACCAGCCTTCCACCGACCCAGAAATATAATTCTATCCAATACCAGTCATCCCTATATCCCCTAATTGGCAATGTTCAATATGTATATTTTAATACAATTTGACTATTGTCCTATTGGTGGTTTGTTGTAGCGTATTTTCTCCTGTTGAAGGCCATCGTGCTCGAAAGCTAGAGATTTGTGAATTAAAATGTTTCAAAAGAAATTTTTATCCTCAGAAGTCTGATAATTTTACTTTATTGGAGCAATAGTTACCCAGAAATTATTTGAAAGAGGAAAAATAAAAATCAGATAAAAAGTTTCTTTTAATTTTGAATTTGCAAGCTTTCGAGCAAAATATACTGCTCTTCAACGGTCTGAAATTCAAAATTAAAAGAAACTTTTAACCTAATTTTTTATTTTTCCTCTTTCAAATAATTTTACTTTAATAAGACTTTCTATTTATTTATGGCATTCCATAATACCACGTGTTTTCTTTGGATACAATATGTTCATTTTACGAACGATACTTTCGAAACTGCTATCGTTACGGATACCCATCTCTTCTAAGTTCAACCTAACTTCAGGATAAAGAACCTCGAATACGAGCAGTGCTTTGACCTCTGGATCCCATTTTCTACTCGAGCTTTAAGCTCGACTTCCAGGATAAAGACTCGATATCAACCTCATTAAACACTTACAAGTTGAGAAAATAATTCGTAATCATCATGAAGTATAAAATGAAAACTCACACAAAGAAAAAGACTTACGTAAAAATTACAGGAATTTACAAGGATAAATACTAGTAATCCTGGCATATGGCTCGCCAATAACAAAAGTTACCTCTTGTAGTTTTACACACTCAACTGAGAAAATTCAAAGGTAAAAGTAGCTTAACACACACAAAAAAATACAAACAACAGTTACAACAACAAAAAATACTTAAAAAAAAAAAAAACACATTAAGTTATACCAAAACCAGTACTGATCTTCTATTCCAGCGTTGAGAGGATAAGAGCGGGCTACACAGGAATGCGCGGAGATCACCAGACAAGAACACAGAGAGTCCTTTAAACGTCTCCACACAATTCCTTTTAGAAAACAGCGCCTCGCATTACCTTTAAACCCCTTATATGTTCAAACACGGCCACATTCGTCCAATGAGAAGGCGTGGGAGATCAGTTCTCTAATAAAATATAAAACATTACCCCAGCTAACTCAAAGGCTCTTAAATGTTTGTTTGTCAAATATTTTTGACAGAATAAAATCATTGAATCAATTTTATTTCTTTAGAATAGAAACTATTATGACATTTATATATCCCATTATAATTATTTAAATTATTTCAACTTTATATAAAGGTATTTTCAAGATTAATTCTAAGATGGCCTAAAAACCCAATAAGTCATATATGATACATATTATCTAAAAATAATATACGCCATTATATTATATATTAAAATATATGCCTGATACACCTTAATAATTATATGTGGATATAAATATGTCCGGTTTTATCACACTCTGATTGGCTGCTCACTATCACGCGACCCTAATCAACCAATCAATGTTTAGCTCATAGATTTTCTCGAATGACGGATTATATATTGAATATATATATTTTTTGATTTGGTTAGTAGCCCGAAAACTATATCACTATATAAATAAAAAATCATGGGTTCGAATCCAGAAAGTCCTTTTTCTCTCTTTTTTTTAATTTAGATATATTTAAAATATTTTCTCTTTTGGTCGTTCTATATCTATACTTTTAAAAATAAATTAATATCAGGGTTGTATTTATATATAAATTATTCTGGTATTTGACTTTTTAATTACACTCATCGACAAAACAAGGAAGTTTTACCTTTTAGCATGTATATCGGGATTCAGAAAATAACCGAAATATATTTGATATACAGTGACCTTTATTGAAGACACCACGAGATAACCAAGTGTGAACAAAATTGCCTCTGGGGTTCTTAAAAAAACAGACGTCTGGCGACATAAAGGCGACCTTGAGTGTATTTGTATTAAAGGGAGATTTCCATTTGATAATATTTTTCAGTAAAATAAATTTCAGTGGCCAGAAAATGGTTATATTCTATTACATCGGTACATTATTATGTTTAATTATTCTTGAAATGTCCCATCACACGGTGCAACTGCTGCTCTATTATAAATATAGGAAAGGCTTATATTATTTAGAGTTTCATAGAAATATGGAAGGATTGGTGTATATATATACGTATATACCGTATGTCAGGTAGAATTTACGCCAATACCTTTTTCTCGAATATAACATTTGCAGGTGGCTAGTGCAACGTTATATTGAAATTTATTCTGTTACAAATTCCTAGAATTTATAACATCGGTTACATAGTTGATAAAAATAGTTATATATATTTATGGAAAATATTCCGGGAGGAAATTGATCTAAAGAGATAAGGGTCGCCTCTCTCCGCCCTAGACTGACGAGGGCCATTAGCCCGAAACCATGGTCTCTAGGTGGACGCTTTTCAGTTTGCCAAAGCTGGTGTTGTGGCTTTGTCACCGACCCGAGGCCGCTAGTTGCGGCGACGGTCAATAGATGGCGTCTGGTTTTAGACGTCTATTTTGACAGGAGAGGCGAACTTTGTCTCTTTAGTTATATACGAGTATATATATATATATATTAAAAATAAAGAAGGCATTTCCTGGCCACGAGCACATGTGCTTTTTAGATGGCAGAGCGCCATCTAGCGGAGCAAAAATAAACTAAACGTTTATTTAACTTGCTCCGTGATATTTGGCCAACCCAAATTTTTGATAAATCAAGAAAAGCCATCAACGAACGCGTTTCGGACTGTTGGCGCTCGTCAGCGTGTTTCTATTGTTTTTTCACATAAATACATAATTTTCTATGGAAAAATATATATTTTCTGGATTTATATCGTAGGAAAATGGCATTTATATAATTTACCTGCCATCCGAATCGAGGCTTCCTTCGAATATAATAATCTGGAAGGCACGTATTGGGTGAGCGTTATATTGGCCCGAAACACAATGGAATCTCATTGATGCATCACAAATTTCCGGTCAGGAGTAAAGTTTTCACATCAATTTCTTATATAAGAGAAAAGTTTCAAGTTCAGTAGAAACTCGAGAATTTATTTAACAACGCTGCTCGCTTCTAAATTAAATTTGAGAGGGTGCTTTTTTATAAACTTTATATTGATCTGGAGACATTGCTGGTTTTATCAAGTCCCCACTTCTCTGAACCATGGTTCTAGAAACTATATTAAAAATTGATCTGGTGGGATTATATTTCGAATTTGCAAGCTCTACGTGCCCGTTAACCATATATAAGCGCTTTAATTGACACAAGGCTAAACTTGCGTTAATGGCAATTATCGTATTGAGATCATGTTCTGCGAATTTAAAACTATATATATAAATGTGAGAAGATATTGAATTTATATTTGAAATAAAACAACTCGAAAATTTTAAAAGGAAATAATAATCATCGAAGAATATTTTACAAATATGTAGATTGAAATTTTGTCTGGAAGATATTGATCTAAAAAAGGGTTAACTTCCATATCAATATGAATGTAACATAATGCGCTATTATCTTGACCCACTTTGAAATCTAGACCTCTAGGGTTGGTGTTGAAGCCACAACAGCAGCTTTTGAATATTCTGATGATTTTATGAATCGCTTGTGTATTTCATTAAATTGAAGGCCGTCTTCAACTGACGAAGGCCAAAGCCATGGTATTCAAATGGACATTCTGAATTTGTCAAAGCTGGGATTGTGGCTCTGTCGGCGACTTAAATCTTCAAGATTGATGTCAATATATGGCTCATAAAGTTTGCCTCCATTTGACAGGAGAATTAACCCATTCTTTTTTAAAATATAAAAATAGATAATATTACATCAGTATTTTACTTCTCTTCCAACGCCTGCGCCTCTCTATTGTCCTTTTAGGAAAGAGAATGAATATAAGAGATGAAATATATATATTTTTTGAAAATATATTCATGATTTTCTTTCAACCTAAAGGTTCAGGTTCCTAATATATATTATTGTTTCTCTTTTTATTTCGATTACTTTTTTGTATAATATGTTTATAACTGTTTCTGTTTAAAAAAAATGTAAATCGACGCAATTATCCCTAGCCGGGATATCGCGTTTTGTGTATTGTAATAAAATTTAAAAAATAAGAGATGAAAGCATTATGGCAATAATGTTTATTTCACACATATAACAAACTTCTATTTTCCTTACTGCGATTTAAAAATATTGGGAGGGCTTGACTCATTCTTGCAATAAGAAAACTAAATTTTTGTTTTATGTGTACAAAAGAAACATTCGTACGTTAATGCTTCCATCTCTCATGTATAAATGGCGCGTTATTGCCTTATAAAGATAATAAATGTAAGCCACAAATAGGATGCAGATTTACACAAATTTAAAACGAAATGTGAAACGTATTTCCGTTAAAATATAAATAAACTATACAGAAAGATAATTCCTTTAAATGATACTATATTTTCAGGTTTCTTAATTAATAAATATGTAATATTATTTAAACATGTTAAATTTTAAAATATATAAATAGTATACAAAAATGAGCCATCCTTCTCATTTTTAATAAATTAATTAAAAGATAAATGCGCCTCTATTGCACATAAGTAACATTTTTTCTCGTTTTCTTTTACCCAATATAAATATAATATATAAAAATATAAAATATGCAAACCTTGCTTTTAAATACTCGGGGGACAATATTTTAAATTATCTGTTCTTTCCTTTTTGAGTTATTTTATTCCACTACAATATATCCATATATAGATAATATTATTAATAAAACTGTAGGTTCAGCAGATTCTGAGTAACTCATATATATATATATATGAGATGCTTAGAATCTGCCGAGCTGACAGTTTTATTCATAATGTTTTTTTAGTTGTCTCAAAAATTTTCCCCAGAGAAAAAAATTCTATTTTATATAAAAAATCCCTCTACATTCCCTTGACACATTATAAATAACATTGCTAATTATTGTAACTATTGTTCCTGTATATACCCTCTTCTACGTGGAGAAGTTGTATAAGACCAAAAAGTCATAACAGGGACTTTTGTTGTTGTGAGCGATTAAGATTCTAACGATTTCTGTGATATAGATTCCTATGTACCAATATTATTACTAAGAATCGTTGTCCATGTTTCCTTTCCACTTCCAGCTATAGAGGATTATTGGTCTCAGTAGTGGTATGAACTAGCAAACCCACGCTGAGAAGGATTACAATTTAGAAATTCGACCCCTCTCTCTCTCAATTTTTTTAAAAATAAACAGTAGTTTTAGACACAATAATTTTATATCTGATAAATTGATAAAACTTCGCTATATGTTTTTCTTGTCCCAATTACATATCCTAAAAGCCATTAGAGACATTATATATAAGTCCGAAAGCTTGAAAATAAAAAGTTGCACAAGAAACTTAACCCTGGTAGCTTCATTTATTTTATAATATTATTGTGTATTAAAAAAGACCAACTTTTATTGTATTTGCACTACATTCTCCACATGTAGAAGGCAGTTGACGTTAAACCTGCAAACTGCTGACGCACCTTTTGGTTACTTGAACATACTAATATGGTCGAAATCGTGCAGGAATAGAATACAACAGAATCAATTTTTTTTTCATGAAAAAGCACTCAACCCGGGATTCTATCTTGAACGTTCCTTGTCGACAAAACCAACAGTGTAAAGCCACAATGGCCTCAGGAAATTTGTTCCTCAGACACAAGGGGAATAGTTGAAAGGCCGAGGCGCACACAAAAGGCGCCACTTTGCAAATATCCATTTACACATTTTGGCGTGCAAACCTTTTCCTGAGGGTAGTGTTTGACAAATAATTAAATTTAAAATATAATGGTCTTTTTAAAGGCCATCTTATGTCTGTTATTTCATTCTGTAGTTCCAACAAATAGTATTCGAGTAGAGTTTATTGGCCAGCTGAATTATTGGATCAATTAATAAAACAAACGATCAATAGGGTCACAATGCCTTTTTAAGATTTTATTTTATGATTCATTAATTTTTTTACATTCTGATAGATATAGAGAAAATGAATAATATTTATCTCTGATTAATAAAAATCTCCTCTCTCATTTTAAAATTGTATTATATCTATTCTTCAAATTGGCAATAAATAATGTGGGGTAATTTGTATTAATATATTGAACCAAATCTCAAAATATTTTAATCACTTCTTTTCTAAATGAGATTAATTCGGTCAAATATTTACAATATAAATTATATCTTTACATCTTCACAATGATATCACGTAAACAAGCAACATTGGAGTTCCATTAAGGAATATGAAATGTTCGACGTATTTCTATTGTTTGACAAATAGTACGCTAATAACGTTAGAACATTTCTTTCTACAAACACGAGAACGCTAGATATCCTATTGGACATTGATCCAATCCAATGGCGCGTTTGCTATCCTACCGCATCGTGCTCGTCAGTTCTTTCAAGTTGCGAAAGGAGATTATTCATGTACAAAAAAAGAGGCATTTCTTACTTTATTGTTAATTTTATAATATCTCCTACTTTAACTAAAGAGACAAGGGTCGCCTTTCTCGTCAAAATATACGTCTAAAACCAGACGCCATCTATTGACCGTTGCCGCAACTAGCGGCCTCGGGTCGGTGAACAAAGCCACAACACCAGCTTTGGCAAACTGAAAAGCGTTCACCTAGAGACCATGGTTTCGGGCTAATGGCCCTCGTCAGTCTAAGGCGGACTTTATATATTCCATGAGATTCACACGGGATCTAATGGAATCTTGACAATCTGCCAAAAATGTATTCGTTTGGTACATGAATATCAGCCTCCCGTAACTTTATATTGTCTTCTTTACAAAAATCGGTCCTTGCCACTTACCATCTTAAACACTCGTTTGGTAAATTCAACCGATTCTATGCCCCTCTCGTAGAATGTTATGAAATAGAAGAGGCCCCTGTACTGATGAGGGCAATAGCCTGAAACCATGGTTTACAGGTTGGCCTTTTGTTCTAAATTTTTAAAACTGGTGTTGAGTCTAATGGCTCATTTGTACTAGGGTATTTCACAGTGCATCGTTCTGATGCATTAAATGGAGAGGTAAGGAATATATATACAGAGAGAAAAACCTTCATATTTTTACATAAATATCATGGCTCTGGATTTATCTTTTTTATATAGACTTGTTTAATTAAAAAGGCATACACCCATTCTTCGCTTTGCGTCGGGGTTACGTTCCAAAAAACACACGCAAATTGAAACTTTTGAGTCTTGGAATTATTTTCCTAAAATATGGCAACACCTTTGTTTTAAAGACTCAATCCAAAAAAACGCAACTTCTAAAATCTAACGACGCACAGTGAAAATCAGTAAAATTTAAGCAGCGACGCAACTTCGAAAAAAAAACGCAAAACGAAACGACGCAAAGTATTGGTGTATATTGGATCAAAATATAATTTATTTCACCAATATTTCAGTTGGCTGAACGCCAACCTTTATCAAGGTGTTATAACATTTTAAAGTGTATCAACAACAAACCCAGCGCCACATAACGTCAACAGCATTAAGTTTTTAAAATATTTTGTTATATTCAGCTTATAGTTTTGTTGTTGACAAACATTAATATGTTATAATACCTTGATAAAGGTGGCGTTCAGCCAACTGGAATATTGGTAAAATAAATGATATTTTGATCTAATATATGCCTTTTTAATTAAAGATAATTTATGGATTGCTTTATTTTAAAAATATCGACTTGTGTATAGATATTCACAACATGGAAACATTATAATAGGCTAAATATTATTTTAGTAGTAAATTTCAAGTATAAATTTTGACGTTATATTTTTGAAGATTTTGAACAAGTCAATTATATTGATTTATAAGTAAATTATCAATTCCATTTATATGCTAATGCCAGAGATCTAAGTATAAACATAAGAACTCTTGAGGGAAACATCTTTTGTTTATAATATCTGAATTTGACTTGTTAAAAGGAATTATTTGTTTGTTGCTCATCTCTGATATAAATATTGATCAACAGGCGAATAATGCACATAGAACACAAGTTTACCTTTATGGCAAAAGAGGCTTGAGGCAAATTACATTACCATGGCAACCACTATTTATCAGCGATAGTTAATTGCATTCAATCTTCGTATCAAAAAATCGAGCCGGGTTTTTAAAAGGATAGAGTTTCCAGTATCCGGTATAAAGAATCTATCTTTTATACAACATTAACCATTAGATTTAAAATTAATGTTGCCCTTTATGGCATCTAATTATCAGTCTTTTACTTTCACATTATGTGGGTTTTGCTAGAAGCAAATTTTCGGAAAGCCATTATTATATGAATTCCATTAATGCCTCTATTCAAAAAACACTTTTTTTGGTCATACTGCACTTTTAGGTAAATATATATATATCTTATTTCTTGCATTGAGAATATTTATCATTTAAAAAATAAACCCCGTAGAAGAGTTCTTACTCCCCGAGAAAACTCTATTTTATAATCATCTTTATAATGTAAGAAAGAATATTTAATGCTGAAGTGTCAAAAAATAGTCGTCAATTCAAACATTTTACAGAATGATTCGCTCGTATTCCACTTTTGTTACTCTTTTTTTATATGAAAATTTTACTTTCGCATTCTGAAATAATATATCTTTGGTATATACTACAATTCGGAATACATCAATAAAGAAAAACATCCCAACTATATTAAAAAAAAACAATATCATCTATATAATATATTAATAAATAGCCTTGATTATAATTCATATACACCTTCTAATTAAAATGTGTACGCTTCGAAACTTGTTATAAATACTTACCTGAATATATACAAATATTATTCGAAAATATATTTATAAAATAATTTTTATTATTTTAATTTGGCATAAGAAATTTAATTGCATTTTAAAGCGACATTTAATGAAATTTTACCGGCGTATATTAAAGACAGATTAGCTTTCTCAGAATCATAAACAATGACAAATAAAAGTTAAAGTTTGAAATATTTAATTATATTGGAACACCACACAAAAATGGCCAATTACATATAGAGTCAAAAGGCTAGGCATCCAATTTGATTGGATGGACAAACCCACCAACCAGAGCTCGGCGCTCTATTACATATGATAGATGTCAACATATCACGGATCATTGACTCTTTTTATGGTTCTGGACCAAATATATATGACACGTTATATGGACCATTTGGTTGCTCGTCTGTTCTTTTTTTACGACCCATAGCTCCTTTACCCGCTGATTACATAATGTAAAATTATAAGAAAAGTTCCTTTATTATATATATTGATAAATATATATTACTATAGATTATTTATTTTTCAACTTATGTACCAACATTCACAATTTGTAAATTCTTATATTTCATAAACCTATTCACGTATTGGCTATTGTGAAATAAGGAATAAACTCGGTTCAATTCTCTCGAGTAATATGTTAACTATATTATATACAGCGCAATCTATATTCACAATTATAAATTATTTACGCAAACACATATATATATGTTATATTGAAAGAAAAAAAAGAGATTTTCTGCTGATTTTGGAAATGTTGAGATTATGCTAAGGTGATGCAGTCGTGGGAATAATAAAATAATTTTGATCAGAGATTTCCTTATTTGAGCTGAGGAATATATAAAAGAACATAATTTGATAAAAGTAATGCCTGGCTTAAGGCGAGTAGAATAAGGAACACAAAAGATATTATTTACATAATGTACAAAGGTTTTGAGCCGGCCATCGGGAAATAACAACAATGAGTTTTTATAGGGGAATATTGACCTCTGGCGGTCGATTTAACAGAGTATTTGTATCTATGAAATATAATTTTGAATAAAATAATACTTTAATATAATATATATATATAAATAAATGTAAAGCATATATTGGATCTAAATTTATTAATCAACCAATATTTCTAGGGGCAAAACGCCTCTTTTTATCAAGGCTTTTGATTTAAACTAAATCACGTGGGTATGTGATCCACTCATGCTATACAAGATCAAAGTAAGAGAAACTATCTGATGAAAATTTCACTGTATATAAAATATATGTACAATGGTTATATTTAATATTAATAATCAAATGGGTATATAATTAAATAACCATTTGATTAAATAAATGAAGAGACTGGTAAATATTATAGAAATAAAAATGAGTAATAAGGATAATGATTCAATATGTTGTGTTGATAAATATAAATAAAAATATATTACAAGTATAAATATATACAAAAAATAATAAAATAAAAATAATAAATAGATAATTTAGGAAGATATAAATTCTCTATAAATTTCTGGAATGTCAAATTTCCTATTTATGCTTTCTGAATCTTTTATAGAGGTCCAGCTTTCTAAAAATAATCTGCAGTGCTTTTCTTTAATATTCTGGTATAAAATGGATGCTTTGTCAAATTCGGGTATATGAATATTTTTTAGCGCATGGTCTACTAGGATAGATAATGGTTTATGGATACATACCCACGTGATTTAGTTTAAATCAAAGAAAAGCCTTTATAAAGAGAGGCGTTTTGCCCCTAGAAATATTTGTTAATTAATAAATTTAGATCCAATATATGCTTTATATTTATTTATATATATTATTATGGATTGCTCAATCTTTAAAATAAAAAATATGTATATAGAATTTTAAAAATACAAGCAATTATTTAAACCTCTCCCCCCATCCTTACTGCAATGATAAAATATTTGAAAGACCAGGTTCATCAATGGTGAACCCTCCAGCGATTTTGCTAGATTACCCTCTTAGAGTATTCATCCCTTACAAGCAAGGTCCTCTCAATATTTTATCAATGCAGTTAGGACAGTATCAAATCGTTCATTTAAAAAAAGAAAAAAGAAAGAAGGACCTATGGCGTAAATAGTATATATACACTCATAGACAAAACTTAAGGAAGGAAAGTCTTTTATGTCGCCGGATTTTTTTTAGCGAGACAGAGTCAAATTTGTTCACATTTGTTGACAATTTTTGTTACACTAGATGACACTCTGTTATCTAAAAAGATCATGTGAACGGTCAATAATGCCTATATTGTTTTTAACATCAATACTTGACCTTTTTTATATTTTTTTCTTTTTTATATAAACTTATATATATTGTTGCATCATCCTGGGGTGTTGGCTTCATGTTAATATTGATTAATAGAACTGGCTATATACTTTCTATATATTGGGGAAGTGTTGTTTAATTAATTAAAATATACAAGTTAAAATATTATTAGTATTAAAATATACTTGTTAAAAGTATGAAAACATATTTCACGTCTCAGTCTAGAACCCACAATGCGCTTTTGCAATGTTCCCGACGGGTGGCGTCCCCAGACCACGCAGCCTATTAATAAGTTCTCTCACGCGCCGAGGGATTTTCGTGGCGCCCTCTGACAAACGGAAATAACTCCGCGCCACCCGCAATCCGCGTTTGTTATCTTGACGGTGAGTTGACCTTCTCTCTGTGCATTGACAGCTCGCGCTGTGATGGTCGCTGGGGCCGAATTCACGCTGAAATAATAGGGCCATTATTGTCTAAAACAGTTATTCTATTCCTGTACTTTCTAAGACATCCTTCAATGTGAAACACGTTTTTAGCGACCCACCCATAATTAGGTGTTGATAAGAATGTCCGTTCTAGGCATATATAATTGATAGCGCAATGATTGAGGATTTCAAGTATTTTTTACAGATTTTAGGTTCACTATCTATAAAAGGAGTTCCATCTATTATTTCTTCCTGTGGTGAATTTGTATAAGACCGCTGGCCATAATAAAGCTTTGTGTGTGTGTTCTCTCTCTATTTGATTCGATACCAAAATGTTGCTATTTGACCTCCTACCTCTCGGGATAAATATTGTAAAAAGCACTGGTATCGACTCAGCGCAATTCTTTGATGATTCCTATCTTAGAATCTTATCTGGAATCTGGCTTATCTTCCACTCTCACGTCGGCAATTACCTGCACAATAGAATCAGCCTGTCAAATGTATTTAATCTTTAACGCGCGACTTCTAAATTGATATAAACTAGGAGACTATAAACAATATACTTCATGTATTGTAATACCTATGTAAAAGAATAATAATATCTCTTTTATTTATTCTCATAACTCCGCCTTTGCCGGTCCCAAGCCCGGATGAAAAAGGAGGAGGGGAAGCAGTAACAAGCTCACTAAAAAACCTGGGTTCAGCTGGCCCGGCTGATAGTACCCTGTAAGGGCTCCTAATCCAAGGATACAGGATGAGCAGCGTTTGTACTCCATGTTAGGAGCGGCTGCACATGGCATCTGTTCTTCATGTCAGAGGTGCCATTTATTTTGGAGCTAAGTCGGCCTGCCACTGAGTAGTGTTCCCAGTCTTAATGACAAAGGCAGACGCAATCTACTTCACCCAGTGTGGAGATAAGAAAGAAGAAAAGAAGAAGATTTATTCACATAGACCAATAAAGTCAAATTGAGTCTACCTAGCATGATTATCCACTCCCTTTGCATCTGAATATGGAGATTATTATCAGCATGCGAGAATAACAACTAAAGAAAACAGAGTTTCCCATAAAGCAAATCGTTGATTGTTCACCTAGTAGTTCTGCTTGCTGGAGTGTCGCTAGAATGTCTTGGAATACTATTCTGTTTCCTTTTTTTTTCTCTTCTGTTTCTACTAATCTGTTTCGAATTAATACCAGAAGGTTTATGGCCCTCACGATGTTGTATCTGAAGAAATCTCTGTGTGTTGGACCACATCCCATTATTTCAAAAACGCCAGTAAACATACATATAATAAATGAAGATATTAAGACGCGAATATTTCTTTTCACTAATAAATCAAACTTTTCTACTGTTCTTACTGCGATGAAAAGGTTTTCATAGGTAGAAGTTTTATTTATTAGTAAAAAGAAACATTCGCATGTCTCAATGTTTTCATTTGTTATACATAGATGGCGCGTTATTGCTTTGTATACATTTAATAGTTGTCACTTTTTATCTGCCTCACAACCCCCCCCCCCCCAATTAATTGATAACATTATTTTTTAAAGATATTCACAAAAATGACGCATGTAGTGCTGCTTAGTTAAAGCTTATTTGGCTGAAGTAAAAACTAAATTTACTTTTTGACACTTATATACAAACTAAATAATAAAGAGAACGTGAAAAATCTAATATAGAGAATAATTGGAAATATAAACAACGAGAATTACTAATAATGTTCAAGAGGATTGCTGGTTTTGGTAATAACAATGGAGTGTAAGCTGCCGCCACCGAAATTTTCAAAAAGCGTATTTAAAAAATATATACAGAAGCTTTCGGACGCACTCTTCATCAGCTTGATGTATATTGTAGCAACATGTATAGAAACCCAATAAAATAATCCTTTCTATGAATATTAAGATGAAAATATCAGGGGTCTTTAGGGAAAAGTTTCTTTTTCCCTGGAAGCCTGTTTTTCTTTAACCTTAATATTTATAGCATCTATTTTCAGTAATTTTATTACAATGTAGGTCTAATTGATAAAGACCTTGTTCTCGATAGCTTCTGTAATTCCTTTTAAATAAATTCTAAAAACTTGCAGCGTTACCTTTTATCCTTTTGTTGTTACATAATGTAGTTGGGGCAAAGAAAAGTTGTATAGGGAGAGATGAACCTTTGTATTACAGAACAAGTGACTTAATTAAAGCCCTAAATTGTGCGGCCAAGTCTACCTTAATTACACTCCTTGTTAGGGGCGGATTTACTGAGAGAACTCATTGAGGGCAGTCGTCATTAGAAATATAATTAATCCGATAAACGTGACGCGTCCTCTGGAAGGACGAATTATAATGAAGTCCAGTTCTGACAGCAATTTCTGGATGGCTGGCTTGTTAGGACTACGTTACCACCCCCATACACATATTTGTATAGTGAACATATGTGTAGATAACTCGTGTATACCAGCCGCTAGAGAGATCGTACAACCAAGTAATCAAGTACAAAAATATAACGATTCAGTGTAGAAATTAGTACAACAAATACAATTACTAAACTCGCACTCACATATTGAAAATAAAATTTGATATGCATAGATTAGATTTTATTGGGATAACTGCTATTTATAGATGGCTGGGGATTGTTGAGACTACATTTCCACCCCCATATAGTGGTTATATATGTAGATAACTCGTGTACACTAAAGAGAACGTACAACCAATTATTTAAATACGTAAACAAGGATTCAGTGTAGTAATTAATACAAAAAATGCTATTATTATACTCACACTCACATATTGAAAATAAAATTGGATTAGTATGAAGTATAGTTTTCTGGGGATTCTAGAGGATGGCTGGCTTGTTAGGACTACATTTCCACCCCCGGATAGTAGATATATTTTATATAACTCGTGTATACCAGCCGCTAGAGAGAACGCACAACCAAGTAGTAAATACGGAAACCTAACGATTCAGTGTAGAAATTAATATAACAAATGCGAATACTAAAAGACATTCACATAAAGGAAATTAAACTTGATTAGTATGATCTAGAGTTTTCTGTGGATGTGGCTGTTATTTTTGGATAACTAGCTTTTTAGTACTACATTTCCAGCACCATATAGTGGATATATATGTAGATAACTATTGTATAGCAGCCGCTAGAGAGAACTTGCAACCAAGTAGTTAAATACAGAAACATAACGATTCAGTGTAGAAATTAGTAGAACAAATGCGAATACTAAACGACATTCACATATAGGAAACCTGATTATTATAGATAAAAGTTTTCCTAGATGGCTGGCTTGTCAGCTCTGCATTTTTACCCCGGTATAGTGGATATAAATGTAAATAACTCGTGAATACCAGCTGCTAGAGAGAACTCAAACCAAGTAGTTAAATACGGAAATATAACGATTCAGTGTAGAAATTAGTACAACAAATTCGAATACTAAACCGACATTCACATATATATACTAAATTAGTATGAAGTATATAAGGTATCAGTTGAAATACTATTTATCCCAACAAAGAGTACTATACCGTCCAATGTGATTAAATCCTATCAAACACCTACAATAAAACATTGACGACATTCTGAATTAACTATAAGGCATTTATCTGAGGCCTCTTTATTTCTTTATCCCACAACAATTGTCCGGCTAAACCTAAAACCTTCATATATTCTCTCTCACATATTTTATTCCACTAGATGGCACATCTGAAATGCTCATGTGATCGAACAAGATAGGTCGTTTATATTTTTAATATAACCACTTCACATTTTTCCTTTTTTTCCCTTATTTTTTACATATTATTATTTACATATTAAGAAAAAGGCATCTCCTTATCATGCAACTGAAAGTTGCTGGTGACTTGCGCCATCTATCGGAATAAATATCAACTATTCTCGTTGATTTTTAATTATTCCAAAATTGGCCAAATACCCATTCTTAATTAATCAAGAAAAGCTAACCACGGACGCGTTTCGTGCTGTTGGCCCTCATCAGCGTGGTGCAAGCTTACCTACCAAATGGGTATTTGGCCAATTCTGGAATAATTAAAAATTAACGAGAATAGTTGATATTTATTCCGATAGATGGCGCAAGCCATCAGTAACTTTCAGTTGCACGATAAGGAGATGCCTTTTTCTTAATTTATGCACCTTATCCTAGTACAATGTCACATTTGTACAATTTTTTCATATATTTATATGTTTGTGAAAATTGAGCAATCCATATTTTAAATTATTTAAAAATTCTTATTTTGTATCATATATATATTTATTTATGGTTATACATACTCGTGAATTGATACGCGAACATATCAAAACAATCTTGTTCCCTGAAGAATTTGGCGAGTTGCCTTTCGAAATATTGGAAAATAAAAAATATATGATCCAAAATAAGCATTTATAAATAATATATATAATAATGTGAAATATTATAAAACTATTTTAGAGGCGTAATATTCTTTTTAAAATAAAACAATTTCTACTGTCCTTACTGCGATGGAAAAATTTTTCCATCGCAGTAAGGACAGTAGAAATTGTTTTATTTTAAAAAGAATATTACGCCTCTAAAATAGTTTTATAATTTGATAACAGATGGCGCTCTAGTAAATGTGAAATATTATTCACTTATAAATATGATAGTATTTTGCTGCATAAAATACATATAGAATTTTAAGAGGAAAATATATTTTATTTTAAAAATATAAATAGCTTTATATTTTATTATATTTTCGATTCAAAATATTTGGAGAGAGAGAGAAACGAGAAAGATTCATTTATATCTTTAAAACAAAGCTGCTATGATTTCTTTAATTCTAGATAATGAAATTCAATTGAATATTAAAATGTAAAAGGGAAAATATTAGTATTATTAAGGATATATTAATAGTATCCACGCACATATAATTAATCAGGTAATTAATGGCAGACATGATAAATGATTAATCATAATTTTTATATATAACAGCTTCTAAAATATACTAATAAATATTCTCAATTTATATAAAAATTCTAATTTTTAAAACGATAATAATTTATATATATTTGTAAAAATAGTACAATTGTTTAATTGTACTGGGATAAGGTAGATAAATTAAAAAAAGGCATCTTCTTATTGTTAACTGAAAATTGCTCGATGAGGAGATGCCTTTTTAAAAAAATATATATATATATATTGAAGATTTGGCAATCCATAATTAAAATTATATTAAAAAAAGATGCATATATTGGATTTCTAATTATTTTTATTGTTCCAATATTTCGAGGGGCAACTCGCCTCTCTTTATCGAGGATGTTTGTGTTTTTCACTAGAAGATGCGCGCACGCGTACACCACTCTCGTTCTACAATTCCTATCTTAATTATTTATAAATAACTATGTATATACCTTTTATTTAATAATTTATTTTGCTTTTAAATATTTTTAAATTTAGAATTAATATGTAAACACAATTTTTTACAATTACACTGTGTTGTATATAAATCTCTATATATTCTATAGATAAAATAATAATCTATAATATTAAATATAAATATAAGTATTTGCTGTATATAAACTGAAGGCAATAGTTGAGTCAAAGATACAGTTCTTTCATTGGCCTTGTAGAACGAGAGTGGTGTACGCGTGCGCGCATGTTCTAGTGAAAAACACAAACATCCTCGATAAAGAGAGGCGAGTTGCCCCTCGAAATATTGGAACAATAAAAATAATTAGAAATCCAATATATGCATCTTTTTTGAATATATATATATGTTATGAATAAATTTGTTGTTGTTAGATAAAGAGTTGATAAGACAAAGGATCGATAAGATAAAGGGTTGAGGTGTAGTCGTGATAAAAAAAGATAATTATATACCGTCAAGTAGCTTTTATTTTCAATTACTTGAGGCAAGATTACACATTAGTTATTTTCACATTATATAGAATTTATAAAGTTAATCCTATATTAGTGATTTGAAAGGATAGATATGTTCACTACGTATATTTACAACAAAACTGAAAGTCTTTCTAAAAAACGATGATAACCAAAGTAAAATTATCAATGAATAAAATAAAATATATATTTTTAAAATATATAAATATTTGAGTTTTTAGATTATATAATATATATAATTAAAGCTTTTTATTGTTTTAAATATAATATATTTATGAAAAGTCGAAATATACAGTTGCCCGGCCATCTTTTCAGCCCTCTATATGGCAGACATAAATCTAGAAGAGAACATCCATACGGACAAAGCACCTCAGTTGACCGGTATTGTGATGAGGATGCATGGACCGATTTGATCTGCTCTATTGACAAAACACCATCAGCACCACTACCATGAAAACTGATATTTCTTAGAGCAGTTATATATAATATATAAGTAAAAACTTAATTAAAAAAGCATATATATATTAGATCAAATAATAATATATTTACCAATATGTTAGTTGGCTGAACGCCAACCTTTTTCAAAAGGTATAAAAACATATTTATGTCAATAACAAATTTTATAAAAATGGTTGGGGTTCAATCAACTGAAAATTTGGTAAATATATATATTTTTTATTCGATATATATATGATATTTTAATTAAAAACCTATTAATGGATTGCTCTATTTTAAAAAATAATTCCATTTTTATATTTATAAAATATATATACATATATTGAAAAAATATATATATAATGTTTGTATGTTTGTTTGTATGTCCGGTATACAAATTCGCAGTAATTCACTAATTCAAACCAAAATTTCCATACATAGGTAAAATAAATACGGGGAAGACGATAGGCTATTTTAAAAAATATATAAATCAATTATTAAAACTATTTATTCAAATTATTCTACTTAGCTCACGAACAGCGCCCTCTATCAAAGATTAGATTAAATTATGCTGATGCAAACAATAGATAATGCTAATAACAAACAATTATTTAAAAAAAAATCTTATCTAAATATATATCACTCGAGTAGATATGCACACGGGTCAATCCCGAGGCGAAGCCCGGGTCCCCCGTCTAATATATTATATAATCTAACAACTCAAATGTATTCTATATTTAAAAATATATATATTTCATTTTTATTCATTAATAATTCTACTTTTTATCATCGTTTTTAGAATGACTCAGTTTTGTTGTAAATATGCGCAGTTAACATATCTATCTTGTTGAATCACTAATATAAGGATAATCTTCATAAATACTATATATTGTGAAAATAACTAATGTGTAATCTTTCCTTAAGTAATTGAAAATAAAAGCTACTTGATGGTAAATAATTATCTTTTTTTATCACGACTGCACCTTCAACCCTTTATCTTATCGATCCTTTGTCTTATCAATCATTTATCTAACAAAAAAGAAATTATTCATAACATATATATATATATATATATGGTTTTTATATATGCGCAAGCGAATAAAACCTAATTTCGTTAACATGATCAGCCCTGTTATATATTCGTATAGTAGAGCTGCAGAGGAGTAGAGCTGGGAGCTTGAGCGAGGAAGGTTGGGAAGTTACACAAGGTGGGCCCAATATGTTACCTCACTAAAGTCATAAAAATAGTTATGGCGGACTTTACTGATTTCGTTTGACTGTGTTATATAGAATACAGAATTCGATACAAGCCTCTACCTCTCTCGAAGTGCTCCCAGTAATCCTTTTTTTGAAGGTTACTACTAGTGCTACGGCGAGTTTTCACTTGAGCTGATATTCAAATAATATATTTGCATAGAGTTTTGCGTCAAACTTAAATATTCAGCTATTAAAAACATTGGACATGAGTAACTGAGCATTCCCCACATCGTCAACGTACTTAAGCAATCCACTTTATTTAAAGTGGTATTCACGATATATATCAAAAAGAATAATATCAATAGTATATGATCCTCGTCAAGGTATTTTTATTTTGCATACAAGGTAAGGCCTGTTTCAGGCGTCGCATAGTCCTTGATCAATATTTAAGAAATTTTGAAGAACTCTCTCTTCTCTCTTTCAGAAATATCTGTGAGAAGGCAAATTATTCTCTTCTTAAACAGAGAGAAAATTTAGACGGATGCTGTGTTCATCGTCTATAGATGGTTAAGACATCGGCAGGGATTTTCCTCAGTCTCTATTATAGAAATAAGGGAATGGATCCTCTTAGACATAGATCAAGAAGATGGAGTTAAGACTCAGGCGCTATATGGCTTCGGTAGCTAGTTTAGGACCTCCCCTGGGGCCCGCCTCAGGCCATTCCGCCTCGAGGCAAACAAGCTCTTCGACTTCAACCAATCAATATCAAGTTCCATTACTACCAAGTCTGTGTTTGGCCATGTTTGTCTCAGCTATTCACATTAATATATTTTCTACATTTTCTGTAGTCTCCATTTACACACCAATAACATCAGTCTCTCATCTTAATGCAAATATTTAAATCAATTATAGGAAAACTATGTTTAAATAAGTAGGTTGGACTGTATATGGACCCAACCAATGCAAATATTTCACAAATGATATCAGTTTGTATCTTTAAAATTCCAAAGATCAATATTTAATCTAACTTGATAAAGTATGGGGTCATTTTATTAAATAAATCTGTTTAAAATACGCAAAGGGCCAAATTTCACACACATTTTAAATCCGACGTAAAAGGAATATAAAATTGGCCAGTTATAATATTAATTATATGTTTTATTGAAAAGGTTTCTTGAATATTTTATTCATTTCAGTTAACCTTTTCTAATGTGTTTGGAATCAGTACTTTTCTATTTCTATTGTTAATATCATTGCCTTACGTCTTTTTGAAATTTAATTTAAAATAAAAGTTCAACGCACTATGTCCCGCTAAGAACACATGGGCACAGTAGAAAATAAATTACCTAGCCATGAATTACATTATCTACAACGAGGTTATGAGAAATAAGAGATTGATTAGAGATGGACTTACTTTGTGCTGGGGAAATAGGTCAATGGCTTGAGTCACGGAAATAAAATAAGAATGGAATTGGATACTATTCTCAATGCTTCACCCGATATCCTTATTTTACAGAGAACATTACTTCTACCGATATCCTGTTTTTACACATAACTTTACTTCGACCGATTTCCTGTTTTTATAAAGAACTTTACTTCGGCCGATATACTGTTTTTACACATAACTTTACTTCGACCGATATCCTTTTTTATAGAGAACTTCTGCCGATATCCTGTTTTTATAAAAAAAAAACTTTACTTCGGCCGATATACTGTTTATACACATAACTTTACCTCGACCGATATCTTGTATTTACAGAGAACTTAACTTCGACCAATATTTTGTTTTTTTACAGAATACTTCACTTCCACCGTTATCCGATTTTTATAACGAACTTTACTTCGTCCGATATCCTGTTCTATAGAAAACTTTACTTCGGCCGATATCCTGTTTTGTAGAGAACTTTGCTTCGACCGATATCTTGTTTTTACACATAACTTCTGCCGATATTCTGCTTTTACAGAGAGAGAGAGAGAACTTATACTACTAACTATATATTTAACATTCAAAATTTTAATTACATACATACATACATTTTAATTACATAATAGTTGGTTTATAACGCACTAAAATATTATAAAATACATATATGAAACTTTTATTCAACTTCAATTTTAAAGCTCCCTATTAGCAGAGAAGTAAAATGGCTCGGTACTAGCGGGGGTGAAGAGCCGAGGATGGTGGTCTGTATAAATATAACACCTTCTTGTCAGATAGAATGGAGGGTTTTGGATTACTTTACATCGAACTCTGGATTTGTGTGTGGATATTATTTAATTTAAGAAAAACACACACACGATTTTATTTAGGTATTAATATCGTCTTTATTATTACAAGCAGATCTCCCTCTCTGTTTAATATAGCTGTTATCGTAGTACCTTTTTAGAAAAAATATTGCTTCCGTTTTTTAGATAATTATATATCCGATGAATATATATATATATATATATATTTTAAATAATTAATAAAACGCTCCACGAAAGGTTTCTAATTTAATAACACTGGCAAGCTTTCGAGTTAAAGAACTGTTCCACGAGCGTTTCTTTCAAATATAAACATTTCAAAATTCGAGTTATTCAATTCGGAAGCTTACCAATGCTAATAAATTAGAAAATAAACCTTTTGCGGAGTGCTTGATTAAGTATTTAAAATATTTTGAACAATTTCTCTTTTCAACGCGATAAATTATATATAAATACATATAAAGATATGAAAAACAATAGAAAAAATAAATAAAAATATCCTGACCAGGAGCACATGTGCTTTTCAGAAGGCATAGCGCTATCTGGTGGAACAGAAATCAACTAAACATTGATTTAGCCTGTTCCCTGACGAGCGCCAACAGCGCGAAACGCGTTCGTGGATGGCTTTTCTTGATTTATCAAGAAATTGGGTTGGCCAAATATCAGGGAACAGGTTAAATCAATGAATAGTTGATTTATGTTCCACCAGATGGCGCTCTGCCTTCTGAAAAGCACATGTGCTCCTGGTCAGGATATGCCTTACAAAGAAAATAACGAACTATGAAAGGAATATATAATAATTCATAGAATTTGCTGAGCCACATACCAGTTATAAAACTATAGATGGGGGATCTCATCCAATCAAAACCCGCCCACGACTGACGAGGCCCTGATACCATGGTCTCTCCAGTTGGGCGTAAAGGATTTGTCAAAACTGGTGATATGGCTTTGTTGCTGTTTAAAGTCGGCTAGATTGCAGAGATGGTCAAATGAACAGAAGATGAATATGATTAGGGAAGGTTTGGTTTATCTGTGGTGAACTTTCAAGCGAGTGCACCATTTTCATCCACCAGATTTCTACAACGAGATGGTCAAATGGCAACTTATAGTTTTAGGTCTAGTTTTTCACTGGAGATGTAGCCTTTTCTTTAAGGTTTAAATTGTTATTAAGGTATTTGTTTTAAAAAATAAATTGTGTTTTCTTTTTTGGAAAACTATATTTTCTATCGTGATCAATGGTGTCCCGTTAGCTTAACACTACACAACATTCCTTAGTATATCTGTTCTTCAAAGGACGCAAGAACCTGACGTTCTCATTAATGACTATTCTAAGAGCATAAGTTTTATGAACTTGGTCCGAACTGCAATGTAAATATTGTGGGGAGTTTCTTGAAATATATCACACTGTACAAATCTAAATCTCGTTTAAGCTAGAAATTCGCGTGTGCTGCGAAAATTTTCTCTAGTATAGCTGTAAAGAATCAGACAGTGTGCGCGTGTGTGATGTATCAGTGCTGTGAACTGTACTGTATTTCCGCGTAGCAAGAACATCGATATAACACCGCGGTAGCTAAGGCTAACTGAGCAACCGTCCTTTTTACTCACAGCTGTGACATCGGTATTGCTTAGGCTTCGATGGCGCTTCCAGGAATATAAAGATTCATTCACATGTATTCCTAACCCTATTTGAATAAATCTCTAGTTTATATACCAAGCGTCCGAGGCAGAGAGATTAAAAGTTCTCCCCAGCAACGTTTTACGAGACCTATTTATAAGGAACGGACGCAATTGTTACTCAGAGGAAGCAGTTAAACCAGCGGCTTAGCAATTGAGTAGTCATTAGAGCCCAATGTCTCCCATCCGGAGTTTCACTTACGTTCTGATGGACCACGTTCCTTTCTAGAGAGTTAGTTCATATATCGAAATATGTATTACTGCCCAAAGAGAGAGATCCGAATACTTCTTTTCTATCATCGAATAAATTAAAATTTATATTACCATACACTAGAGCGCCATCTGTTATGAAAATTAGAAACTATTTTAGACACGTAAGTTTCTTTCTGAAATTAAACAATTTCTACTGCCCTTACTGCAATGGAAAAATTAAAGTGAGGGCCTGGCTCACCACTGATGAGCCAGGCCATCCCTTTAATTTTTCCATTGCAGTAAGGGCAGTAGAAATTGTTTAATTTCAAAAAGAATCTTACGCGTCTAAAATAGTTTATAAAATTAAAATTTGAAGATAATCCTTTGAAAAAAAGCATATAACTTTATTTTTAATTCTACTTCTCCCTTTAAAAAATATATATCATTTGAACCTATATAAGTAGAAACCAGTTATTCCCTATTTCCCAGGTGTCGAGACACCAGTACTAGTTAGCTGAGGTAGGAAATTTAAAAAGTAGCGGAAATTAACAGAAATAGCAAAATTCTGAAAGTTAAGAGCAAGTGGTTATTTCCTAAATCGATGACCCTGCTTTACCGAGTTCTGCTCAAATTAAGGTTTTTAAAACCAATATTATTTTTACAAAAATGTTTTATTATATTGTTTATACATATAATTGGTAGTAAATAATAGTAGCTGCCAATATATATACTCTCATTAATAAAGGTTATCTATACCGTCAAAATATACTTCAAAACTATAGCACATAATTAAAACAAGAAGACCTAGGGAGGCGATCTTTTATTGAACTTTAAATATCTTGAGGTTTTAGGACTTATCTGTCCTTCAACAGGACTCTAGAGTCCAATGATGTCAAATAAAAGAAACGACTTCCTAGGTCACTTGTTTAATGATATTATATATATATATATATTATATAATTAAAAAAGATAAAGATTTCTGCTTGATTTTGGATCATGTTGCGGATTATGGTAATGCAGTCGTGGTTGAAATCTTGAAAATATAATACTAAATTTAATTGAACTTGATTTGATTGAACTAAAAGAATATATAAAAACTTAATTTGATTAAAGTACTGCTTGGCTTAAGGCGAGTAGAATAAGAAAAACAAAAGATTATTTACATAATGTACAAAGATTTGAGCCGGCCATCGGGGAAAAACAACAATGAGTATTTATAGGGGAAGCGTGACCTCTGGCGGATGATTTAACAGAGTATTTGGATCTATGAAATATAATTTTAAATGAAATAATATTTTAATAATATATATATATATCGTTGTTTGTGTGTGTGTGGTTATCGTCTGTTTGAAAGGAGTGTGAACTATGCATTTAGATTTCAAAATTTTCTTATTGCATTAAGTTCTATAGAAATACATTTTTTAGTTATAAAAACGTAGGTCTCGGTATGAATATCGATTATCGATATTGGTAGCTCTATGCAGAAGGTTTTAATTTTCATTGTTGTAAAAATCGTGAATGAGCCATTTACATTGTTTAATCCGGATTATGGATTATCCAGCTTATGCTTTAACCGGCCTCTACTATAATAACACTACATACCTTTAAAAAAGCCTATGAAAAAGGCGAAAGATATTGCTTTGCTTATATAAAACTTCTCCCCTAGATGTTTAGCCTCATTAAAGACAGCAGAGAGAATATGAAGATTTATAATTATTAACAAGTGCAAAGATCCGAGGGAATTGTTGGGATAAACAGGGCTCGCAGCATTCAACTCGCGTCGGTCAGTTCGTGTCACAACGTCAAGTAAGTCCAGGGATTCACGTCCCAGAATTCTATCTACTCAGAACACTCCTGAAAAATTATCTTCTAATAGATAAATACACATAAGAACATTCCCTGAAATGAAAATGGAATGGGAGCGAAAATAATTACTTCTCAAAACTAACGGACGAAATGCAAAGTGACATGGCAAAATTACTTGAATGTCTTCCACAGGGTTTGTTGGATGGTTTTTGCTCCCACAAGGCTGGCTTAGGAGAAACCTTTCTTTATTAACAATCCTCTTCTAGGTATAAACATTCAACTTCTTTATTAAGTACTTTTACATTTCCATTTTAGTTTAGGAGCTGTGTTCTGGTAATCTCTTTTCCAACTTTGCAAAGCGAGGGGATTAAATGATATATAGCGAAAACATTTTCTTAATTATCCCAGGTAGACCCATACTAATTATGGCTGAGATTTATATTGCCACTACTGTAAGCTGCACCTTACAGATTCGTCGATTCGGCTCTGTGCCTAGAAGGTGCCAGAGCACCGTGTGTTTTCTTGCACTTGCTGATGAGGTTGGACATGTACGTCTGCACTGATATTATCACAATTCATTATTTTAAAATAAACCTACTCAATTCGGAATTCGATTCCAGGACCTGGTGATGTCGAGAATCGAAAATATTAACATACAACAAATTTTAACAAAAAAACTTGAAGCTTAATACATAGATCCAATATTGGTTATCAATATATTGACTAGAAAAGGTACAGAGTGAGTGCTAATCAATATAATAAGATAATGATTTAAAGATTTTTTTGACCTTTGTTAATATTTAATATTTAAAAATCGATTATTGATTATCTAATATATTCAATACTTTTGAAGTATTTGTTTTATTCTAATAAATATACTAGAGTGTTAACACAATATAGAATTCACCTGAAGAGATTAAATATTAATTATGTCATCACAGAGTCGCGAACTAGACTCCAGATTCAAATATTTCAAGACAATCGGCCATGATTGTCATTATATTTATGCTCTTATCTTCAAGAAAAATATCCGATAGAATCTGAATGTCATGTTTTAAATTTTTACTCTTTGTGATAATTAGGCCTAGTGGCTTCTCAAACATCAGATAAAATCGCAAATTAAAAATCTTTAATTGTCTCTTCTTCATTTGCGAAATCTTAATACATATAAGGGTAGTGGTTTTGATTCTATTTGTGCGAACATGATCTAAGAAGACATTTTATTTAAAGTAGCTTTAAAATCGATTGAAAATTGTTTCAATCGATTGATATATATAAAAATTCAGCAAACAGACAAATATGAGAAATAAATAATCTCTTCTATAGAGTCGGATCTATTGGGCTAGAGCACGCCGTCTCTCAAGGACTGATTTGAATTTCCATTCCGAAAACAGGAAAGATTCATAGTTTATATGCTTGTCTCGAAGTGTAAAATATGAATTTTAAAAATTAAACAAAGTTTACCATGAACATTATTCCTTGACTTATAATTTAATATAATCAATAAACCATCTAGAGTTAAGTTCCTTCTAAAATTTTATTTCTCTAACTTTTGGGTTATACTACTAGTTACTCCTATTAAATGGTATGTTTATCCGAAAGCTAGAGAAATAAATTATGTTTTGTCAACTTAATCCTCAGACCGCTCTACTTTTGCATAAGGCTGGTGGACTTCTACATGGTACATATAAATACTTGCCAGCGTATTTCAGAAATTAAAAATAAAATTTCGATCGAACATAGATATAAAAAGATAATTACAAATAATTATAATTATGTAGAAGACAACAGCAAAATAGTTAGAGATTACAACCAAATTGGCTAAGGAAATTAAAGCTCAACAGCCAGAAAGGAAGAGACTACAACCAAATTGATTGAGAATTGAGAGTATAACAGTTGGATATTTAGAGAATACAACCAAATAAGGTGTAGATTTTAAGCTCAACACCGAGGATGGTAGAGACTACAGCCAAATTGATTGAGAATATAACAGTCGGATGGTTAGAGATTGCAACCAAATTTGTTGTAGAATTTAGAGCTCGACAGCCAGGTATGTAGAGACTTCAACCAAATGGATTAAAAGGTTAAGTACAAGAGCCATATAGACCAAACCAACTCTCGAATAAAGAAAGAATCCCAGTCGGCAACCAGGACGTGGTGCGCAGTGCCACGAAATTCCTGGAACACCGAGATTCCCCGAAGTCGGGTCCGTCCAGGTGGCCGCCTCTGGGAATAGCGACCATTGTCCTCACTCCAGAGAGAACTTCTGCCAGGTAGGCTCCGATACCTCTACCACAGTATCTGTATGTATGTTGTGATAGACATTAGAAAACAAAAACATAATAATCCAATTAGCTTAAGTACTCTTCTACCCTGGAAATTATGAATTGATCTCAGCAAAACCAAAAGTACAATACATTTTACGCTATAATATTTCAATAGATTAAAAGATATTCACTTATTAAACAAATAGAAATACAGAAAAAATATATACCTATATAGAAATAACTGAGTTTGTACACCCATCTGTAGTGCCATTTTTATTTTATAACAAGACCCCATTGGTAGTCCCTCCTGGCATCCTGACAGCACAACGGTACGTAGGTGACATTCTAAAGCCCGTATTGTCGTTTTCTCACATAACCCCGTGTTTACTTTTCTACGAGATAATACCCGGTCACTCACGGCACGTGTAACTATGGATTGTCTTCAATATTGCCTAATTATTGTAGCCAGGCAGGTCGTCTGATCTCTCATCCATAGAGCACATATGTTCTCGAAACGAGGTAAATCTTTGAATGTACAATAAAACAATGCATTCTCATCTATTCTTATCGGTGAATATATTCACATTCCCATCTTTTTTAGCTCCATATTAAAAATTCTCTTTCAAAGATTAAGCTTTGTGTTCCCTCACAATAGATTAGCGCTCACATAATTTTTGTATGTTCTTTCTTACACTCATGGAGAAAGCCTAAGGTAGTTGAAAGTCTTTGATGTCATCGGTAATCTGTTTTTTTTTTTTGAGGAGACAGAAGCAATTTTGTTCACACTTAGTTATCTCGTGTGTCTATAATTGTTAGGGGAAAAATTATAGATTTGTAGAGGAAGAGAAATATCCTTTATTACCTAATGATATAAAACAATAAAAGAAGGACAAAATATCAAATTATATATACATCAGCAGCTCACGCCGGCCTGCCATATTCACTTAACTGCTAGGCTAATAACAATCCAACAAGGCCGCGCTATATAGGAAAAGTTGTCATTTTACATATATAATACAAAAACTATGCAAATATATGCATTACGGCCTTACCATTCTTAAAATTTACATTGAATGACCTATCGGTGCATTCAATAACAGAGATCAAATTTCCCTTTAGACTTGGAACAAACATAACATCTATTGGTCCATTATAAGTCAAGCACTCAATTTTCACTTTTTCTTCTCCTAGGAGTTCTATGTACTGGGCATTGACTAGCATGACCTTTTTTGGCGAAATTTCTCAATAGCTTCTCTCGAGCTGCACATGTGGGCTGTGGCACCACTATCTAGGTACCACCACTCGACTCAAGGACATCTTGAATTCCCAGCGATATTGCCAATTTATTTGCGGAATTCACTTCGCCTCTTTTCTTTTTCCAGCAATTTGCGGCTTTATGTCCTCTACGCCCACAACCATAAGTAATTGGAAATACCTTTCCTGCAATTGGTTTGAAGGGTACGAGCTCACCTTCCTCCTGGTATTTCCCACAAATGCTCTTTCATCGCTGCATTATGGTTCTTCCATTTCTCTTTGCCTTCTTTCTTCCTTTATCAATTTGACCGAGTATTTCGAGGCCTGGCAACTCGTCTCTTGTTTCTATGGCCGTTCTGAAGCCATCGTAGCTCTCTAGAAGGCTACAAAGCAATAACACAGGTAGGAAGTCTTCTGGTACTTGAGCGCCTATCTCGTCAAGCCTACCCACTAGCGATGTAAATTGCTTCAAGTACTCTTGCATTCACTCATCTGATTGCATTTTCATCTGTACCAGTTACTTGGTCAGAGAGACTAGTTGCAGGACCCTTTGGGCGAAATACTTCATCCAATTTCTTTCAGGCTTCTGCCGAATCTTTACAACTCTTTAAATGAATTAGCTCAGAGGGATTCAAAGGGAGAACTATGGTCACCAGAGCCTTCTGGTCATTCGTCTGCCATTCTCTCATTTCCAGTTCGCCTTCAAATTTCACTTTTTCTTGAATCACATATTCCCATTATAAAAACTTAAATAATTGCAATCAATAATTTAATAAATGAAAGGAAGATAAAATTGTTTGCAAAAAGTTTCTTTTATTCTTAAATTTGGCGAGCTTTCAGGCGTTAGCCTATCATCAGGCCGACATCGCAAATATATACAAAATCTAAACTAAATATAGGCGTAGAACTGATCTTACCGGAAATAAACAAATCGTAATAAATAAATCGTAATTCTACGCCTATATTTAGTTTAGATTTTGTATATATTTGCGATGTCGGCCTGATGATAGGCTAACGCCTGAAAGCTCGCCATATTCCCATTATTCACTATGAACCAAAATCATCTTTATTTAAACTTTCCAGGTTTCATATTTCTCCTTATTTAGCCTTTCTATTTGAAAAAGGCTCGAAGCCTTTTTAAAAAATATTACAAAATTCAATTATAGAATATCAATCAAATTATAGATTCGTAGAGGAATATCCTTTTTTATCTAAAAGTATAAAACAATAAAAGAAGGACAAAAGATCAAATTATATGTACATCAGCAGCTCACGCCGGCCTGCCATATTCACTTAACTGCTAGCCAACTTACAATCCAACAAGGCCGCGCTATATAGGCAGAGTTGTCAATTTACATATGCAATACTAAAATTCTATGCAAATATCTACATATCAAATATCATAGAAATATCTGCAATTGTCAATTTAAACAATAATAAAGGTCACTGTGTTTCAAATATCTTTCAGAGTTATTGTCTGAATCCCGATACTCGTACACGCCAAAATTTCCTTAAGTTTTATCCATTAGTGTACTTCATAGAAAAGATGCATTGACGACAGTAACTCTAGCCTTAACATATTATATTCCTTAAACATTATAAAACTATCAAATTACGAGACTATTTTAGACGCGTAATATTCTTTTTAAAATAAAACAATTCCTACTGCCCTTACTGCAATGGAAAAATTGAAGGGAGGGCCTGGCTCATCAGTAGTGAACCCTCCCAGCGGTTTCGCCAGTTTAATCTACCATACCGCTGTTATATTGCATTTTTGGAACTTCCTTTTATAGTGATACTGATGCTTGACTCTTCGAATGGGTATTTTAGATGAACTATGGACATAAGCTTTAGGACAGCAGAATTATATATAATTTTAAATATATACTATGCTTCGAGTAATCGCTCTTCCGCGCTAGTGCATCGTAATATAATTATCAAACTATGTTTTAATTACTGACTAACAAAATAGAACAATATATATTTTTTATAGGTAAAAAGCTGATGATATCAAACAATATAAAAGAAACAAGTACATATCAGACACCTACTCACTCAGGAACAGGCCTAAATTTTAAATCATTTGGTTGAAATATCGATTATAAAATTTAATCGAAAATAACATTCAAATACTGCGTACAAAATTCACAGATAGTACATATTAAAGTAAAAAAATAAAATACATCAAATTAAAAAATATTTCTTATTCAAAGAAAGATGCAAGTCCAAGATTCCCATTTTATACTTTCTAAGAGTAACGGAATTAAGAGCATAAAGAGAAAGAGAGCGTTCTTAAAAACACAACATAAAGAAGATAGAAAACAACTTCAACACTAAAAAGTATTCTATATTATCCTGAGACAAGGAACAAAATCTGATATCATTTACCGCATCCCATGTCAATAGCGACAAATTTTTGCCTAACCAGAAAAGCCATAGAAGAAATAGTAAATTAACATGAAGCGGTCTTCAAACGTTAGTTTCCCCAACTTTGGTCGACCACGTATCTAAACGAGGACTCATACCATATTTTAATACTGCTAAAACTATATGTACGATAATGTTAAGATAACTGGTAAGACTCTTTCTAAGAGTATTTTAAAATTCAATAGAAAATTATGTGTATCGTAGTTATACCTATATTTGATTTTATATTAAAAAAAAATTATATATGAAAAAATAAAAAAATATGAAAAAAAGATCAGGTGTTGATATTAAAAATAAAAAGGAATCTCTTAGATGGCAGAGCGCCATCTAGTGGACAAAAATAAACTAAACGTTCATTTGGCTTGTTCTGTGATATTTGGCCAACCCAATGCCTCTTTTATTTTTAATAGATATATAATGTGTTGTGTGAAGTAATAAATCAATGCCATTTATAATCAACGTGTATATTATATATATACACGTTGAATATAAATATATGTGACATAGATTTATTCCTTCAGACATCGCATCCTTTATAACTAATATATTTTGACTTTATATATATGTGTGAAAATATATTAAAATAAAAACAAAATTGAAATTACAATACAACACAAGTTGTTTATTTAGGGCTCGGGAATAGAATGTTTTTACAATAGGGTTCACGGAAGACTCAAGGCGTTTAATAGCATCGGATTATTGGGATTATTAAACGAATATTGATCTGAAAGAAATAAATTTATTTCCAAAATACAATGTATATATAACAGTTGTATCCTTTCTGTCTCATTTCCATGGAGTTGGTAATTTCTCTCATATAGCTGCAGGGGTAGACAGAATGGACGACATTTACAACTCGACAGAAATATGATTCTCTTTGCTGATTTGTTGATGCGGTTGCTTAACATTGAGTTTTAATTCTGTAAAAGTCTTATTTCAGATTTTCTGAGGTTTTGAGTTTTTCGTGCGTTAATAGATGAATAATGCAATGAGACCGCTTGTGACTTATGTGTTCTGAGATTTCGATTTAAAATGATCGACAATATTTGTCTGCGGCACAATTTAGGAATATATCCAACCGAAATCTCTAAACACACAGGTCGAGCGATTCTTATTCATATATAAGAAAATGAAAGACCAATAGAAATAAATGGATGGCTTTTCTTGATTTATCAAGATATTGGGTTGGCCAAATATCAGGGAACAGGCTAAATCAATGTTTAGTTGATTTCTGTTCCACCAGATGGCGCTCTTCCTTCTGAAAAGCATATGTGCTCCTGGTCAGGATATGCCTACTTTGTTTTTAATATATGAATCCACTAGATGGCGCTCTGCCATCTAAAAAGCACATGTGCTCGTGGTCAGGAGAAGCCTGTTTTATTTTTAATATATGAATATATAAACCATAATACATTTATAAAGGAAGAGGTGTCATTTTTGGTAAATTAATATCATACCTTCGCAACTTTAAGTTATATATATCATAGATTCGCAAGAGGTTGAGATTCATGTACAAAAGATAAACCTCTCCCTTTAAATATGCATTAGAGAAATGTATCATGTTAATCACACTAGGAAAAACCTTGAAACAGATGATAAAGAATGAGTCACAACACCAGTTTTTTGGAAAACTCAGACGAAAGCCAACCTGTATACCCTGGTTTCGGGCTATGGCCCTCATCATTCAAGGGTGGCTTCGATTTCATAACATTCAACGAGAGGAGTTATGAAATAGGTCGAATTGGACAAAAAGTTGTTTAAGTTGGTGAAGTATCAGAGCTGAATTTTAAGCTATAATACAATATAAAGTTGTGGGATGATATTTATGTACCAAAAAGACGCACCTCTTTCATTAAATATGAATTCCAACAATGCGTATTTTTATCATCCGGGTAAATAAATCAAATGTGTTGATAGAGAATGAGACACAGAACACCAGTTGAATACCATATTCCGGCTACTTTGTGTCGTATTCTTGCCTGAAAATTGACTCCGCCATTTCACCAATTCGACTGATTCCATAATCCTTCTTGTAGGAATTTTTGAAATCTAGGCTGACCCTGTACTGATGAGGATTATACCTTGAATCCCATCCCAAATTCCTAGATCCTTAGACTTTGTTTTAAGGATATACATATATATATTCTCACAATGAGTTTCTTTTTATTACAAAAAGCTAGCTTTCAAGCGATAAACGCTCTTCAACGGGCTTAATTTGTGAATATTTCTGGTAGGATAAAGTCGATATTTTATTAAACCCGTTGAATAGCGATTATCGCTTGAAAGTTAGCGTTTATTAATAAAAAGAAACTCATTGTGAGAAAATATTTTGTAATTTTAAAACTTTTTTCACAATTTTATCATGAATAGAGATTTATACATATATATCGCTTTGAATTAAAAATAACGGTTCGCGTTATAAATAGTGTATATTTCTGAATGCAGATGGCGCAGACTGTATGTACACTATTTAAATGTTAATCCCCGATACCAGAGAGTGACAATTGCTTCCCGATGTAATAAAGCCGAGTGGTCTGCCACACCCACGACTCCACCCTGGGCGGGGGTGCAGTTTAGATAGAATAGTTTAAAGTTCTATATGACCGGAACCTGGGAAAGTTTCAATCATATTCCTTATAAACCTCATCCATTTCACAGCTCCGGGGTACTTGATATAAAATCCTGGATTCACCGTGCAATTCCGATTGTACCATAAACCTCTTCATTTATATTGTCGCGTTGAAAAATAGACGCGAGTAGAAGTAAACCAACCGAACTTTATTTTCTCTGTATACCTTGAAATTGTGTCTACGCGCATTTATACAGCTATATGACATAATTAAAAACTTATGTAAATCAATACAATCTAAAATTTATGTAAACAAATCAACCACGCTACAATATATTTATTGAAATAGGATTGAACTCTTAAAATATTTATTTAGCGTTTGATATAAAAGTGGTTACATCAAAATTTCAATGTAGGAATATAAAACACTTTGAAGGATTTAAATTGTGCCAAATATATTCATCTGTCTTCCTAGAGTTATTTATATTATATTATTGATATATATGAGTTGCAAAGATGTGTAATTCTACCCAATTAACATATACATCATTTTTAGTTCAGAAAAGCATTATGCAAAATGTGCAACACATGATAATAATGATATATAGTTTAATCTCTCTCTATATATATTGGTATATTGATCTTTGAAAGTTTCTCTAAGAGTATGTTTGAGATAGAAAAGGAAATATTCGGATTTTTCCTCCTTTAAAGTCATAAACTTTCGCTCAAAAATTCACATTTTTATCTTCAAGTGAGCTTCGATTTGAAATCGTGCATCGCATACAGACATTCTATTTAGGCAGATTGGTTTTACTATAATATACACATATATATAAATCGTTTAGGAAATAATTAGTTAATATAAATATCTTTCATCGAATACACTTAAAATAAAAATAATTAATTTATAGAATATTATTTTCCACTATATTTTTTGTGTGTTTTGAAAAAAGAAGAGATTAGTTTCGTTAATAAAATCCAAGTGCATCAAGGTTAATAAGACTGGAAATAAATACATTAATGACCTTAATCGGCTTAGGCGAACCGCCTGCTTCATATCAAAACTCATTAGAACGTATGGCTTAGCATTTGGTTAATGTGATAAAAAGCGGCAAATCTACTTGTCCATTAATTTGGAAATTTCAAGGTTGTGTGTGTGATACACACCAGTGTAACTCGGTTCTCTGCTGATAGTTAATTCTCCTTTCCCCATATTTAGACTAAATTAATGGTTGATATATGAAATATCTGATATAATATTCATACTATGATTTTGTCTATTGGTGAATAATGTTCGAATATTGTGGTTGTTGGAGAAGTGGTGAAAATATTCGACATCCACAACTCGGAATCGAATGCCACATCTGAAGAAAAGCTAGAGACAAATTATATATAAAAATCTAATCATGACAAATGTGCTCTAAATCACAAATTAAATAAATCACTATATCACATCTGAAGAAATAGTTGTTTCAATGGCCCCGATTCTTGTCAAAGTTCAACACCACCAGAAAATGCAAATAACCAAACGGTACCTCGGAATACTTGTTAGTGCAAAAGTCGGAATACTTTCTACCTGTGTGAACATGTGGTGCACTCACCGTAAAAGCAGTCGCTAACTACTCTCTATGTTTATCGTAGCCATACCAGCTATACACGGGATAATAAAACATATCAAAATAGGTACAAAACACACTAAATGAATTGGGACCTTCAAGCAAAGAAGTCTCAGTACAATATTCAATATGAGCAATGATTGTGCGGTAAATTCGGAATGTCCGAAATATAAAATAAACAAATTATTTATAGTTGTGGTTGTCATAAGTGAATATATAATGTCAGATAAATTAAATATAATGCCCGAATGGCAAGGGCTAATGTCTAATAGTTGAGATATAATGTCAGATAAACGGGGTATAGTGTCGGGTAGACAATTTATAGCACACTCAATAGTAGAAATATAATGTCCAATAAATGAGCTATAATGCCCGATAGATAAAGTGTACTGCCCATTAGAAGAAATATAATGCCCGAAGACATGAAATACTACACGATGGTATAAATATAATGTCCAATAAACGAGGAGTAATGCTCGATAAACGAGATATAATGCTCGATAGAGTTGTTATAATGTTCGATAAACGAGGTATAATATGCCCGATAGACAAGACATACTACACAATGGTATAAATATAATGTCCGATAAAAGAGATATAATGCCCGATATAGTAAATATAATACCAGATAAACGAAGTATAATATGCCCGATAGACAAGATATACTACACAATGGTATAAATATAATGTCCAATAAACGAGGAGTAATGCCCGATAAACGAGGTATAATCCCCGATAGAGTTGTTATAATGTCCGATAAACGAGATATAATGGCCGATAGACAAGATATACAGAAAAGTAGAAACATAATGTCCAAAAAACGAGGTATAATGACCGAAAGACAAAATATACTAACAAATAATAGAAACATAATGTGTGGCCAATAAAGGAGGTATAATACCGAAAGACAAGTATACTATCCAATAATAAAAAGAGTTGCCCGAGAGAAAATATCGCTTTATTTAAGGAATGAACCGATTTAATCAGGCTCTGGGCGAGAGCTGAGTGCACATGTAGTGGGCCAAAAGTACCCAAACAAACGCGCGGTGAAAGTAGTTTTCCTACAAATAAACATGCCATTATAGGCTTGCGACCTCCCTAATGATGTAAACTCTTCATTCCAGAGCTTTTAGTCACTCCATTACATCTCTCTATTTGCACCTTGGTTTGGGAAACTTGTCATGGATTCTGAAGAAAGCGGTACATCGCTATCATGGTAAGTACCTGATCGTGTCTACAAAACGTGCTCCCTAAAGTTTTATCCCTTTTCTTGGACACCAACGTTGAAGATTATGAAGTGATAGATATTTCACGATTTAGGAATTTTTACATACAATATTCGAAACTATTTTAAAGGCGAAAGATTCTTTTTGAAATTAAACTATTTCTACTGCCCTTACTGCAATGGAAAAATTAATGGGAGGGCCTGGCTCATCAGTGGGGAACCCTCCCAGCGGTTTCGCCAGTTTATTCTACCATACCGCTGTTATATTGCATTTTTGGAACTTTCTTGAAATTGTTTAATACCAAAAATAATTTTACGTCTTTAAAATAGTTTCGAATTTTGATAACAGATGGCGCGCTAGTGCATCATTTATACAATTTATTCATCATTATTATTTTGGTCAATCTCTTTAATTTTTTAAACCTAAAACTTCTAGTAATAATAATAACGAGGGAGAGTTGATAATATTAGTTATAAGACGTTATTTTTTTAAATACTGAGGTACAATGAGAGGTAGAATAAGAAAAAGGTAAAATTGTTTCTTAAATAACTGAGGTATGTGTGGTGAGTGAAAAAAAAAGCCATTATATACAAACCTTACAGAAAATAATCCTTATCAAATTTGATTCTCTGTGCAAATACCTGATGCATAATGTGCTGATATTGCACCTAAGAGAAATAGATTGAACCTGGTTCACAGAAATACAAATCCTGCATGTTACGCTCAGTTTAACATGGCCTTAAGAAGCTAAGCCAACTTAATCCGAAACTGGTTCTAGGACAACAATTCTTTTATTATATGATATAAACGCGCCGCCCACACATCTGTATTAAATATTATAAGCTATTCAAAAATGTAAGGTGCCTTTTTTTTTCAAACACACACATATAAATATATTTATATATATTTTGAAAACAAAAGATGCATATCCTGACCAGGCTCACATGAGCTTTTCTAAATGGCAGAGCGCCATCTAGTGGAGCAAAAAAAAACTAAACTTTTATTTAACTTGCTCCGTGATATTTGGCCAACCCGATTTATCAAGAAATAATATATATTGTAATTTTGTTGTTATGATATTAGTTGGAATCAATAATGGGATTCAATATAGGATCTATAATATTAACATTTGTAGTTTATATGTTATATATATACGTATATAAATAGTAAACAAAAATGGAGAAGAAGAGAAGAGTAAAATAGAATATATTAAGAATTACAGATTTTTAATTTAATATTGATTCAGAACAGCAAGCTAATTCTGTATCAAACAATACCATTAAGAGAATTTCAAAATTCATAAAATTTGTTTTTTAATTTAAACTAAGCAACAAATTTTTTAAGTTTTGAAATTCCCTTAACGGTTTTATAAATTTCTACACGCCTAAAGGGAGAGAGAGAGAGGTTTCATCATAGTTGAGATACACATAGCCTAACAAGTTTGGAAATTAATTTCCTCCATAGAGAAAAATCACACTGCAACATACGTCTTCTGCTGGTGGAAAATAAAACTAAGGATTGTGCTCCAAAGGGAGGGAGCCTGGAAATTTGGCCTTGAAATGGGGGAGAAGTGGAGGGAAGTGGAGAGAGGGGGGGAGATCGAGTCTTTATAATTCTGAACACTATTTTATAAATAAGAGAGCAGGCCCTCTGCGAGAGCAAAAGAGTCTATATAATTCTGAACACAATTTTAGAAATAAGAGAGCAGGCTCTCTGCTAGAGAAATTCTATATAATTCTGAACACAATTTTAGAAATAAGAGAGCAGGCCCTCTGCGAGAGATAGGTTCTATATAATTCTGAACACAATTTTAGAAATAAGAGAACAAGTTCTCTGCGAGAGATAGATTCTATATAATTCTGAACACAATATATATTTCAGAAATAAGAGAACAAGCTCTCTGCGAAAGAAAAATAGTCTATATAATTCTGAACACAATTTTAGAAATAAGAGAGCAGGCTCTCTGCTAGAGAAATTCTATATATTTCTGAACACAATTTTAGAAATAAGAGAGCAGGCCTTCTGCGAGAGATAGGTTCTATATATTTCTGAACACATTTTCAGAAATAAGAGAGCAGGCCCTCTGCTAGAGAAATTCTATATAATTCTGAACACAATTTCAGAAATAAGAGAGCAGGCCCTCTGCTAGAGAAATTCTATATAATTCTGAACACAATTTCAGAAATAAGAGAACAAGCCTTGTGCGAGAGAAAAAGAGTGTATATAATTCTTAACACAATTTTAGAAATAAGAGAGCAGGCCCTCTGTGAGAGATAGGTTCTATATAATTCTGAACACAATTTCAGAAATAAGAGAACAAGCTCTCTGCGAGAGATAGGTTCTATATAATTCTGAACACAATTTTAGAAATAAGAGAGCAAGCCCTCTGCTAGAGAAATTCTATATAATTCTAAACACAATTTTAGGAATAAGAGAGCAAGCCCTCTGCTAGAGAAATTCTATATAATTCTGAACACAATTTTAGAAATAAGAGAGCAGGCCCTCCGCGAGAGGGAGAGAGTCTATATAATTCTGAACACAATTTTAGAAATAAGAGAGCAGGCCCTCTGCGAGAGAGAGGGTCTGAATAATTCTGAACACAATTTTAGAAATAAGAGAGCAAGCCCTCTGCGAGAGAGAGTCTATATAATTCTGAACACAATTTTAGAAATAAGAGAGCAAGCTCTCTGCTAGAGAAATTCTATATAATTCTGAACACAATTTTAGAAATAAGAGAACAAGCCCTCTGCGAGAGAAAAAGAGTCTATATAATTATGAACACAATTTCAGAAATAAGAGAGCAGGCCCTCCGCGAGAGGGAGAGAGTCTATATAATTCTGAACACAATTTTAGAAATAAGAGAGCAGGCCCTCTGCGAGAGAGAGTCTATATAATTCTGAACACAATTTTAGAAATAAGAGAACAAGCCCTCTGCGAGAGATAGGTTCTATATAATTCTGAACACAATTTTATAAATAAGAGAGCAGGCCCTCTGCGAGAGAGAGAGTCTATATAATTCTGTACACAATTTTAGAAATAAGAGAACAAGCCCTCTGCGAGAGAAAAAGAGTGTATATAATTCTTAACACAATTTTAGAAATAAGAGAGCAAGCCCTCTGCGAGAGATAGGTTCTATATAATTCTGAACACAATTTTATAAATAAGAGAGCAGGCCCTCTGCGAGAGAGAGAGTCTATATAATTCTGTACACAATTTTAGAAATAAGAGAACAAGCCCTCTGCGAGAGAAAAAGAGTGTATATAATTCTTAACACAATTTTAGAAATAAGAGAGCAAGCCCTCTGCGAGAGATAGGTTCTATATAATTCTGAACACAATTTTAGAAATAAGAGAGCAAGCCCTCTGCGAGAGATATATTCTATATAATTCTGAACACAATTTTAGAAATAAGAGAGCAAGCACTCTGCCAGAGAGAGAGAGTCACCACTTTCCTGTATAAAGTTACACCCTTGCATCAGACAGCGTAACTGTACCGGGACCGGAAATAAGTTATTCTAGAAGGTTGACGGTCAGATCCGATGGGTGAAGGAATTTTCTCGACATTGGAAGCCTCCTAACACACTCTCTGCTAGTCAGTTGAGGTAGGTTGGATGGTGTCTCCTTTATAGAGAACGCTTCAACTCACACTTAATGGAACTTGTGCCAATACCTCCTCATCATCGAAACCTGGTTACCTCTTTTTTTTTTAAATCTCTTTTTCTCCTTAATAAAAACAATAATATTACTCGAGTCAAAAGGCGATCTATCAATTAAGAATTGATAAAGAGGGAGCAATCTCTCGAAATATTTTGAAAAAAATATATATAAATATAATAAAAGGGCGTACCTGGATCTGTAAAGAAAAAAAAATGTTTTTTTCTTTCTTTACAGATCCAGGTACGCCCTTTTATATAATAATATTATTATCAACACACTAAAATTATTATATATATTTTTTTAGATAATAAAAAGCATATATTGGATTGAATAAAATATTTATTTTCCAATATTTTATTCTATCCAATATAAGCCTTTTTACTATCTAATGATTTAAGTATGGATTGCTCTATTTTCAGAACAATTTATTTTTTATATCCTAATAAATGAAAAATTTTAATGTGTTTTATATATAATAATTATCAATATATTGCATAGCAATTTATTTATTATTCTAAGTAAAGATTTTTTAATTTCGAAATTTGTATTTAGATAAACTGTGTAATTTTTCAATGCCTTTCTGCTATTATATTAGTTTTAATCTGGTTTTGCATTTAATAAATTGCCATGTGTATATGAAATTCTGAGATTTATCTTTCCTAATTGTTTACGTTACAAATTTATTAAGCATATAAATAGAGTAAAAATTAATAATAAATAAGGAAAAGGTTGATAACTACCTTGCGATTTCTTCTATCTACTTATGTTGTTGCTTATTTGTTAAATGTATATGTTTATTCAATGCTCTTTATCTTAATTGTTTATTTTCATTTGACACTTCTGTTACCTACTCTACTACAATATGAATTATTGTAAAGAGTTTCACGCGCAATTATCCAGTTCGGATATAGCGTGTCTTATTTGCAACTGGTTATAAATATATAAAAGGTTGATAATATATATGCAACAGTCTTTATTGCATAACTATTCGCCAAAGATTGAAAACTGTTGTTCGAGAAAGAAAAAAGGGCAGTGGGCGAATGGGAAGATTTTCATTCAGAGCGTCATAAAGTAAAATGACTGTTCACATGTTAAGATAAGCGAACTGCAGATACCGGACTGCCTTCACAGCAGGTGATTATATGTATAGCCATTTATTATTCCTGGAAGAGAGAAATAGGTTAAACCGTTTACATACCAAACAAGTAAACAAGTTACAAGTAAAATAAAGTAAAATATGTACAATTCAGAGAGATTTTGAATATACTTTATACAAATTTACAAAAAGGGCCATCTAAATTATACAAAGAAAAAAAAACATAACATATCATTTTTAAAATGGGAAATGTTACATATATATCGTGAATATTGAGCAATCCATATGAAATTATTAATCAAATGGTTTATTTTAACCCCCCCCCCCGGTTGAAGAGAGAACTTAAGATCCTAGGAGTGACTATTAAAAATCACCGAGTCAGAAGCAAACTGGACTTTACGCCTCACGTTAATGAAACGATCATAAAAGTAACTAGAGCTAGTGGATACCTATTTGGCCTGACAAAGAAAACATGGGGTCTAGACTTTAGACGAAGACTGATACTGTATAAGACATTATATCGAAGTACAATTACATACGGTTATCCAATATGGTATCCATTCATAAACAAAAAGTCTAAGGACAAACTAAATTCTCTCTTCAAAATAATATTTTAAAACATTGTATACAAGCCTACAGTACAGCATCATCGGATTGTACACACATACTTGCACAAGTCCCCAAACTTACTGAATATATTGAATCTAACATGCTGAAAACCGAAATAAATTTCAATCGATTTGACTCTTCAAGTAGGAATATAATTTCTAATTATATAAGGGAAAAATTGCAGAAATACTATGAGAAGACTAACCCCATTTTCAAGTCCTTCTTTACTGATTCCCAAATACCCAAATATGTCAAGCCAAATTTTTACAACGTTCAATTTTTTACTGGACACGGTAACTTTAGATCATATTTGTACAAGGTCAGAAAGACGGATTCGCCTAAATGCTCATGTGGTGCAGAAGAAGAAAATCCTGTACATATTCTAACGGACTGTCGACTTGTAGAGGACTTGAGAGTCAAAAATCAAAAATATATAATTTGTCTAAATCAAATAGTTAATAATAGATATATGTATATAAATTTTAATAGATTTTGTAGAATGTTTTTTAGTAATAGATAGCGTGGGCTGTAATAAATGGTAAATAGTTATATGCTGTAAATAGCTCTAAATTTCTGTTCTTAACTGTGATGTTCACTAATAATCATTATAAGGTAATTAAATCGTTAACTAACTGACAAATACGTTAATAATTTCTATTATAATAACTAAAATCATATTAATAATTAATGTAAAAGCTCCCAAACTTGTGTATGCATGCAAATATCCAAGACGGATATCGCGTGCTTTGTAAATTATAATAAATAAATAAATGGTTTATTTTGGATTACAATTTCAAAATTACTTAAATGTTTCATTTTATATTTTGATCCAAAATATCCGTTTGATTAAAATATATATTTAAAAGATCACAAAATGATTTGATATTTTCAAACAAGAGTTTATACTACCATGTAAAATCACGATAAATATGCATCTCACCTCAAAACACTCTACATCAATATAATTAGTTTTAAACCACCTTAACCTATCTTACACTCCATAAGCTTAGACCTCTACTGTAAGGTTAGTCTGTCAGTTCTTCATTAAAAACAAAAATAACGCTAAAATATCAACTCATTTTTTTTAGCGTCTTCACATAGAAAAACAAATTAATGAAAATTAATATTACTACATATATATTTATTTATTAAGAAAAGGCATCTCTTAATGGTGCAACTAAAAGTTGCTGATAACTTGCGCCATCTGTCTGAATATATAGGTATAGGGCGACTCTTCCGTCAGAATAAACGTCAAAACTAGACGCTATATATATATATATATATATATATGTCATAAAAAAGATGTATTTTAGGTACGTTACCAATTCATTCATGCAGTCGTGGATTGAAGTGAAATGATAACTTTTATATTCAAAATTGTATTTTTTTTAATGATTATATTTTAAGAACAAAAAATTTGCATACATATAATTTTATAAATATAATCTAAGTATATACAAAAAACATCTTGGGTTGTACTCCTTTTGTTAAGGATTTTAAAGAATTAACTCTGTGTTAATTCTATGATTATTTAAATTATAATTATATTAATGAATAATAAAAATCATATTTTTATTATGTCATTTCCTACCTCCAAGGATAAAAATTAGGGAGTAATTTTCAAAGTAAAAAAAAGTATCAATATTATTTACATAGATTATCAATTAAGATGGAGGATACCAATTGAAACTATATCAATGATGCTCTTTATTCCTTCTACATATTCCTATTGGTACCTTTTTTCTTGACAGTAGCTGAAAATTATCCAATCTTATTTGAATTTATAGGTGTCTCCTTCCTATAATTCATAAGGGGATTTACCTCATGAATTGAGTAGGCCTTCTCAGGCTCTCAAGATTCAAAAGGTATTTTGCCACATGCCAAAAAAATATATTTTTGAAAATCACAAATTTATTTCTCATAATGACGAGTGGTATCCAACATCTTGTTTCACATTTATTTGGTTTGATCAGAATAAAAACATAAAATAATGGGTTATTTACTTCCACATAATGAAAAATATTTACACATGAAGTTTTACTATTTACATAAAAAAAAGAATGTTCGAATATGAAATGTTCCATATAAAGTTTGTGAGGGAAAAATATATAGAATCATATGAGTGAATTTCTCAACAAATAAAATCAAAATGTAAAATATTTACAACAATTGAAAAGAAAAGTGTCAAGTTATATCTTATGTGTGCACAAAAATTATATTCTCAAGGCTTAATTTTTAGGCGTAGTTATTTTTGGTATTGTCTTATTTATATTAAGATTTCTCTACCATTATTTAGTAAGAAGAGGGATTCTACTTTTCACTACCTTAGGTGCCACTTGTTGGTTTGTTTTTTTCTCTAAAGTGGGTATTTTACTTTTTGTCAGTTTTAACTCAAATCCTTCTTTTGAGTAGTATGGCCTCAATTTGGATGAATGAATTACCATGGTAGTTTTTCCTAAATTGATTGGGGTTTATCAATTTCATAATTGACTGGGGATATCTGTTTTAAGATTGTAAATGGCCCAGACATTGGAGGCATTAATTTTCGGTTATCTGGATGGTAAAAGGTTTGTAACCAAACTTTATCGCCTACTTTAAAGGTGGAAGGTTGATAATGTTGATCATATCTAATTTTATTTATCTGATGAAATTTTAATGTATTATTATAGGCATTTGTTCTGGCAGTGTCTATAGGGGGGTAAAATTCTGATTCTTTTAAGGGGGGATCATAAGGGAGCTTACCATACAAAAGGTAAGTAGGAGTATAGCCTGTTATGGAATGGGGAGTATTATTATATTCATTTAGTACTGAATCTAACAATTTCGTCCATGGTATTGATTTTCCTTTCAAGTTATTGAATTTACATCTTAACCTGGTTATTATAGTTTGGTTAAGTCGTTCATTTAACCCATTACACTGAGGTCTTGATGATGAAGTCAATAATTGTTTAATGTTGTTGTTAATCAAATATTTTCTAAATCTTGGTGAAGTAAATGATGGTTCCCTGTCACTTAAAAATTGTTTGGGTTTTTGTATTTGAAAAATTTTGTTCAGGCAATTTATATATGAGTCAGTAGTTTGACTTTTTGAGGGGAAAGCCCAAATGTATCTAGTAGCATGATCTACGATGATGTGAAGGAATTTCTTTGTGGAATTATAGTAATTTAGTCCACCTACTGTGTCTATAGACACAAGATCAAAAGGATCCTTAGCTGGGGGGAGACTTTCCAACAGACCAAATTTCTTCTGGTGAGATATTTTATTGAGTTGACACACCTCACAGTGTTTTACATAATTAGAAATATCTTGAATTAGGTAGGGCCAATAATAGATAGGGGAAATTAGATTTAACATTTTAGATACTCCTATATGGCCGTAATCTTTATGAGCTCTTATTAATACTTTTTCTCTTAATGATGGTGGAACAACACTTTTGATTAATCCTTTTTTCTTTATTGTTAAAAGTCCATTAAATTTAGTATATTTCCTATCATTGATGTTATCATCAAATTGAGCTTGTTTTAGTTCTGGGTCAGAAACAAAATGAGCTATGGGGTATCTGCTGAGAAAATCAGCTTCTTTATTTTCAGTTCCTCTTATGTGTTTTATCTCAAAGTCAAACATTGAGAGCTTTAATCTCCATCTAAATAATCGTCCTTTTGGGTTCTTTATGTTCTTCAAATACTTTAGACAAGCATGGTCTGTATGGATGGTGAAATGCACGCCATCTAAGTAGGGTAAAAAGAAATCCACAGCATCAATAATAGCAAGGCATTCTTGCTCAGTTACACAATAGTTTGATTCATAAGATGTCATTCTACGGCTTCTATACGCTATTGGCTTTAAAAGCCCATCGGGTTGTTCTTGTTTTAGGATAGATCCGATCTGTTCTTGGCTAGCATCCGTGTAAAGGTGTATAGGATATTTGGGATTATAGATAGCTAATATAGGTTTTGAGGTTATCATATTTTTTAATTTAGAAAATGCGGTTTCGCATTCTTCATCCCATTTCCATTTTACATCTTTTTTCAACAAATTATTCAAAGGGAGTCTGAGTTTAGCATAATTAGGGATAAATTTCGAGTAAATGTTAATAGATCCTAAAACTCGTTGTAAATCCTTTTTATTCCTTGGGGATTTCAATTTTCTAATCGTTTCTATATTATTAGTGCTGGGTGAAAATTGATGGTTTGATATTTCATATCCTAGAAAAGAAATCTGATAAGTAGCGAATTTACATTTACTTAGTTTTAGCTTAATATTTTCCTTTATGCAAATATCTAAAATTACTTTTAAATGGGTCAAATGTTCCTGAAAATTATTTGAAAATATAATGAAGTCATCGAAGTAATTCATGCAAAAATCAACATCATATTTATTTAAAATTTGCCTTAAAACTCTTTGGAATTGACTTGGACTATTTTTTAATCCAAAAGATAATTTATTAAATTCGTAAAGTCCGTGAGTGGTAGTAAAAGCTGTGTATTCTTTATCATCTGGGTGTATATCTAAATGGTGATAACCTGATAAAAGATCTAGTGTAGTGAAGATATTAGCTTCTGAAAGCTTATCTAATATAGAATCTATTCTTGGTATGGGCTCAGAATCTCTTTTTATTATATCATTTAATTTTCTGTAGTCTATTACTAGTCGAATTTTACCTTCATTTCGCTTATTCACCAACATAGCAGGGGATGCATAGGAGGAATAAGATGGTCTAATGACATTATATTTTAAAAGTTCTTCAATCTGTCTTTTAATTTCAATGTTGTCTGAGAAGGAAGGTCTAAAAGGCTTTAATGAAATAGGTGTTTGTGAGGTAAGTTTAATTCTAATTGGATCTGCTTTAATATGTCCTATATCCATTTTATGGGCAGCAAACGCTTCCTTATTTTCCTTAATTAATTTAATTAAATCAGATTTTTCATATGGTGAAAGTTTTTCATCAAATTCTACACTATTAAAATTTCTAAAATCATTTTCATTAGGAGGAATAATAGATTTAAATAAAGGAATTACATTATGATATGTATAATTATTATTATTAGGGTTATGGTAATTAACATTAAGAATTCTACCAAATTGAGTAATTGTAAAACTTTGAAAATCAATGTCTAATTTAAATAATTTTATATGGTGTAAAGAAAGCAATACATATGGCAAATTAATATCAGAGGAATAAAAATCAATATCTCTAGTAATAAATCCTATAGTTGTATTAACATTAAGTTTTGAATTTATATTTAGCATACCGGATGTCTGTTTAATAAGAGGTAAATTATTAAAAACAACATAGTTTGGTTGAATCTTATCTATCATATGTTGGGGAATTATAGAGAAGGTACAGCCAGTATCCATGAGAGCTACAATACTGTTATTATTCACATTTAGATTTATATACAGACCTTGGCGTCAGGAGTGTTGAGGCGGAGCTGGTCGGCATTCGCTCGAAGGGGCTGTTGTCTGCGTCAAGGTGTCCATGGATCGAGACGGCACGGACATGAAGCTTGCAGCGGGGGGGGGCTTGCACGGCCCTCTCGCGAAACCAGCACCTATTCTCAGGATGGAAGCGTCCGGCATGTCCCCGGTTCAGGCAAATTCGGCAAGGACGTCTTGTAGAACTATAGTCCATAGGGCTTCTACTTGGATGTCCCCATTGCTTTTGTTGTACTTCCATTCTTGGGGCTGTTTCCCTTTTAATAGATGACTCCTCCATTTCCTTATGTGATTCCCTTCTTATTGAATGTTTCTCCACATTTGCATCTTTATTTGGCAAATTCTGCAAGCTTTTTGCGCGAATTTCTAGAAATTCCATTAAATCCTTAATTGAAGGCACAACCCTTGGGTTGTTCTGCAATTCCTACTGTTTTCTTGTGGTTTTATCAAGCTTATCTTGTATGATCTCGACGAAAAACACATCAGATAAACTATCGATTTGGTAACCTAATACCTTCACTGTTCTTACTATCTCGTTGCAACTATCTAGAAGTTTAAACATTGACTTATGGTTGTCATCGGCTAACTTTGGTAATCTTAATGCATTATCTATTTGGGTGAAAATCAGATCCTTTGGATTATCATATCTTGTTAATAAGGTTTGCCAAACCTCAACATAATTATCGGCTGTAATTGGAAATGCGTTGACCAGTCTTAGGGCTTCGCCTCTCAGTTGGCCTTTCAAATATTGTAACTTTTCAATTTCCGGTATTTGTGAATTAGAACCAATTGCAGAATAAAATAAATCCTTAAATGAAAGCCATGATTCTAATCCACCATCGAAAGTTGGCAATTCAAGTTTAGGCATTTTAACATGTAAATTTACTTTTTTTTCAGATGTTTCTTGCCCATTATGCCTTAAATCCAATTCACACTTTAATCTTATACACTTATCTATGCAATTTTCCACTTCGTCATTCAAATCCTCATCCTCAAGTTTCTGCAAGAAAATATCACTCATTTTCATCAAATCATTATTTGCATACTCTAGTTTGCATTTCGTTGCATTTACATCTACCATAGACACAATGGATTCGATATTTTCTTCAATGCCTTTTATACTTTTTTTTATCCTTTTTAATTTCTCAATTAAAGTTTCGACTTCCATAATTGCTATTCTTTTATCTATATCTTTTCCCAAATATCTTAGTTGCAATATATGGCTTGGAAATCTATTGGAATTCTTCTCGTACAGGGTTAAAATACATCCTGTCGACTATTAAAAAGATGTCATAAAAAAGATGTATTTTAGGTACGTTACCAATTCATTCATGCAGTCGTGGATTGAAGTGAAATGATAACTTTTATATTCAAAATTGTATTTTTTTTAATGATTATATTTTAAGAACAAAAAGTTTGCATACATATAATTTTATAAATATAATCTAAGTATATACAAAAAACATCTTGGGTTGTACTCCTTTTGTTAAGGATTTTAAAGAATTAACTCTGTGTTAATTCTATGATTATTTAAATTATAATTATATTAATGAATAATAAAAATCATATTTTTATTATGTCATATATATATATATGTGTGTGTGTGTTATATACGATATTTTCGTTTAAAAAATGAATTTAAAGGAATTTTTATTTTATGTAAACGTTTGATTAAAAATGGAAAATATGTATTAATAAGTAGTTTATTTAGAACCTTTGAATAAAATACGAAATTGAATACTTGGTTGTCATAACTTGTGTTATGTTAATTCTATATTACTATAAATGATAAAAATAAGAACGAACAAATATTTACAATAATTGCATTGGTTTGAGAACTAACTAAAGGAAATACACATTCTTCAAATGAAGAAGAAAATGGCAACTTAATAATAATGACAAACATTTTATATAATTAATAAAGAATAAAATAAAATATAACATATATATCATAAAATTTTAACTTTATTCTTTTTTAACATTCTTTATAAACATTTTTCACCATTATTTTTAAGACGCCATTAAAAAAAAATTTGAATATATTTCGCTTTTATTTAGTTCTCAAAAACATTATAAATAAATATAATTGTTTTTATTTTTATCATTTCATAAAATACTATAGAGTTAAGTTAATTAATTCTTTATTAAATGGGGAATATTTTAATCTGAATTTTACTTGAGAGTTCAAAATAAACTACTTGATAATATATATTTCAATTCTTTACCAAATGACTCTGCACTTAATAACAAACTTTCCTTCAAAATCATTTTTAAAATTTTTACAAATATCGTAACATATATATATACGTTTTTAAAATTAAAAACTTTTTCTACAGACCTGTTACTGATATAATAAACACTGAAAGAAATTGGGAAAGGAAATGGAATTCATCAGTGGTACTTCTGAGGAAACCGGAAAAATATCTGTGAGGTTTCACTTCTATAAGGTCTCTAGAAATATTTCGAAATTATTTTTAAAGTAATATTAAAATTGACTAAAATAAACTCTTCGAGTTAAAATAGCAAAATAAAACGGAGATTGTAGAGGAGTATCTTGTGCGAATTTTATTAGCAAGCTTTCGGACGTCCTTCTACAGGCTTTTTCGATAACTAAACAAAAGAAGAGATGAGTTTTAATAAGATCATATTTATATATCTTATATATTATTTATTAATCTTATCTTATTTAAACTCATCTCGTCCTTTGTTTAGTTAACGAAAAAGCCTGTAGAAGGACGCATGCGTCCGAAGGCTTGCTAATAAAATTCGCACAAGATACTCCTTTTCAATTTCCGTTTTATTTTTCAATATTAAAAATTGTATCACAATTTTTAAATTCTAAAATAGCATTAATTTTTACTTATATGGGATAGGCAGAAATAACCTTAAATTTAAAAGAATATCTGGTTAGGTAGAGTTTAAAGAGCCATGGGCTGGAGTCATAAATAAATAAAAAGGCTCCGGAAAAAAAAAGTCGAAATGAAAAGAGTGCAGCTCCAGATAAGAGCAATCGATATTGATCGAAGTCGAGCATTCATTCTTTGAAGGAAGAAGGCGCGTTATTAACTCCTACGTCCGTTATTAAACCATCGTCTGATAGATTCTGAAGATTTCCGGCTCATCACGCATTTGCTTCACATCAGAGGAACAGAGTCGAATAGGAAAACATCTTAATAATTTCCTTTCAATGTGTATGTAACGCCAATTATTTAACTAGGTCAGCCATATTATGATGCATTAGCGCTCCATCTCTTATCATAATTGAAAACTATTATAGACGCGTATGATTCTTTTTTAAAATAAACAATTTCTACTGCCCTTACTGCAATGGAAAAATTAATGGGAGGGCCTGGTAGTAAGGGCAGTAGAAATTGTTTATTTTTAAAAATATTCATACGCGTCTATAATAGTTTTCAATTAGGTCATCCATAATGACTTGGGTTTATTACTTAGAGATGAATTGAATAAATTATAGCTTTTTATAAATTCTAATCATAAAATATCATCGGCGTATAATCGAAAAATAATCAAATTCACTTATTCATATTTGAATAATAATTCAAACATTTTAAGAAATGACATTTCTTTGCTATTTAAACGAGTAAATGTTTTATTATTGCACATGGTTAGGCAAAGTATAATAGAAATATGATAGCTTTGCATATATTATAACATAGAAGTTAATATAAAAATGTATGATAGCCCAATCCTATTATGTAACAGTTAGACAAAGTACAATAGAAAGTATGATATAGCATTGCATATACACTGCGTGACATTGAAAATGGAACACCAAGAAATAGTGGCCAAAAAGTGATGAAACTCGGCAGACAGAGAGAGACAGGGACGAACAATAAGTGATCTTTATTTCAAAATGATAGTCATAATACACCGCGGACGGCGATGCACGCAGCAACACGTCTAGGTAGAGAGTCAATCAGAGTACGGATGGCGTCCTGAGGGATGGCTCTCCATTCCCTCTCAACCATTTGCCACAGTTCGTCTTCTGAACGCGGCTGTGGCAAGGCATGCAAACGGCGTCCAATGATGTCCCAGACGTGCTCGATTGGTGAGAGATCAGGAGAGTACGGTGGCCAGGGAAGCATCTGTACATCTTGCAGAGCTTGTTGGCTAATGCGAGCAGTGTGCGGTCGGGCGTTATCCCGCTGATAAAGGGCATTGGGTACCCCCTGAAGGTAGGGGAGTGTCACCGGTCGCAGCACATCATCAACGTATCGTTGCACCGTCATAGTGCCATGAATACGAAGTAAAGGTGACCTGGAATCATACGCGATTGCGCCCCAAACCATGATTCCACGTTGTCGCACGGTGGGGCGTTCCACAATTGCTGCCGGATTGGACCTTTCTCCACGTCGACGCCACACGCGTACACGGCGACTATCACTGGACAAGCAGAAACGCGACTCATCTGAGAACACGACCCTGTGCCATTCCGTCATCCACGTCGATCTAGCCCGGCACCATTCCAAACGTTGGCGCCTATTCGGTGGGGTCAATGGCAGTCTTCTTAGCGGACGGCATGAGTGCAAGCCATTAGCAACCAATCGACGGGAAATGGTTCTGGTCGAGATGGAATGATCTAGGGTGTCTTGCACATGTTGCAGGATGGCGGTACAAGTGGCTTGTGGGGCCGCCACTGCTTGTCGAAGGATACGCCGATCCACACGTGCTGACGTCACTCTGGTTGCACCGACATTCCTATAAATTGCCACATTTCCTTGTTCCAACCATCTTCTCCACAGTCGGTGCACCGTGGACGCACCAAGGTGTGTATCAGCTGCGATTTGACGTATGGACCAACCTGCCCTTTTCAGTCCGATCACCATGCCCCTCGTAAAAGCGTCTGTCTGCTTGAACTGCCTCCGTTTACGATGACCTGGCATTCTCTGTTATTACACGTGTCTTTTGACACAAGAACAAATTTTCTACAATGATTTTCCTTGAAGAAATAACGACATGAATACTGTCCTTTCTGCAAGTTCCTTCCCTTATATCTTACTCCATGTGCACACGAGAGCTGCGCATTTTACATCATTTGCATAACTCGGTTAGGCGCGTCTACCCTGAAATTTGCATATTTTTCTGGCCACTATTTCTTGGTGTTCCATTTTCAATGTCACGCAGTGTATTATAGCATAGAAGTTAATATAAAAAGTATGATAGCCCAATCCTATTATGTAACAGTTAGACAAAGTACAATAGAAAGTATGATAGCATTGCATATATTATAGCATAGCAGTTAATATAAAAAAGTATGATAGCCCAATCCTATTATGTAACAGTTAGACAAAGTATAATAGAAAGTATGATAGCATTGCAAATATTATAGCATAGAAATTAATATAAAGAAGTATGATAGCCCAATCCTATTATGTAACAGTGAGACAAAGTATAATAGAAAGTATGATAGCATTGCATATATTATAGCATAGAAGTTGATATAAAAAGGTATGATAGCCCAATCCTATTATGTAACAGTTAAACAAAGTATAATATAAAGTATGATAGCATTGCATGTGTTATAGCATAGTTAATATAAAGAAGTATGATAACCCAATCCTATTATGTAACATTAAGACAAATTATAATAGAACGTATGATAGCATTGCATGTATTATAGCATAGAAGTTAATATAATAAGTATGATAGCTCAATCCTATTATGTAACAGTTAGACAAAGTATAATACAAAGTATGATAGCATTGTATGTATTATAGCATAGAATTTAATAAAAGAAGTATGATAGCCCAATCCTATTATGTAACAGTTAGACAAAGTATAATAGAAAGTATGATAGCATTGCATATATTATAGCAAATAAGGCAATAAAAAAAGTATTGAGTAAATTTAATGAGGCAACCAGGGAAAATACACTTTTCCCTGGAGGCCTAATTAATTTTACTTAAAATAACTACAAAGGATTATTTAATTGGGTAAAAATTATTAAGTAAAATTAATGAGGCAACCAGGGAAAAGACACTTATCCCTGGAGGCCTAATTAATTCTACTCAAAATAACTACAAGGGATTATTTAATTGAATAAAAAGTATGATAGCCCAATTCTATTATTACACAAGGTTAGGCAAAGTGCGCAATAGAATGTACGATAACATTGCATGTATATTATGAAATATAAATTAATATACATGCAATGCTATCATACTTTCTATTATACCCTTTGTGTACCTAACCCTGTTATATATATATATATATATATATATATATATATATATATATATATATGTGGTAACCGAGAGTCAAACCTGTAGTAGCCGAGAGGGACCTTCAGGGCGTGGAGAGTTTTACAGTACCTCTCTGCACCTTGTAGGACCTTTAACAGTTCTCACAGAGTACAGGCAGTCGTGGTCGAGGCAGAGTGGAAAGTTTGGGAATGTCCACACACAAAAAAAAAACGAAGAGACACAGTCGTAGTAGGAAAGTTCCATGAACAGATAAAAGTCGAGCTAAGAGCAAGATGGAGAGATAGAAGAGTTCTTACTGACTACATGGTGAATGAGGTGGACCTTGGAGACAACCGACGACGCGCTGATGGTGAACTGACTGTCTGTTGCTAAGCCGGGGGAGGCTTTTTATATAACGCCTCCGACAAAAGAAATATTGCATTACAGCACATGTGATCGTCTGTCGAAACTGGACTCTGGCGCCGTTCTGACGGCTTCCAATCTATCTTTAGAAGTTGTTTTGTGATTTACATCTATCTCGAATTTAAACGTGTTTGACTTCTCAATCTTGCTTTAACTCAGCTTTTAATCTATTACATAGTTTTATTTATTCATCCTCAGTTTTTACAAAGTAAGCCGGGGGAGGCTTTTTATATAACGCCTCCGACAAAAGAAATATTGCATTACAGCACATGTGATCGTCTGTCGAAACTGGACTCTGGCGCCGTTCTGACGGCTTCCAATCTATCTTTAGAAGTTGTTTTGTGATTTACATCTATCTCGAATTTAAACGTGTTTGACTTCTCAATCTTGCTTTAACTCAGCTTTTAATCTATTACATAGTTTTATTTATTCATCCTCAGTATGGAGGATATATTCATATATATATTCATTCATATGGTGATGCAATGACACATGTCAATCATGCATATAACCATTTACAGATGTGTTTCTACATACAACATGACAATCTTGTTATATGTATTATACAATATAGGGTTGTTGGTTTAAATTACCATAAATATATATATATATAAATATATATATATGGTAATTTAAACCAACAACCCTATATTGTATAATTACTTATAACAAGATTGTCATGTTGTATATAGAAACACATCTATAAATAATTATATGCATGATTAATCTGTGTCATTGCATCACCATATGTAATGTACTTTGTACAAACTAAAGACAAATAAATAAAACTATGTAATAGATTAAGAGCTGAGTTTAAAGCAAGATTGAAAAGTTCAAAAACGTCTACAATCCAACAACCCTGAAAAGGAATTCGGCAGCCCGTTGCCATCTGGTCCAAAGGGTGCGGAATGCCGCAGACGTTTAAAGTCCAACTCCCCCCCCCTCCTCGGGAATGGTATATAAACACCTCGGTTTTAGCCGACCGCAGTTAGTCCACAGTTAGTCCGTAGTTAGTCAGCAGTCACCCCTTTCACCGTCAGCGTGAGCCCTTGTCAGTCTTAGCCAGGACTACCTCATCGTCATGTAAACAGTAAGAACCCTTCTAACTCCATCTTGCTTAGCTCAACTCCTATCTGTTCATGGAACTTTCCTACTACAGCTGTGTCTCTTCGTTTTGTGTGTGTGGACATTCCCACGCTTTCCACTCTGCCTCGACCACGACTGGCTGTACTCTGTGAAAACAGTTAAAGGTCTTCCAAAGTGCAGAGAGGTACTGGAAAACTCTCCACGCCCTGACTGTCCCTCTCGGTTACTACAGGTTTGACCCTCGGTTACCACAGCTATAGCGAGAGTCGACAGGATCTCATCACAGATAAGTCGACAGCAACTCCATATCACATCTAAGTCGACAGGATTCTACAAGGCTTACCAGACCTCACTCCTTTATCACATATATATATATATAAATATATATATATACACAGTGTATACATATATACACGTATCCTTACCGGGAGCACATGTGCTTTACAGAAGGCAGAGCGCCATCTGGTGGAACAGAAATCAGCTAAAAATTGATTTAGTCTGTTCCCTGATATTTGGCCAACCCAATTTCTTGATAAATCAAGAAAAGCCATCCACGAACGCGTTTCGTGCTTTTGACGCTCGTCAGCGTGGAGTAAGCTGTACCACTGAGACTAAAAAATATTTTTGGTCCCAGAGGCTTCTTTCAAAACCAATAAATGGGTACTTATCTTGATTTACCAAGAAATTGGGTTGGCCAAATATCAGGGAACAGGCTAATTCAATGTTTAGTTGATATCTGTTCCACCAGATGGCGCTCTGCCTTCTGAAAAAGCACATGTGCTCCTGGTCAGGATATGCCTTTTTTATTTTTGATTTCAACACCTGACCTTTTAATCTTTTATTTTTCTTTCATTTTTTCATATAAACACGTGAAAATATATATATGTGTGTGTGTTTATGAAAAAATAGGAAAAAAAGAAAAATGTCAGATGTTGATATTAAAAAAGGCATATCCTGACCACTCACACGAACATTTTGAGCGTACGTTGGCTTTTTTTTATTTATAAATAAATTGGATTGGATAAATATAACAGAACAAATTAAATCAACGTTTAGTTGATTTTTTGCTACACTAGATTGCGATCTGTCATCTAAAATACTCATGTAAGCGACCAGGATATACCTTTTTTGATTTTAATAACAAACACCTGACCTTTTTTATTATTTTATTTTTATTATTATTTCACATGTTTAGCGTATTTACGTAGGTTTGGCCTTAAATGCTCATTTCCTGATTTCTCGGGAAGCCTCTAGGACCAAAATATTTTTGGTCGTAGAGGTACAGTCTGCACCACGCTGACGAGGGCCAAAAGCCCGAAACGCGTTCGTGGTTGACTTTTCTTGATTTATCAAGAAATTAGGTTGGCCAATTATCAGGTTAAATTAATGTTTAGTTAATTTCTGTTCCACTAGATGGCGCTCTGCCATCTGAAAACGTAGTCAGGATATGCCATTTTTGATTTTAATAACAAACACCTGACCTTTATTTTATTTTATTTTTATTATTTTTCATATATATATGTTTTGAAAATAGAGCAATCCATAAATAAATATTTAATTAAAAAGGCAAATATTGGATTAAAATATCATTTATTTTACCAATATTTCAGTTGGCTGAACGCCAACCTTTATGAAGGCGTTATAACATATTTAATGTGTGTCAACAACATAGGCGCTGAGTTTGTTGTTGACATACATTAAATATGTTATAACACCTTGATAAAGGTTGGCGTTCAGCCAACTGAAATATTGGTGATATAAATAATATTTTGATCCAATATATGCCTTTTTAATTAAAAAATATGTATGCATAGATAATATAAATACCAAATATCTATGGGCGTATCGATAACAATTATAGAATACTAAGGTAATTGTTGAGTTCTCTTTATCACTTAACGCTCATATGAGCAGAACCCACGCGGAACAAAATGATTGATCTGATGGAATTAGCTCGAAGCTTCAATACTGATTAGCCAGGTATGAAGTGACCTTCACGCACACGGAGATACAATTATTGATTCAGTTGTTTGAATTTTGAGAGATACATTTATATATTGCGAATATTTGATTATTATTTTTTTTACTTATACTTTTAGTCTAAATTAGACAAGATCTTGGAGGTCGTGCTCGTAAAGAAGCTCAAGAACTCTTCTTGGTTCTCTGTACAGGGATCTTTTGTCCTTTCCAATGCAATTTAGTAAATGTTGGGGAGTGGCCTCTTCGGTTTTGCACCTAGTGCACATGGGGAAGCTTTTGGCTCCCTCTTTATAGATTAGAGGGCGCAGGTGACCTTGATTATTTTGAATTAGATGATTATGGATTATATTTCGGATTAGCCCAATCGTAAATATCGTTTACAATGTTTTTTGTTCTGAAACGCAACAAGTTGCGAACGGAAGACCAGTTAACGACGTCTCCCTGAAGAGTTTCTGTGTCTAAATAAAAAAAACATCGTAAAAGATGGACCATTAGTACATCGAAATATTGGAATATTAGGCTTAATACAAAATATGCCTAAACTATAAATTATAGTATGGCTCTTATATGAATCATAATGATCCATATATTCGAAATGTAAATTTGATGCAGTAGGTTGCTTTATTTAAAAATAAATTAAAGCTTTGCGTGAAAATTTCAATCTACTTCTACTTGAAATTTCAAATTTCATGAACATTTTGAGCAATTGATACTTTATCTGATATTTATTAAAATTTTGAAGATTGACATCCGAATATAATTTTAAATAATGCATAACCTTTTAATTATTATCAATATTTCTCTGTATATATATATATGTTATATTAAAATATTATTTTACTTAAAAAAATATATATATATTTCATAGATTCAAATACTCTTCTAAATCGACCGCCAGAGGTCACGCTTCCCCTATAAAAACTCATTGTTGTTGTTTCCCGATGGCCGGCTCAAACCTTTTGTACATTATGTAAATAAGGTTTTTATTTTTTTATTCTTACGCCTTAAGCCATGCAGTACTTTTATCAAATTATGTTTTTAATATATCCAAATAATCTCATTCATTAGTATTTTAATTGAATATAGGTTTCATTTTTAGCAAGTCTTCCTCCATTTCAAAATATCATTATCTAGGTCTTTTTTATTTAAAACAAAAAAAAAAATGTCATTTAAGATAAGTTATTTTACTTTGTAGAATGATATTTGATTCTCCTATTATATTCTTGTCTATTTCTATAAAAATCTAAATGTTCCTGTTTGTTAATTGACTAACTCCTAAACTACTGTAGAAAATATCATAGTAATATTTTTATGTGACTTCTTTTGAGCTTGAGAATGGCTTTCGTTCATTCTTTTTAGAAACTACCCACTTTCGGTGCTTTATTTCAAGTAAATCTAAAATAAAATATAAATTCAATTGTCATCTATCGATAAAATTTGTGACAGTTTTTATAGCAATGTGTTTGTTTCCTTTTGTATAAATAATACTACCCCATAGATGTAGGCAGTCTTCTATATATACCACAATAGTTCACGAATTTATTGAGTTTAATTTGAGATCTCGAGATATCATACGACCAGTACGTATCCTCCACCATGCTCATATATATATATATTTTTTTTTCAAATTTTATTTATAACACACAAAGAATGTAATATATATTTTCTCCCTCTTTCAATATCAATAATATTTAAAATATGTAAAAAATAATTCGTATATAAAAATAGTGTATATCAACAATATATTATCGTGATACTCCTGTTGATGGACTGACAAATCCGAAAGCTTGAAAATAAAAATTGAAACAAGAAACTTAGCTCTGGAAGCTTCATTTATTTTATAATAAATAATTTTAATAAAAAGAAACACATTCCCAAAAAATGATAAATATTTTAAAATGTGAATAAATAAACAATTTATTTTAAAAATCTAATCTTATCGTTAACTAAATCTCTATTATTATAAAAACAAAAATGTATCTGTCTGGCCGTATGTTTATCGATCAATCCACTGTAGCAAATATTATCAAATTTTCTTTGGCTTTTAGGCTAATTTATTTTAGAAATCACTTTTCGTTTCAATTTTATTTCCAAAAATTCAAGTTAAAATGTAATGGCTAAGCAATTTTTAAAAATTCTATATCCTATCTTTAGCTATATATCTTTATTTATATAGCCAATTTCCATGAAATCATTTAGAATTTCGGGGAAATATTAGAACTATCTTTTGTAAAATTTCTTTTTTCGCTTTAAAGTTATATATTTAGAAATATCCGAGAAAAATACTTTTAAATATTTATTTAGAAGCAGTTTTATCTTTCATAATTATACCAATATTATTTTCCTGAAAGGTTTAGAACATATGGCACAGTTTCAAAGAAATGAGGTTTTTTTTAAACCTTTTTTAAACTAGGTTCCTAGAGCTTACTTATGTCGCCAAATACCCAAAGACATCATATATCTATATAATTTGATGCATTAAAATCGCACTCGAATGTTTAAGGGTAAACTTCTAAAATAATTACGCAAATATCAATGTATCATCTTTTAACCCTGGAAAGGACATATTATGTAAATTTGAAAAAATCAATTGTCGTTGGAATTTATTATCAAAAAACAAGTAAATATGTTATAAGCTAAGGAGTTAAGATGGTGTACCTTCAACCTATTTATGTGTATATAAATATATTTATTTATTATTACTCTTTCTCGTGTGATCTTTTGAACCATTAGGGAAGTTTTGGGAAATATTTGCGAAGTTTCTTTCCGAGAGAGAGCCACATTTTTCCTCTAAATATTCATGTAAAATGACTTTTATAATATTATTTTTGCATTGAAGTTTTTCTACATCAATATAGACACGGTCATAAAATAAAATGAATGTTTTCTACACACGTCACAGTGTAAAATATATCATATATAATTTTTTTTATATAATGCCATAAACGGTAAGTTACAGGAACGAAAAATAAAATTATTTTGTAAAATCGAAAGAATTTAAAATAAATGTTTTTAAATAAAATATATAATATATGAGAAATACACACAGGTATCATAATGTAACAAAGTATTTTTTGTTTCTATTTCCCATCTTCCTTGATATTCCTAGGAGTACAAATAAGTTTTGAGGAATTTTTTATAAATTCGAAGCTTTATTCAGAGAAATTAGTACAATATATTTCTTTCAAAGTATTGTCCATCTTTAGCTACGACTTTTTCCCATCTTTCAGGCAGCATACGGATTCCGTTTCGAAAAAATTCCTCGTCTTTTGAGGCGATCCAAACATTGACCCAATTTTTCGCCTCTTCGTAAGAAGTGAAGTGCTGCTCGGCCAGGCCATGTGTCATCGAACGGAACATGTGGTAATCTGAAGGAGCAATGTCTGGTGAATACAGCGGGTGGGGTAGGACATCCCATTGAAGCGCCTCCAAAGTCTCCTTGACAACTTTTGCAACATGTGGCCGAGCGTTGTCGTGCTGATAGATCACCTTGTCATGTCTTTTGGCATATAGTGGGCGTTTAATCTTCAATGCTCGGCTTAATCGCATCAATTGTTGTTGGTAACGTTCTCCAGTGATGGTTTCGTTAGGCTGAAGTAGCTCATAGTAGATCACTCCGAGCTGATCCCACCAGATGCACAGCATTAGCTTCTTGCCATGAATATTCGGTTTGGCCGTTGAAGTTGATGCATGACTGGGCTTAACCCACGATTTTCTGCGCTTTGGGTTGTCGTAGTGAATCCACTTTTCGTCCCCCGTCACGATTCGATGCAAAAAAACCCTTCCGATTTTGTCTTTTGAGCAGTAGTTCGCACGTGCAAATACGGTGCTCGATGTTTCCTGGCTTGAGTTCATATGGAACCCAATTTCCTTGTTTTTGCACCATACCCATGACCTTGAGACGGTTCGAAATCGCTTGTTGAGTCACTCCCAAGGTTTCAGCGAGCTCCTCTTGAGTTCGGCTTGAATCTTCGTCCAATAAAGCCTCCAACTCATCGTCTTCGAACTTTATTGGCCTCCCTCCGCGTTCTTCGTCTCTGGTGTCAAAATCGGCACTTTTGAAACGCCGAAACCAGTACTCACATGATTTTATTGATAGAGCATGTTTACCATATGCCTCACACAGCAATCGATGTCCATCAGTTGCACCTTTCTTCAAATTAAAACAAAAAAGCAGCGCTTCCCGCAAATTGTGTTTTGTTGGCAAAAAGGTTGACATGGTTAGAGCACCAAAAAAAAAGTTCCTTACACTTGAGTGAAAAGACTTCTGATTTTTTTGGGGAAATGATGAAGCCTTAACATGAAACCTTACAAGGTCCGATGCTATTTATATAATATTTGTTGTGGCTGCTTTTGCAAATCCCTCAAAACTTATTTGTACTCCCAATATATTATTAATGAAGATAGAGAAAGGCAACACAGTGTTGAAGACATAATATGAAAATAAAATTTATTTTTTACTTAGATCTTCTAAGAGATACGATAGGTAATATATTGAAAAAAAAAGAAATATAAAATGGAAATGATTATAAATAATTAAGATGTACAAGTGTTGTTTTGATCTAAACAATATTATATAGCCAAGCTATATTTTTGCAGCTGTTAAAACCTTTTATTTGGATACTCGGGTAAAATTCATTCGGGGAAAATTGATCTTATATAGAGGGAGTGATTCACCCTCACGCACGTGATTCATTAAAAAATACAAAAAAAAGCTGATTTATATATTTATTGTAGAACTAAGTTTGACAATTGTATTATATATTTATTGATTTGAATATGAAAAAATTAAGTAGAATAAAGACAAAATGTATAATTAGGGTTGGAAGATGAATTAAAAAATATCGTCCTCTGATTGTCCAACTAAACGTTGCTGACAGCTTGCGTCATCTTTGGAAATGAACAGAATTTTTTATTTTGATAAATTGCGCCCGTAAACATCATCAGTAACTTTGAGGAGAGATGATTTTATTATTCATATACGTTTACTAGAGAATTAGCTCTTTGTACATGTAACAAAGAAATTTGAAGGGTTTCCCATTTACCATTATTCATTGCAGTATAATGTCTGTAGAAATAGTCCCTGATTATATATGTATGCATTAATTAAAGGCATAGTTTGGTTAAAAAAAAATAAAACACTTGATTTATTACAAAAATCCAATATTTTGTTAGGCTGTACGCCTAGCGATTTACATTATCCCGCATTGGACACTTTTTTCTGTTTAAAAAAAAATGCTCCAATGGCCCCGATTCTTGCAAAAGCCCAACCCCACCAGCGAGTGCAAGTAACCAAACGGGGCTCTGGCACATTTGTAAGTGCAAAGTCGAACTGCTTTTCACATGTGTAGATATGTGGTGCGCTTACAGTAAAAGCAGTCGCTAACTACCCACCATGATTATCATGGCCTGTACCACGTGTACTAGGGATAAGCAAAAAAAAGTTTTTCATGTTTCTAATTTTAGAAGCAATTTGATTAAATCTGTGGCGAAACCTGGCGAAACGTTCTCCACAGATAACAATGTTTAGAAAGTAGCGTTCAAGAAATATTATCACAAGTGTTGGCACCGAATTTAACATTACTAGTGAATTTGACGTCAATTTTAATCCTAGGCTAATGAATTCAGAACGAGAGTGCCTGTTCCTAAATATTAAAATCTACCATAATGTTGCCTTTCAGCTGGTGAATCTATCAAGCTACGCCTGGCGTACAGATGGGACGTTGCACAAGTTGAGAATGAAATCACAAGAATTGTATTGCTGTACTCTCAAGGATTTACTTATTAATAATCTCCTTAGACTTTTCGTTACTCGCAGGGTTGTTCGGTGGTATTGTTCTCCCAATGTTTACATCAAACTTAAACCAAATATCAGAGATTTGTCTAGTGTGTGAGGTATTACACATGTTAAAATGACTTTAAAGTTGCTTCTCTCTCTTCTTATATGGACCTAAAAATTAATCAAAATAAAAATTGAAGCAGTTTAAATATCGTTCGACGTACTTTACGAAAGATAAAAAAATTGAATGTAAGACACTAAAATATAGGTTAAGCTAAATTGACCAGTGTAAAAACCTTGAGAAGCTCACGCCACCTTCAAGACCAAGGTTTGGCTCCTCGTGAAAGGGAGGAAATGGTCAATCTTCAAATGATTATTTGGGAAACGGACCACTCTTGCTATAGAAGTTATACCAGAAAGAATTTTACGTTTTATGCAGAAAGGAATTGGAACTGCCGCCCACCTAAAGAAAGCTTTTATAATGATATCCATTCTATAAGATTTAGAGACAATTTGAAGTTCCTATGATGGGGAAGGGGCCTATTCAAAGGACTTTTACAAAAGATATTTGCGCTCAGAATGAAGTTGTGCACATTTTAACGAGCTTCAAGTAATGAGACTTCACGTGAGAGCTATTCAGGATGAGAAAGTCCTAAAATTGACGGACTGGAGTAAAATTATTCTTCAAAATGAATTAATTCTTCTTTAAGCCTCACTTAATAGAAATCACGTGTCTAGAGATGTACGGTAAAGTTGTAGTAAACCAACCTAACCGTCACCGCACAGGAGGGAAAGATAGATTTGGAACTAGAGAATTACAACCCACAAAATGAATGACATAGATTTGGTCCAATATTTTCATTCAGGTATAGATTAGCAATCATATTGTCACATCAGGATTCCAAATTTCATAGTTAAATAATGGTAGAAATATAAACCATCACATACACATATGGTTTGCATATATATGTAAAAAATAGAATAGTAAAAGCCAGGTGTTGATAATAAAAACAAAGAAGGCATATACTGACCTCTCTTGGACCAAAGACAAATTCTTTGTCGTTGTAATACAGCCTGAATTAGGCTGACGAAGACCAACAGCGCGAAACGCATTCGTGGTTTGTGTTTCTTGTTTTTTTTTTCTAAAAAAAGGTTTGACCAAAATATCACGGAAAAAGTTAAATCAACGTTTAGGTTGTTTTTGTTCCACTAGATGGCACTCTGGCATCTAAATACTCATGTGAGCAGTAGAATAAGCCTTTTTATTTTGTAATATATATATATCTATTGAAAATAGATCTTTAATTAAAATTAAATTAACTTTTTTAATTCAGCATATGTATTTTTACTTATATATTAATCTAAAAGCTTATTTTTGATCAAATATAATAAAATATTTCTTACCTTTTTTAAATCCAACATATTTAATAATTATTTCCTTTCTCTAAATTCTATATATCTTTCCAAATTATCTTAGTAATTCTTATAAAATATTTATTATATTTAAAGTTTTATTCAAATTCTTATCTCTAGTTATTTATTTTATTTATAAATTTAGTTTCTTTCTAAAGTATATATTTATTGAATTTGTATTTAAATGATGGATACATTTACAAGCTTTATATCACAATTTCACTTGAATTTTCACAGGGATATATTTTTAGTACTTATAGATTGATGTTTTCCCCAAGGTCTCTATCTATGCCGGGGTTAATTCAGTTTTGGTTTTATTTTCATGCTTACTATTGGACGAAAGGGAAATTGAGGTTCACATACAAAAACTCCTTGTTTATTTACACCTCAAATTACATTATGTGCTTGAAAAATGCCTTAGTTTGATATTTAGAACCTTATTGAACAAATCGATATAACACATTTTGAGATGGCAAAATCCTAAGCTTTCTTTCTGATTTAGCCTTATAGTAACTGTGGTTGCTAAAATTCTTCATTTCCTTTACACTAATTGTGTGGGAAGAAAGTCATTGTTTCCTGTTCCATTCGTTGAAAAGGACCTTGTTGCTCTATTCCATTCGCCTTCAGTGAAATTTCTTATGAGAGTTCGAATTTATTGTTTTTTTATTCGTGATAATTCTATAATACGATAGAAAATAGATGATATTCTAATCCTTTTGTAGAATGTAAATCCTACTTTAGTTGCACTCCGAACTCACGTTAAGCCGACAATGGACAAGCACATTCGGCAACGGTTTTACAGATTGTGGTCGCGCTTGGCAAAGTCACATCTTGGGCAAGATATTTTTAAGGATCTTCTTTTTCTTTTATCACGTTCAGAGTTTGCTATACACCGATGGATGCTTAGGTTATTAAAGCCTTTAATTCAGAGTTTGATGGATACACGTGCCTTCGGCTACCCTAGAATCTTTCTATTACTACCCGATAATTTCAAATAAGCGTAGCAAGAAATCTTTAAGAATAACTTCCTACAACTCCTTATAAATACCAAGAATAATAATAGCATGCCTAAGATTTAACGGTGGGCAATAACATGTTCATATTCATTCATGAAATTTGTGTATAGTTTATATCGATCTTGTAAAGAACATTCAATTAATTTGATATTTAAACTTCTTCTATACGCAGGCATTGTACATCAGTTAAGAATTATAGTTAAGAATATTCTTGTAGGAGGGTGTGTAAAGGTGCGCGCGAAAGCTAGAGATAATAAATTATTTTCAACAAACACACTTTGAATGATTATTGCATAATATATTCATTATCTTCTGTTTAGGGGGTGTAGAAATTATTATTTAAAATTATATGAAAATTATTGTATACAGAACAATAAGGTATGTCGAAGCTTTTGTTTCTAACAGAGCAATGTGGGCTTCCCTCGTATATTCCTAAATACGATAAATCCATTGTGAATATTTCTGAAGTTGCTAAAAATTGATTTTCAAAACAAAAAAAAACGAAATAAACGCATTTTTAATGCTAACGTAAGGTTTTCTAAAAAAAAAGAGACTTTATATATCGAGACCTTCATTCACCGTAAAATTGGATGAGGCCACGCACGGGTATTGATTTCTTATCAAATCACCTGCAGAGATTGATTTTTGGCCTTACACGGTCGCAATAATAGATCAACCACTTGCGTGACGTCCTACATTGATCACGTGAGGCTTCCCTGCGGACTCCCGTGAAATACGACCGTTCCTCATTGATGATTATCAAGTAGCCCCGTGAGACATGGTGGCAGTATCATATGACTTCTTCCTCGGTTGATGACAGGAAGCCTTCTACTTATCCGTGAAATAGAATCTGTTTCTCAATCATGTGAAGCAACAAATCAGCAACCACTTACTAGAATTCGTATAGTAATTCATCTTCAATGTTTAATCATAATTTGTTTATATATATCTAATATAGGTCCTTGTGGTGTCTTGTCCATTCCTTAGCTAATAGTTCCTCTATCAATTATAATATAATATTTATGAATGAATAATTTGTCCGAAAATATCGTTCGATATTTTTTGCAATTTTATATTGACCAATATTATTTTTATTCTTATTGTCATTTTTATATTTTTACCAATTCTTGTGGATATTTAATATACCTATCTTATGATAATTAATGAGATAATATTACTGATGGTCGTCACTCGTGTTTTCAGGAAACTTGAGAAAGATAATATCCCTAAGAACCTTATCCTAAGATAGCCTTTCACATTTTATCAATAGAAACAGTTTTAACTTCTCTCAATAAAGAACAACAAATAAAAAAATAAATTCTTCCTTATTCTATTAGTAATGAAATATATTGCACACACAACACACACACAGATATATTCTCTGGAATTAGAGGACCCAAATATAATTCATTAATCACCAATCTATCCGACAGCTTCTTAGAAATCCAATCATTAAATCTAATTAAAAAGAAAACTCCAATTTTTAAAATCCAATGCGACATACTCAATCCGCACAATGCCATGAATTCAATGTCATTTACGTAGGTGAAACTGACAGATTAACACAGTTTACACTGAATGAGCACAATATAAATCTTAAAATTAAAAACCAACGTTTCCCATGATTTATCATTACACACACACACATATATATATCAATTGAAAAAAGCCCTGTACGATTTATAAGTGAATAAAACAAAGCATCATGGGCTGCGTTTCTTTATTAAAACAAATATATACTAGCTTTCGGGCACATACGCCCTTCTACAGGAATTAATAAAACAGTAATCCAACTAGTTTGAAATAAGATTTGTTTATAAATTTAACGTGCATATCCACGATACACGTGCATTTCAACTTGCAAGGTATCCCATCAGACATGTTATATCTTATACTGTGATTGAATTATTTTTATCTTATTTTATTTAAGTCAATTGAATTATAAGCTTCTGGTAAATCAATTCGGCGATTTATACTGTTATATTGTTTGGACACTATTGCTTCAATTATTAATCTTTGAAATTTATTATTAATATTGTTATAATGTACTTTAGGTTCATTTAAGTTAAATGTGTGTCCTGTTGAATTGGAGTGTTGTACTATTAATGATAATGGGTCATTTCTGTTTATGTTTCTTCTGTGTTCAATGATTCTATTATGCAATTTTCTTCCCGTTTCTCCTACATATTTGGCATTACAATTATTACATTCTATAGAATAAATTACCTCTTTTCTGTTTGATATATATTCGGTTTGCCTGTTTTTTGTAATCGGGTTTCTTAATATATCTCGGTTTGCCTGTTTCCATCCACATTTCTAGAACACTAGATAAATATGGAATAAAAACCATTTATAGCAACTCTCCCAACTTATCAGATATATTAAGAAACCCGATTACAAAAAACAGGCAAACCGAATATATATCAAACAGAAAAGAGGTAATTTATTCTATAGAATGTAATAATTGTAATGCCAAATATGTAGGAGAAACGGGAAGAAAATTGCATAATAGAATCATTGAACACAGAAGAAACATAAACAGAAATGACCCATTATCATTAATAGTACAACACTCCAATTCAACAGGACACACATTTAACTTAAATGAACCTAAAGTACATTATAACAATATTAATAATAAATTTCAAAGATTAATAATTGAAGCAATAGTGTCCAAACAATATAACAGTATAAATCGCCGAATTGATTTACCAGAAGCTTATAATTCAATTGACTTAAATAAAATAAGATAAAAATAATTCAATCACAGTATAAGATATAACATGTCTGATGGGATACCTTGCAAGTTGAAATGCACGTGTATCGTGGATATGCACGTTAAATTTATAAACAAATCTTATTTCAAACTAGTTGGATTATTATTAATTCCTGTAGAAGGGCGTATGTGCCCGAAAGCTAGTATATATTTGTTTTAATAAAGAAACGCAGCCCATGATGCTTTGTTTTATTCACTTACATATATATATATATATATATATAATTGAGAAAGGAAAATTCTTTCATATTGAATTTAAAAAATTATATATATTTCGTTTTAAAATGTTTTTTTTTCTATTTTTTATATTTAAAAAGTACCTTTCAAAACGACGAAATATTCTGAACAAATAGATTGTTATTCCAAACCACATAAATGAATTTAATAAATTTAAAAACAGAAATTTAGAGAGAGAGAGGAGTTGATAGAATTTTGAAAGCATCTTTATTAGATTGTTGACGCCTCCAATACGTAAAGCGGTCAGAAATGTGGCTTCTCGAAGTACGGAGAGCAAATTTAGCGTTATGAGACAAAATATACGACCGTTAAGATCCGAAGTAAATGGAGGAAGAACTGCCGCGACGTCAGGCGAGGTAAACTGTGCTGTGCATGTGACATAAAGGAAAACTGCGATGTTTCATATTTTCTCTTATCTCCAAGAGCCTCTCTCTATATAGAAGGTGCAGTCAACTCCTTCCAGCCAACGTCTGGGTTTGGCAAGTAATTTCCTTAGTCCCTCCCATTACCTTCGTCTGCACAGCTGCTAAATCATCCTGACCACAACCATATTAAATATATTAGAAGTACCGATATTTAAAATAAAAGGTATTATTACATAAATATATTATAGAAAATTCTAACACATTTTTGAATGCACACCACAAAATATAAATAGCTAACTCCCTGTTATATAAAACGCGAAAAAAAAATTTTTTTTTTTTTCATCTCAAAATATTTAATCTTGAAATCACTTTACAGTGTAATATAATGGGAACCATATGAAAAATATAGATGGAAATTATCCCGGGGAGGAAATTGATCTATAAAAATATACACACACCCATTCACCTTTCCCGTCAAAATAGACGCTAAAACTAAGTGCCATCTATTGACCGTCTCTGCAAACAAGCGAATTCTATTCGGTGACAAAGCCACAACATCAGCTTTGGTAAACTCAGATATATGGACCTCAGACCTATATGGCACAATTCATGGCTCCCTTACTAAAGAGTTGACGATATGGAGGTTGTCTCTTCTTTAATGCAAATATAAGGGCAAGCTAGATATATATATATATATAGAAATCAAGAAATCATTTATTTATATATATATATAGGGTTCAAGAAATCATTTATTTTACCAATATTTCAGTTGGCTGAACGCCAACCTTTATCAATGTAATATAACATATTAATGTGTGTCAACAAAAAACTCAGCGCCACATAATGTCATTTGAATTAAGTTTAAAAAATATGTTTGCCTATATTCAATGGGGGGGAAATTTGATATTTATATTATGGACAAAATAGTTTTTGTAAAAAAAGGGTGTGAATATTTTGTATATTAACAATATATATAAAAAATATTTATAAACTTAATTCTATTGACGTTATGTGGCGCTGGGTTTTTTGTTGACACACATTAATATATTATAATACCTTGATAAAGGTTGGCGCTCAGCCAACTGAAATATTGGTAAAATAAATGATATTTTGATCCAATATATGCCTTTTTAATTAAATATTTATTTATGGATTGCTCTATTTTCAAATATATATATATATATTTCCCTAAATGTTGAACTGAAGTGAATGGAGTGTTATAAAAATAGCATTTTCATAGATCCAATAGATAGTGTACTTATCCAAGCTCTTTCTCTTTTGTAAGATTTGTTAGATTCAAGACAATTTATTTAAAAAATAGATGCCACATTTTTCTATAGATGAGGGAACTATTGGGCCGGGGCATAATTATTGCAGCCTCAGCCCCCACCTTTCTTAACTCCCGATACTTTTTCTTTAAATGATAATTTTTAAATCAATTTATTTATTTTTCTGATAATTAAAATATATGCATAGAATGTATACCCATATTGGCCAGATTATACTCTACCACTTTGAGAAATTTTTATAGGTTCTGGATGTCCTAAAAATGAAAATAGACATATTCCATAAAATTGTTAAATTACAAACCAATTTAAAATATTCAGTTATAAATATCCACGCTGCGCGCGTTTGTTTTTGTAAATATTTCTGGTAGGATAAAATCGATATTTTATTAATCCCGTTGAAGAGCGATTATCGCTTGAAAGCTAGCGTTTTTTAATAAAAAGAAACTCATTGTGAGAAAATATTTGTAATTTTAAAACTTTTTTCACAATTTTATCATGAATAGAACTTTGAGAATGGTTGACTTGCAGCACCGTCATTTCTCGATCTCAACGAACTTTTGGACGAATGAACATTCAGCAAAATCTCCAAATTGTGTAATCGGGGGATGCAAACCTCGCAGATAAACAAGGTAGAGGTCGAGCATCTAATTTCGACGATTGGACGCTTTTGGCAGCTGGGAAAAGAAGACGAATGATATTCAACTAGAATGTTGGCGAAAACCTCAATGTGGACCATTTGACTATCGTTCTTCGTCTTAAAAATGACTACGTGTAGATTATGGTGAATATGCTCAGGAAGAATATTTTATAATGCCTTTCTGTGGAAAAGAATCTGCAAAAAATAATCATGTACATCGAACTAACAAATTGCAAAAAAACATATAACTCAATATTTAATTTAAAATATATTCTATTTCGCAAATATATATTGATTTCTCACCTCATTTTTATGTTTGCACTATATGCAAAGTTTTATGAATATGAGAATATGTGTTTATTTCATTATATATATATATATATATGTTTTCAAAATAGAGCAACCCATAAATAAATCTTTAATTAAAAAGGCATATATTGGATCAAAATAGGTGTTATAACATATTTAATGTGTGTCAACAACTATTGGTAATATTGGTATGATAGTTTTGGTAAAATAAAATAAATACTATTTTGATCCAATATTTGCCTTTTTAATTAAAGATTTATTTATGGATTGCTCTATTTTCAAAACAATATCTGAATATATGAAATGATAACGCGACATTTTCTGAGAAAACATTTCTAAAAAATATATTTATTATAAAATTATATGCATTCAAATCTATATAAATAATATTCCAGGGGGTAGGGGAGGGGGGTTATTTTCATAACTCTTTTTTTTTATATAGAAGAGATATAAATATAATTTAATTATGTATATATATAATTTTATATATTTTAATATTTTTCTACCTCTTATATACATTAATTTTAAATTTTCATTTTTACATTTTTAGCAAAATTTTGAAAGTTCATGTTAATTTAATTATAAAATTTAAATTAAAATAGTTTTGGCGTGTTGCATATAATGATTATACTGCTGTATGTGTGCGATCTATATATGGAAGATTAGATTATTTTTTTGAAAAATTAAATAATAAAATTGTAGAATTTAATATTTCAAACTATTTCAAAGTTTTAATAGCTATAGTGTTATCGGAGTATATACGCCGTTCTTTATTTCTTATGTCTAGATTTTTTCAGTAGATTTGCCGCTTATAGAATTTGGAGAAGGCCACTGGGGTCTATTTTAGAGAGTTTTAAATGATTTACCAATCTCTTTAAATAGTCTCAACATCATTGCTTAAGATTTAAAAAAATAATTTAATCCAATCCAAAGAGTTCAACAACCCCTTTGAATAATCATTAGTATAAAGTTTATAAGTGCGTCGAACCCATTTAGGAGCATTAAATCCTGCACAAACTATTTCCAAATAAGACTATTTTAAAAGCTTTTATTTAACTTGTTTCCTTGTCTGTCTGTCTACAAATCTTGTAGTTAATTTATTTTATACTTAGAGAGAACACTAGAAGTCTGGAATTTAGTACATTTGTTTAAATCAGATGACAATGCAAGTTGACAAATTTTAAGCTTATTGATGGTCGGGATAACCTCGGAAAT
>CP092886.1:22898205-22916100 GCA_030710605.1 Cordylochernes scorpioides
TTCACTATATATAAAATATATGTACAATGGTTATATTTAATAATAATTAAAAGAGTATACAATTAAATAACCATTTGATTAAATAAATGAAAAGATTGATAAATATTAGAAAATAAAAATGAGTAGGGATTATGATTCAATATGTTGTGTTGATAAATATAAATAAAAATATATTACAAGTATAAATATATGCAAAAATAAAAATTACGTCCCATAGTTAGCTATGCTGGCTCTCCTCTCTATCCTCTCACGAAATATTTGTCGTCAATAATATCTCCATTCCAGAAGCAACTTCCTCATACAATCCCCAATCCCATAGTAGCAGTTGAAACTATCAAAAATCTACAAATTCCCAGTGATAATCAGATGGTTTCATTTGATGTAGAATCCCTCTACACATCAATCCCACACGACGAAGCTCTCCTAGCCCTCAAGTCTTTTCTAGAACTCCATCCTGAAATAGTCCTTCCTATTCCCAAAGAAGCCCTGATAGATTTATTGAAGCTTTGTCTAGAATATAGCTATTTTAACTTCAAAAACAGATTTTTTAGGCAAATAAGAGGCTTGCCTATGGGCAACCCTATTTCAGCAGCATTGGCAAACATTTTCATGAATGAAATAGACAAAATTATTACTGAAACAAATAATCTAAAAGTTTTATTATGGATGAGATATATTGACGATGTATTTTGCATAACTAAAACAGAAATTGATACTTTCCTATATTTTCTGAATAATCTCAAACCTTATTTAAAGTTTACACACGAAATAGAAATCAATAATTCTTTAGCATTTTTAGACATTCAACTAGTAAGAAAAGAACTTCATATAGAAACCACCATATACAGAAAACCTACGCACACAGGAAACTATTTAAATTTTAGCTCTTTTGGTCCGATTCATAATAAAATCGCGGTTGTAAAAACACTTTCCAAAATATTAACTACACATTGCTCAAATAGAAATATTGAGAAAAGAAGAGAATAATATAATTTTTAAAGAGTTGATAGGCAATAATTATCCGAAGAAATTCATCAAGAAGCATTTTTACACTCCCAGAATCCCATCTTCAAACAATAGCAATGTTCAATCCGATAAAAGATATTGCTCTCTCCCATACAGTTACGGATCAGAAAGAATCGCCAGAGTATTGAAGAAATACAATATAATAACCACATATCAATCTGCACCAAATTTGAAACAAATTCTACGCCACTCAAACACCAAGAATAATAGTAAAAAGGAAAACAAAAGCAATATTATTTACAAAATTCCATGCAAAACCTGTCCAGCCACTTACATTGGAGAAACCAGCAAAGCATTGAAAGAACGCATTAACCAGCACAAAGCAGCTCTACGTATCCATAAACCATTATCTATTCTAGTAGACCATGCGCCTAAACAATAGTCATATACCCGATTTTGACAAAGCATCAATTTTATACCAGAATATTAAAGAAAAACATTGCAGGCTATTTTTAGAAAGCTGGGCCTCTATAAAAGATACAGAAAGCATAAATAGAAAAATCGACCTACCAGAAATTTATAGAGAATTTATATCTTCCTAAATTATTTAATTATTATTTTTATTTTATTTATTTTTTATTTTTGCATATATTTATACTTGTAATATATTTTTATTTATATTTATCAACACAACATATTGAATCATAATCCCTACTCATTTTTATTTTCTAATATTTATCAATCTTTTCATTTATTTAATCAAATGGTTATTTAATTGTATACTCTTTTAATTATTATTAAATATAACCATTGTACATATATTTTATATATAGTGAAAATTTTCATCAAATAGTTTCTCTTACTTTGATCTTGTATAGCATGAGAGTATAGCATTAGTTTAAATTCAAAAGCCTTGATAAAGAGAGGCGTGTTGCCCCTAGAAATATTGGCCGTTTAATAAATTTAGATCCAATATATGCTTTATATTTATTTATATATATATATGTAATGATAAATCATGGGGAACGTTGATCTTTAATTCTAAGATTTCTATTGTGCTCCTTCAGTCTAAACTGGGTTGATCTGTCAGTTTCATCTACGTACGTGACATTGCATTCTTGGCATTGCGGATTGAGTGTGTCGCATTGGTTTTTGAAAATTGGAGTTTACCTTTTTATTAGATTTTGTGATGGGATTTCTAAGAAAGGTGTCGGATAGATTGGTGGTTACTGAAGTATGTTTGAATCCTTTGATTCCAGAGAATATATATGTGCAATATATTTCATTACTAATAGAATGAGGAAGAATTTATTTTTTTATTTGTTGTTCTTTATTGATAGAAGTTAAAACTGTTTCTATTGATAAAATGTGAAAGGCTATCTTGGGATAAGGTTCTTAGGGATATTATCTTTCTCAAGTTTCCTGAAAACACGAGTGACGACCATCAGTAATATTAATTCATTAATTAGCATAAGATAGGTATATTAAATATCCACAAGAATTGGTAAAAATAAAAATGACAATAAGAATAAAAATAATATTGGTCAATATAAAATTGCAAAAAATATCGAACGATATTTTCGGACAAATTATTCATTCATAAATATTATATTATAATTGATAGAGGACCTATTAGCTAAGGAATGGACAAGACACCACAAGGACCTATTAGATATATATAAACAAATTATGATTAAACATTGAAGATATATTACTATACGATCTCTAGTAAGTGGTTGCTGATTTGTTGCTTCACATGATTGAGAAACAGATTCTATTTCACGGATAAGTAGAAGGCTTCCTGTCATCAACCGAGGAAGAAGTCATATGATACTGCCACCATGTCTCACGGGGCTACTTGATAATCATCAATGAGGAACGGTCGTATTTCACGGGAGTCCGCAGGGAAGCCTCACGTGATCAATGTAGGACGTCACGCAAGTGGTTGATCTATTATTGCGACCGTGTAAGGCCAAAAATCAATCTCTGCAGGTGATTTGATAAGAAATCAATACCCGTGCGTGGCCTCATCCAATTTTACGGTGAATGAAGGTCTCGATATATAAAGTCTCTTTTTTTTTAGAAAACCTTACGTTAGCATTAAAAATGCGTTTATTTCGTTTTTTTTTTTTTTTTGAAAATCAATTTTTAGCAACTTCAGAAATATTCACAATGGATTTATCGTATTTATAAATCTACGAGGGAAGCCCACATTGCTATGTTAGAAACAAAAGCTTCGACATACCTTATTGTTCTGTATACAATAATTTTCATATAATTTTAAATAATAATTTCTACAATCCACTAAACAGAAGATAATGAATATATTATACAATAATCATTCAAAGTGTGTTTGTTGAAAATAATCTATTATCTCTATCTTTCACGCGGACCTTCACACACCCTCCTACAAGAATATTCTTAACTATAATTTTAAACTGATGTACAATGCCTGCGTATAGAAGAAGTTTAAATATCAAATTAATTGAATGTTCTTTACAAGATCGATATAAACTATACACAAATTTCATGAATGAATATGAACATGTTATTGCCCACCGTTAAATCTTAGGCATGCTATTATGTTTCTTGGTATTTATAAGGAGTTGTAGGAAGTTATTCTTAAAGATTTCTTGCTACGCTTATTTGAAATTATCGGGTAGTTTTAGGAAGATTCTAGGGTAGCCGAAGGCACGTGTATCCATCAAACTCTGAATTAAAGGCTTTAATAACCTAAGCATCCATCGGTGTATAGCAAACTCTGAACGTGATAAAAGAAAAAGAAGATCCTTAAAAATATCTTGCTCGAGATGTGTCTTTGCCAAGCGCGACCACAATCTGTAAAACCGTTGCCGAATGTGCTTGTCCATTGTCGGTTTAACGTGAGTTCGGAGTGCAACAAAACTAGGATTTACATTCTACAAGAGGATTAGAATATCATCTATTTTCTATCGTACTATAGAATTATCACGAATAAAAAAACAAAAAATTCGAACTCTCATAAGAAATTTCACTGAAGGCGAATGGAATAGAGCAACAAGGTCCTTTTCAACGAATGGAACAGGGAACAATGACTTTCATCACTCACAATTGGTATATAGGAGATAATGAATTTTAGCAACCACAGTTACTATAAGGCTATACCAGAAAGAAAGCTTAGAATATTGCCATCTCAAAATGTGTTATATCGATTTGTTCAATAAGGTTCTAAAGATCAAACTAAGACATTTTTCAAGCACATAAGTGTAATTTGAGGTGTAAATAAACAAGGAGTTTTTGTATGTGAACCTAAATTTCCCTTTCGTCCAATAGTTAGCATGAATAAAACCAAAACTGAATTAACCCTAGATAGAGACCTTGGGAAAAACATCAATCTATAAGTACTAAAAATATATCACTGTGAATATTCAAGTAAAATTGTAAAATAAAGTCCATATAAAAATCCATCATTTAAATACAAATTCAATAAATATATACTTTAGAAAGAAACTAGATTTATGAATAAAATAAATAACAAGAGATAAGAATTTGAATAAACTTTAAATATAATAAATATTTTATAAGAATCAATAAGATAATTTGGATATATACTGTATATAGAATTTAGAGAGAGTAAAATAATTATTAAATATGTTGGATTTGAAAAAGGTAAGAAATATTTTATACTCGTATTTTGATCAAAAATAAGCTTTTAGATTAATATATAAGTAAAAATACATATGCTGAATTAAAAAAGTTAATTTAATTTTAATTAAAGGTCTATTTTCAATAGATATATATTAAAAATAAAACGGCTTATTCTACTGCTCACATGAGTATTTAGATGCCAGAGTTCCATCTAGTGGAACAAAAACAACCTAAACGTTGATTTAACTTGTTCTGTGATATTTTGGTCAACCCTTTTTTTAGAAAAAAAAAAAACAAGAAACACAAACCACGAATGCGTTTCGCGCTGTTGGTCTTCGTCAGCCTAATTCAGGCTGTATTCCAATGACAAAGAATTTGTCTTTGGTCCAAGAGAGGTCAGTATATGTCTTCTTTGTTTTTAATATCAACACCTGGCTTTTTTCTATTCTATTTCTTTTACATATATATGCAAACCATAGGTGTATGTGAAGGTTAATATTTCTACCACTATTCAACTATGAAATTTGGAATCCTGATGTGACAATATGATTGCTAATATATACCTGAATGAAAATATTTGACCAAATATATGTCATTCATTTTGTGGGTTGTAATTCTCTAGGTCCAAATTTATCTTTCCCTCCTGTGCGGTGACGGTTAGGTTGGTTTACTACAACTTTACCGTACATCTCTAGACACGTGATTTCTATTAAGTGAGGCTTAAAGAAGAATTAATTCATTTTGAAGAATAATTTTACTCCAGTCCGTCAATTTTAGGACTTTCTCATCCTGAATAGCTCTCAGGTGAAGTCTCATTACTTGAAGCTCGTTAAAATGTGCACAACTTCATTCTGAGCGCAAATATCTTTTGCAAAAGTCCTTTGAATAGGCCCATTCCCCATCATAGGAACTTCAAATTGTCTCTAAATCTTATAGAATGAATATCATTATAAAAGCTTTCTCTAGGTGGGCGGCAGTTCCAATTCCTTTCTGCATAAAACGTAAAATTCTTTCTGGTATAACTTCTATAACAAGAGTGGTCCGTTTCCCAAATAATCATTTAAAGATTGACCATTTCCTCCCTTTCATGAGGAGCCAAACCTTGGTCTTGAAGGTGGCGTGAGCTTCTCAAGGTTTTTACACTGGTCAATTTAGCTTAACCTATATTTTAGTGTCTTACATTCATTTTTTTATCTTTCATAAAGTACGTCGAACGATATTTAAACTGCCTTAAATTTTATTTTGATTATTTTTAGGTCCATATGAAGAGAGAGAGAAGCAACTTTAAAGTCATTTTAATATGTGTAATACCTCACAAACTAGAAAAATCTCTGATATTTGGTTTAAGTTTGATGTAAATATTGGGAGAACAATACCACCGAACAACCCTGCGAATAACGAAAAGTCTAAGGAGATTATTAATGGGTAAATCCCTGAGAGAGAGTACAGCAATACAATTCTTGTGATTTCATCCTCAACTTGTGCAACGTCCCATCTGTACGCCAGGCGCAGCTTGATAGATTCACCAGCTGAAAGGCAACATTATGGTAGATTTTAATATTTAGGAACAGGTTCTTGTGTTCTGAATTCATTAGCTTAGGATTAAAATTGACGTTAAATTCACTGGTAACGTTAAATTCGGAGCCAACACCTGTGATAATATGCCTTGAACGCTACATTCTAAACATTACTTAGTTGTGAAGGAAGTTACTTTACTAGGTTTCGTCACAGATTTAATCAAATTGCTTCTAATATTAGAAACAATAAAATATTTGAATAAACCTTTATTTTTGGATATATACATATATAATAAAACTGACGAAGTTAGGCGTACAGCCTAGCGAAATATTGGAATTTTGTAATAAATCAAGTGTTTTATTTTTGATCCAAACTATGCCTTTTAATTAATGCATACATATATAATCAGGGAATATTTCTACAGACCTTATACTGCAATGAATAATGGTAAATGGTAAACCCTTCAAATTTCTTTGTTACAAAGAGCTAATGCTCTAGTAAACATATATGAATAATAAAATCATCTCTCCTCAAAATTACTGATGATGTTTACGCGCGCAATTTATAAAAATAAAAAATTCTGTTAATTTCCAAAGATGACGCAAGCTGTCACCAACGTTTAGTTGGATAATCAGAGAACGATTTTTTTAAAATCATCTTTCAACCCTAATTAAACATATTGTCTTTATTCTACTTTATATTTTCATATTCAAATCAATAAATATATAATACAATTGTCAAACTTCGTTCTACAATAAATATATAAATCAGCATATATGGGATTTTAAAATATGCATTCTTCCAATATTTCGAGGGCCAACAGTTCTCCCTTTAATTAAGTTATTTGTATTTTTTAATGAATCATGTGCGTGAGGGTGAATCACTCCCTCTATATAAGATAAATATACCCCGAATGAACTTTACCCGAGTACCCAAATAAAAGGTTTTATCAGCTGCAAAAATATAGCTTGGCTAAATAATATAATTTGGATCAAAGCAACACTTGTACATCTTAATTATTTATAATCAACTCCATTTTATACTTATTTTTTCCTATATATTACCTTTTGTATCTCTTGGAAGATCTAAGTAATAAAGTAATTCTCTTTTCATATTAGGTCTTCAACACTGTGTTACCTTTCTATATTTATCTTCATTAATAATATAGATATATTTATCGAGGAAGATGGGAAATAGAAACAAAAAATAATTTGTTACATTATGATACCTGTGTGTGTTTCTCATATTTACTTGAATCTTTTTTAAATATTAAAAAAAAACGGGCCTAACACTATCCCAAATATTCTAAAAGGTCACATGAAAGCAACAAATTTTATATAAATAAAGATATAGATTAAAGATAAGATATAAATAAATCAAAATTGATTACCTTTATCAATTACACTTGAATATTTTATAAAGTGAAATTGCCACATGAAATTAGCCTTAAGAAATCTATAGAGATCAAAGCGGATACATGGAAATTTGGTCATAATTGATTCTGTAGGTTAGGATTTCTCGAAAAACATTCAGGTCGAACAGTCATACTTTGAACATGAGACCAAATAAAGGGGCTGAACTGGTATCTCATCAGAGATTCTGCTTGAAATAATCTTGACGTGGAAGAAATTTGTTTAGCCACGTCTTTAGGCAGTCTCTAAGTAGTGAGAACATTTATTGTATATACCTTCTTATTGTTCTGTTCAATAGATTCCATTTTATAATTATAATTCTTATCAATCCTTCTACCTGTATTATATATTTTATTCAAAAACAATCATTTTAAATTCTTTCGATTTTACAAAATAATTTTATTTTTCGTTCCTGTAACTTACCGTTTATGGCATTATATAAAAAAAATAATTATATATCATATATTTTACACTGTGACGTGTGTAGAAAACATTTATTTGATTTTATGACCGTGTCTATAATGATGTAGAAAAAAATTATATGTAAAAATAATATTATAAAAGTCATTTTACATGAATATTTAGGGGAAAAAGTAGTTCTCTCTCGGAAAGAAACTTCGCAAACATTTCCCAAAACTTCCCTAATGGTTCAAAAAGATCACACGAGAAAGAGTAATAATAAATAAATATATTTATATACACATAAATAAGTTGAAGGTACACATTTATTAACTTCTTGCTTATAATATATTTACTTGTTTTTTTTTAATAATAAATTGCAACGAAAATTGATTTTGTTTAAAATTTACTTAATATAACCTTTCCAGGGTCAAAGGATGATGCATTGAGAATTGCGTACTTTAGAAGTTTACCCTTAAACATGCGAATGTGATTCTAACGTATAAAAATATATAGATATACAATGTCTTTGGGTATTTGGCGACATAAGTAAGCTCTAGGAACCTAGTTAAAAAAAGGTTTAAAAAAAACCTCATTGCTTTGAAACTGTGCCATATGTTCTAAACCTTTCAGGAAAATAATATTGGTATAATTATGAAAGATAAAACTGCTTCTAAATAAATATTTAAAAGTATTTTTCTCGGATATTTCTAAATATATAACATTAAAGCGAAAAAAGAAATTTTACAAAAGATAGTTCTAAATATTTCCCCGAAATTCTAAATGATTTCATGGAAATTGGCTTTATAAATAAAGATATATAGCTAAAGATAGGATATAGAATTTTTAAAAATTGCTTAGCCATTACATTTTAACTTGAATTTTTGGAAATAAAATTGAAACGAAAAGTGATTTCTAAAATAAATTAGCCTAAAAGCCAAAGAAAATTTGATAATATTTGCTACAGTGGATTGATCGATAAACATACGGCCAGACAGATACATTTTTGTTTTTATAATAATAGAGATTTAGTTAACGATAAGATTAGATTTTAAAAATAAAATTGCTTATTTATTCACATTTTAAAATATTCAGCATTTTTTGGGAATGTGTTTCTTTTTATTAAAATTATTTATTATAAAATAAATAAAGCTTCCAGAGCTAAGTTTTTTGTTCAATTTTTTATTTTGAAGATTTCGACTTGCCAGTCCTTCAACAGAAGTATCACGATAATATATTGATGATATATACTATTTTTATATGCGAATTATTATTTACATATTTTAAATATTAATAATATTGAAAGGGGGAGAAAATATATATTATCTTCTTTGTGTGTTATAAACAATTTTTGAAAATATACGTGCATGGATGGAGGTTACGTACTGGTCGTATGATATCTAGAGATCTCAAGTTAAACCCAATAAATTCGTGAACTATTGTGGTATATATAGAAGACTGCCTACATATATGGTGTAGTATTATTTATGCAAAAAGAAATACATTGCTATAAAAACTGTCACACCTTTTATCGATAGATGACAATTGAATTTATATTTTATTTTAGTTTTACTTGAAATAAAGCACCGAAAGTGGGTAGTTTCTAAAAAGAATGAACGAAAGCCATTCTCAAGCTCAAAAGAAGTCACATAAAAATATTACTATGATATTTTCTACAGTAGTTTAGGAGTTAGTCAATTAACAAACAGAAACATTTAGATTTTTATAAAAATAGACAAGAATATAATAACTTATCTTAAATGACAACTTTTTTTTTTAGTTTAAAATTAAAAAGTCGAAGAAAATGATATTTTGAAATGGGAGAAGATTTGCTAAAATTTAAACCTATATTTAACTAAAATACTAATAATAAATAAATGAATAAATTACACTATATATATATATATATTTCAAGTAAACGAAAAAATTGCGCTACAAATATTAAAATAAAAATACAACCTTTCGCAATGAGTTTCTTTTATTATTAAGATAATAAAAGAAACTCATTGCGAAAGGTTGTAATTTTATTTTAATATATATATATATATATATATATATATATATATATATATTATGAATAGAAAAGATATTTCTGTTGATTTTGGAAATATTTTTAGGATTGAGATTATGGGATATATAAAAAACATAATTTGATAAAAGTACTGCATGGCTTTAGGCGTAAAAATAAAAAAAATGAAAAACTTATTTACATAATTTACAAAAGGTTTGAGCCGGCCATCGGGAAACAACAACAATGAGTTTTTATAGGGGAAGCGTGACCTCTGGCGGTCGATTTAGAAGAGTATTTGAATCTATGAAATATAATTTTAAGTAAAATAATATTTTAATATAACATATATATATACAGAGAAATATTGATAATAAATAAAAGGTTATGCATTATTTATAATTATATTGGGATGTCAATCTTCAAAATTTTAATAAATATCAGATAAAGTATCAATTGCACAAAATGTTCATAAATTTGAAATTTCAAGTAGAAGTAGACTGAAATTTCCACGCAAAGCTTTAATTTATTTTTAAATAAAGCAACCTACTGCATCAAATTTACATTTCGAATATATGGATCATAATGATTTATATAAGAGCCATACTATAATTTATAGTTTAGGCATATTTTTTATTAAGCCTAATTTTCCAATATTTCGATGTACTAATGGTCCATCTTTTACGATGTGTTTTTATTTAGACACAGAAACCCCTTCAGGGAGCTGTCGTTAACTGGTCTTCAGCGCGCAACTTGTTGCGTTTCAGAACAAAAAACATTGTGAACGATATTTACGATTGGGCTAATTTGAAAAATAATCCATAATCATCTAATTCAAAATAATCAAATCTTCGCAATATATAAATGTATCTCTCCAAATTCAAACAACTGAATCAATAATTGTATCTCCGTGCGTGAAGGTCACTTCATACCTGGCTAATCAGTATTGAAGCTTCGAGCTAATTCCATCAGATCAATCATTTTGTTCCGCGTGGGTTCTGCTCATATGAGCGTTAAGTGATAAAGAGAACTCAACAATTGCCTTAGTATTCTAATATTGTTATCGATACGCCCATAGATATTTGATATTTATATTATCTATGCATATATATATTTTTAATTAAAAAGGCATATATTGGATCAAAATATTATTTATATCACCAATATTTCAGTTGGCTGAACGCCAACCTTTATCAAGGTGTTATAACATATTTAATGTATGTCAACAACAAACTCAGCGCCTATGTTGTTGACACACATTAAATATGTTATAACGCCTTGATAAAGGTTGGCGTTCAGCCAACTGAAATATTGGTAAAATAAATGATATTTTGATCCAATATTTGCCTTTTTAATTAAATATTTATTTATGGATTGCTTAATTTTCAAAACATATATATATATGAAAAATAATAAAAATAAAATAAAATAAAGGTCAGGTGTTTGTTATTATAATCAAAAAAGGCATATCCTGACTACGTTTTCAGATGGCAGAGCGCCATCTAGTGGAGCAGAAATCAACTAAACATTAATTTAACCTGATAATTGGCCAACCTATTTTCTTGATAAATCAAGAAAAGTCAACCACGAACGCGTTTCGGGCTTTTGGCCCTCGTCAGCGTGGTGCAGACTGTACCTCTACGACCAAAAATATTTTGGTCCTAGAGGCTTCCCGAGAAATCAGGAAATGGGCATTTAAGGCCAAACTTACGTAAATACGCTAAACATGTGAAATAATAATAAAATAAAATAATAAAAAAGGTCAGGTGTTTGTTATTAAAATCAAAAAAGGTATATCCTGGTCGCTTACATGAGTATTTTAGATGACAGATCACAATCTAGTTTAGCAAAAATCAACTAAACGTTGATTTAATTTGTTCTGTTATATTTATCCAATCCAATTTATTTCTAAATAAAAAAAAGCCAACGTACGCTCAAAATGCTCGTGTGAGTGGTCAGGATATGCCTTTTTTAATATCAACATCTGACATTTTTCTTTTTTTCCTATTTTTTCGCAAACACACACACACATATATATATTTTCACGTGTTTATATGAAAAAATGAAAGAAAAAATAAAATATTAAAAGGTCAGGTGTTGAAATCAAAAATAAAAAAGGCATATCCTGACCAGGAGCACATGTGCTTTTTCAGAAGGCAGAGCGCCATCTGGTGGAACAGAAATCAACTAAACATTGAATTAGCCTCTTCCCTGATATTTGGCCAACCCAATTTCTTGGTAAATCAAGATAAGTACCCATTTATTGGTTTTGAAAGAAGCCTCTGGGACCAAAAATATTTTTTAGTCTCAGTGGTACAGCTTACTCCACGCTGACGAGCGTCAAAAGCACGAAACGCGTTCGTGGATGGCTTTTCTTGATTTATCAAGAAATTGGGTTGGCCAAATATCAGGGAACAGACTAAATCAATTTTAGTTGATTTCTGTTCCACCAGATGGCGCTCTGCCTTCTGTAAAGAACATGTGCTCCCGGTAAGGATACGTGTATATATGTATACACTGTGTATACATATATATATATTTATGGTAATTTAAACCAACAACCCTATATTGTATAATACATATAACAAGATTGCCGTGTTGTATGTAGAAACACATCTGTAAATGGTTATATGCATGATTGACATGTGTCATTGCATCACCATATGTAAAGTACTTTGTAAAAACTGAGGATGAATAAATAAAACTATGTAATAGATTAAAAGCTGAGTTAAAGCAAGATTGAGAAGTCAAACACGTTTAAATTCGAGATAGATGTAAATCACAAAACAACTTCTAAAGATAGATTGGAAGCCGTCAGAACGGCGCCAGAGTCCAGTTTCGACAGACGATCACATGTGCTGTAATGCAATATTTCTTTTGTCGGAGGCGTTATATAAAAAGCCTCCCCCGGCTTAGCAACAGACAGTCAGTTCACCATCAGCGCGTCGTCGGTTGTCTCCAAGGTCCACCTCATTCACCATGTAGTCAGTAAGAACTCTTCTATCTCTCCATCTTGCTCTTAGCTCGGCTTTTATCTGTTCTCATGGAACTTTCCTACTACGACTGTGTCTCTTCGTTTTTTTTTTGTGTGTGGACATTCCCAAACTTTCCACTCTGCCTCGACCACGACTGCCTGTACTCTGTGAAAACTGTTAAAGGTCCTACAAGGTGCAGAGAGGTACTGGAAAACTCTCCACGCCCTGACTGTCCCTCTCGGCTACTATAGGTAGCCCTCGGTTACCACATATATATATATATATATAACAGGGTTAGGTACACAAAGGGTATAATAGAAAGTATGATAGCATTGCATGTATATTAATTTATATTTCATAATATACATGCAATGCTATCGTACATTCTATTGCGCACTTTGCCTAACCTTGTGTAATAATAGAATTGGGCTATCATACTTTTTATTCAATTAAATAATCCCTTGTAGTTATTTTGAGTAGAATTAATTAGGCCTCCAGGGATAAGTGTCTTTTCCCTGGTTGCCTCATTAATTTTACTTAATAATTTTTATCCAATTAAATAATCCTTTGTAGTTATTTTAAGTAAAATTAATTAGGCCTCCAGGGAAAAGTGTCTTTCCCTGGTTGCCTCATTAAATTTACTCAATACTTTTTTATTGCCTTATTTGCTATAATATATGCAATGCTATCATACTTTCTATTATACTTTGTCTAACTGTTACATAATAGGATTGGGCTATCATACTTCTTTTATTAAATTCTATGCTATAATACATACAATGCTATCATACTTTGTATTATACTTTGTCTAACTGTTACATAATAGGATTGAGCTATCATACTTATTATATTAACTTCTATGCTATAATACATGCAATGCTATCATACTTTCTATTATACTTTGTCTAACTGTTACATAATAGGATTGAGCTATCATGCTTATTATATTAACTTCTATGCTATAATACATGCAATGCTATCATACTTTCTATTATACTTTGTCTAACTGTTACATAATAGGATTGAGCTATCATACTTATTATATTAACTTCTATGCTATAATACATGCAATGCTATCATACTTTCTATTATACTTTGTCTAACTGTTACATAATAGGATTGAGCTATCATACCTTTTTATATCAACTTATATGCTATAATATATACAATGCTATCATACTTTCTATTATACTTTGTCTCACTGTTACATAATAGGATTGGGCTATCATACTTCTTTATATTAACTTCTATGCTATAATATATGCAATGCTATCATACTTTCTACTATACTTTGTCTAACTGTTACATAATAGGATTGGGCTATCATACTTTTTTTATATTAACTGCTATGCTATAATATATGCAATGCTATCATACTTTCTATTGTACTTTGTCTAACTGTTACATAATAGGATTGGACTATCATACTTTTTATATTAACTTCTATGCTATAATACACTGCGTGACATTGAAAATGGAATACCAATAAATAGTGGCCAGAAAATTATGCAAATTTCAGGGTAGACGCGCCTAACCGAGTTATGCAAATGATGTAAAATGCGCAGCTCTCGTGCGCACATGGAGTAAGATATAAGGGAAGGAACTTGCAGAAAGGACAGTATTCGTGTCGTTATTTCTTCAAGGAAAATCATTGTAGAAAATTTGTTCTTGTGTCAAAAGACACGTGTAATAACAGAGAATGTCAGGTCATCGTAAACGGAGGCAGTTCAAGCAGACAGACGCTTTTACGAGGGGCATGGTGATCGGACTGAAAAGGGCAGGTTGGTCCATACGTCAAATCGCAGCTGATACACACCTTGGTGCGTCCACGGTGCACCGACTGTGGAGAAGATGGTTGGAACAAGGAAATGTGGCAATTTATAGGAATGTCGGTGCAACCAGAGTGACGTCAGCACGTGTGGATCGGCGTATCCTTCGACAAGCAGTGGCGGCCCCACAAGCCACTTGTACCGCCATCCTGCAACATGTGCAAGACACCCTAGATCATTCCATCTCGACCAGAACCTATTCCCGTCGATTGGTTGCTAATGGCTTGCACTCATGCCGTCCGCTAAGAAGACTGCCATTGACCCCACCGAATAGGCGCCAACGTTTGGAATGGTGCCGGGCTAGATCGACGTGGATGACGGAATGGCACAGGGGTCGTGTTCTCAGATGAGTCGCGTTTCTGCTTGTCCAGTGATAGTCGCCGTGTACGCGTGTGGCGTCGACGTGGAGAAAGGTCCAATCCGGCAGCAATTGTGGAACGCCCCACCGTGCGACAACGTGGAATCATGGTTTGGGGCGCAATCGCGTATGATTCCAGGTCACCTTTACTTCGTATTCAGGGCACTATGACGGCCTAACGATACGTTGATGATGTGCTGCGACCGGTGACACTCCCCTACCTTCAGGGGGTACCCAATGCCCTTTATCAGCAGGATAACGCCCGACCGCACACTGCTCGCATTAGCCAACAAGCTCTGCAAGATGTACAGATGCTTCCCTGGCCACCGTACTCTCCTGATCTCTCACCAATCGAGCACGTCTGGGACATCATTGGATGCCGTTTGCATGCCTTGACACAGCCGCGTTCAGAAAAAGAACTGTGGCAAATGGTTGAGAGGGAATGGAGAGCCATCCCTCAGGACGCCATCCGTACTCTGATTGACTCTCTACCTAGACGTGTTGCTGCGTGCATCGCCGTCCGCGGTGGTCCTACTTGCTACTAAGCCGACGCCGTTCTCGCTCTGTATTATGACTATCATTTTGAAATAAAGATCACTTATTGTTCGTCCCTGTCTCTCTCTGTCTGCCGAGTTTCATCACTTTCTGGCCACTATTTCTTGGTGTTCCATTCTCAATGTCACGCAGTGTATATGCAAGGCTATATTATACTTTCTATTGTACTTTGTCTAACTGTTACATAATAGGATTGGGCTATCATACATTTTTATATTAACTTCGATGCTATAATATATGCAAAGCTATCATATTTCTTTTATACTTTGACTAACCGTGTGCAATAATAAAACATTTACTCGTTTAAATAGCAAAGAAATGTCATTTCTTTAAATGTTTGAATTATTATTTAAATATGAATAAGTGAATTTGATTATTTTTCGATTATACGCCGATAATATTTTATGATTAGAATTTATAAAAAGCTATAATTTATTCAATTCATCTCTAAGTAATAAACCCAAGTCATTATGGATGACCTAATTGAAAACTATTATAGACGCGTATGAATATTTTTAAAAATAAACAATTTCTACTGCGCTTACTACCAGGCCCTCCCATTAATTTTTCCATTGCAGTAAGGGCAGTAGAAATTGTTTATTTTAAAAAAGAATCATACGCGTCTATAATAGTTTTCAATTATGATAAGAGATGGAGCGCTAATGCATTATAATATGGCTGACCTAGTTAAATAATTGGCGTTACATACACATTGAAAGGAAATTATTAAGATGTTTTCCTATTCGACTCTGTTCCTCTGATGTGAAGCAAATGCGTGATGAGCCGGAAATCTTCAGAATCCATCAGACGATGGTTTAATAACGGACGTAGGAGTTAATAACGCGCCTTCTTCCTTCAAAGAATGAATGCTCGACTTCGATCAATATCGATTGCTCTTATCTGGAGCTGCACTCTTTTCATTTCGACTTTTTTTTTCCGGAGCCTTTTTATTTATTTATGACTCCAGCCCATGGCTCTTTAAACTCTACCTAACCAGATATTCTTTTAAATTTAAGGTTATTTCTGCCTATCCCATATAAGTAAAAATTAATGCCATTTTAGAATTTAAAAATTGTGATACAATTTTTAATATTGAAAAATAAAACGGAAATTGAAAAGGAGTATCTTGTGCGAATTTTATTAGCAAGCCTTCGGACGCATGCGTCCTTCTACAGGCTTTTTCGTTAACTAAACAAAGGACGAGATGAGTTTAAATAAGATAAGATTAATAAATAATATATAAGATATATAAATATGATCTTATTAAAACGCATCTCTTCTTTTGTTTAGTTATCGAAAAAGCCAGTAGAAGGACGTCCGAAAGCTTGCTAATAAAATTCGCACAAGATACTCCTCTACAATTTCCGTTTTATTTTGCTATTTTAACTCGAAGAGTTTATTTCAGTCAATTTTCAATATTACTTTAAAAATAATTTCGAAATATTTCTAGAGACCTTATAGAAGTGAAACCTCACAGATATTTTTCCGGGTTCCTCAGAAGTACCACTGATGAAATCCATTTCCTTTCCCAATTTCTTTCAGTGTTTATTATATCAGTAACAGGTCTGTAGAAAAAGCTTTTAATTTTAAAAACGTATATATATATGTTACGATATTTGTAAAAATTTTAAAAATGATTTTAAGGAAAGTTTGTTATTAAGTGCAGAGTCATTTGGTAAAGAATTGAAATATTTATTATCAAGTAGTTTATTTTGAATTCTTAAGTAAAATTCTGATAAAAAAAAATATTCCACATTCAATATAGAATTTATTGAATTAATTCTATATTATTATGAATGATAAAAATAATAAAATGATAAATTATATTTACACATAATGAGAACTAAATAAAAGCGAAAATGGCGTCTTAAAAATAATGATGAAAAATATTTTAAAAGAATGTTGAAAAAGAATTAAATTGCAATTTATGATATATTAATATATAAATGTATGTTATATTTTGTTTTATTTATTTTTCTTTTTTTTTTTTAATTATATAAAAATGTTTACCATTATTTTTGAAATGCCATTTTCTTCTTCATTTGAAGAATGTGTATTTCCTTTAGTTAGTTCTCAAAACAATGCAATTATTGTAAATATTTGTTCTTTCTTATTTTTATCGTTTATAGTAATATAGAATTAGCATACCACAAGTTATGACAACCAAGTATTTAATTTCGTATTTTATCCAAAAGTTAAAAAAATAGATATTTCCCATTTTTAATCAAACGATTACATAAAATAAAAA
>CP092886.1:22916200-22941865 GCA_030710605.1 Cordylochernes scorpioides
TATAAAATCTCTTCTTAGATCATGTTCACACAAATAGAAACCAAACCACTTCCCTTATATGTATTAAGGTTGCGCAAATAAAAAAGAGGCAATTAAAGAAATTTAATTTGCGATTTTACCTAATGTTAGAGAAACCACTAGGCCTAATTATCACAAAGCGTGAAATATTTAAAGCATGACATTCAGATTCTATCGGATATTTTCTTGAAGATAAGAGCATAAATATAATGACAATCTTGGCCGATTGTCTTGAAATATTTGAATCTGAAGTCTAGTTCGCGACTCTGTGATGACATAATTAATATTTAATCTCTTCAGGTGAATTCTATATTGTGTTAACACTCTAGTATATTTATTAGAATAAAACCAATACTTCAAAAGTATTGAATATATTAGATAATCAATAATCGATTTTTAAATATTAAATATTAACAAAGGTCAAAAAAATCTTTAAATCATTATCGTATTATATTGATTAGCACTCGCTCTGTACCTTTTCTAGTCAATATATTGATAACCAATATTGGATCTATGTATTAAGCTTCAAGTTTTTTTGTTAAAATTTGTTGTATGTTAATATTTTCGATTCTCGACACCACCAGGTCTGAATTGAATCCGAATTGAGTAGGTTTATTTTAAAATAATAAATTGTGATAATATGGGTGCCGACGTACATGTCCAAACTCATCAGCAAGTGCAAGAAAACACACGGTGCTCTGGCACCTTCTAGGCACAGAGCCGAATCGACGAATCTGTAAGGTGCAGCTTACAGTAGTGGCAATTTAAATCTCAGCCATAATTAGTATGGGTCTACCAGGGATAATTAAGAAAATGTTTTCGCTATATATCATTTAATCCCCTCGCTTTGCAAAGTTGGAAAAGAGATTACCAGAACACAGCTCCTAAACTAAAATGGAAATGTAAAAGTACTTAATAAAGAAGTTGAATGTTTATACCTAGAAGAGGATTGTTAATAAAGAAAGGTTTCTCCTAAGCCAGCCTTGTGGGAGCAAAAACCATCCAACAAACCCTGTGGAAGACATTCAAGTAATTTTGCCATGTCACTTTGCATTTCGTCCGTTAGTTTTGAGAAGTAATTATTTTCGCTCCATTCCATTTTCATTTCAGGGAATGTTCTTATGTGTATTTATCTATTAGAAGATAAATTTGTAGGAGTGTTCTGAGTAGATAGAATTCTGGGACGTGTCTCCCTGGACTTACTTGACGTTGTGGACACGAACTGACCGACGCGAATTGAATGCTGCGAGCCCTGTTTATCCCAACAATTCGCTTGGATCTTTGCACTTGTTAATAATTATGAAATCTTCATATTCTCTCTGCTGCTTTTAATGAGGCTAAACATCTAGGGGAGAAGTTTTTATATAAGCAAAGCAATATCTTCCGCCTTTTTAAAAGGCTTTTTAAAAGGTATATAGTGTTATTATAGTGGAGGCCGGTTAAGGCATAAGCTGGATAATCCATAATCCGGATTAATCAATATAAATGGCTCATTCTAGATTTTTACAACAATGAAAATTAAAACCTTCTGCATAGAGCTACCAATATCGATAATCGATATTCATACCGAGACCTACGTTTTTAAAACTAAAAAATGTATTTCTATAGAACTTAATGCAATAAGAAAATTTTGAAAATAAATGCATAGTTCACACTCCTTTCAAACAGACGATAACCACACACACACAAACAACGATATATATGTTATATTAAAATATTATTTTATTTGAAAAAATATATTTCATAGATCCAAATACTCTGTTAAATCGACCGCCAGAGGTCACGCTTCCCCTATAAATACTCATTGTTGTTTTTTCCCCGATGGCCGGCTCAAATCTTTGTACATTATGTAAATAATCTTTTGTTTTTCTTATTCTACTCGCCTTAGGCCAAGCAGTACTTTAATCAAATTTTATGTTTTTATATATTCTTTTAGTTCAATTAAATTTAGTATTATACTTTCAAGATTTCAACCACGACTGCATTACCATAATCCTCAATATGATCCAAAATCAAGCAGAAATCTTTATCTTTTTAAATATAATATATATATATCATTAAACAAGTGACCTAGGAGGTCGTTTATTTTATTTGACAACATCATTGGACTCTAGAGTCCTGTTGAAAGACAGAAAAGTCCTAAAATCTCTAGATATTTAAAGTTCAATAAAAGAACGCCTTCCTAGGTCTTCTTGTTTTAATTATGTACTGTAGTTTTGAAGTATATTTTGACGGTATAGATGACCTTTATTAATGAGAGTATATATATTGGCAGCTACTACTATTTAATACCAATTATATGTATAAACAATATAATAAAACATTTTTGTAAAAATAATATTGGTTTTAAAAACCTTAATTTGAGCAGAACTCGGTAAAGCAGGGTCATCGATCTAGGAAATAACCACTTGCCCTTAACTTTCAGCATTTTGCTATTTCTGTTAATTTCCGCTACTTTTTATATTTCCTACCTCAGCTAACTAGTACTGGTGTCTCGACACCTGGGAAATAGGGATTAACTGGTTTCTACTTATATAGGTTCAAATGATACTTATTTTTTTAAAGGGAAAAGTAGAATTAAAAATAAAGTAATATACTTTTTTTTCAAAGGATTATCTCCAAATTTTAATTTTATAAACTATTTTAGACGCGTAAGATTCTTTTTGAAATTAAACAATTTCTACTGCCCTTACTGCAATGGAAAAATTAAAGGGATGGCCTGGCTCATCAGTGGTGAACCCCCCAGCGATTTCGCCAGTATAAACCGCTGGGAGGGTTCACCACTGATGAGCCAGGCCCTCACTTTAATTTTTCCATTGCAGTAAGGGCAGTAGAAATTGTTTAATTTCAAAAAGAAACTTACGTGTCTAAAATAGTTTCTAATTTTCATAACAAATGGCTCTCTAGTGTATGGTAATATAAATTTTAATTTATTCGATGATAGAATAGAAGTATTCGGATCTCTCTCTTTGGGCAGTAATACATATTTCGTTATATGAACTAACTCTCTCTCTAGAAAGGAACGTGGTCCATCAGAACGTAAGTGAAACTCCGGATGGGAGACATTGGGCTCTAATGACTACTCAATTGCTAAGCCGCTGGTTTAACAGCTTCCTCTGAGTAACAATTGCGTCCGTTCCTTATAAATAGGTCTCGTAAAACGTTGCTGGGGAGAACTTTTAATCTCTCTGCCTCGGAGGCTTGGTATATAAACTAGAGATTTATTCAAATAGGGTTAGGAATACATGTGAATGAAGCTTTATATTCCTGGAAGCGCCATCGAAGCCTAAGCAATACCGATGTCACAGCTGTGAGTAAAAAGGATGGTTGCTCAGTTCGCCTTAGCTACAGCGGTGTTATATCGATGTTCTTGCTACGCGAAAATACAGTACAGTTCACAGCACTGGAGCCTCACACACGCGCACACTGTCTGATTCTTTACAGCTATACTAGAGAAATTGTTCTCCGCACACGCGAATTTCTAGCTTAAACGAGATTTAGATTTATACAGTGTGATATTAAAAATAAATAAGGCATCTCCTGACCACGAGCACATGTGCTTTTTAGATGGCAGAGCGCCATTATTAATATCAACACCTGACCCACTTATCTTTTATTTTTTTATATATTTTTTTTCACAGTGTGATATAGTTCAACAAACTCCTCACAATATTTACATTGCAGTTCGGACCAAGTTCATAAAACTTATTGCTCTTAGAATAGTCATTAATGAGAACGTAAGGTACTTGCGTCCTTTGAAGAACAGATATACTAAGGAATGTTTTGTATTGGGTAAAGTTTTCAACTAGCAATAATCGCGCCTCGAAAGATCCTCATTGGGTACGATATCACCTCTGCACAAAAGAATGTTTGGTATTATTAACCTAACGGGACATCATTGATCAGGATAGAAAATATAGTTAAAAACACAATTTATTTTTAAAACAAATACCTTAATAACAATTTAAACAATCAAATAAAGCAAAACATGAAGGAAGAAAAAAAAAGAATCTCATCTTCCTTCATTTTTACTTTATTTGATTATATAAACAGGAAGAGTTCTATCGCTTATTAACAATTCAAACCTTAAAGAAAAGGCTACATATCTCCAGTGAAGAACTAGACCTAAAACTATAAGTTGCCATTTGACCATCTCGTTGTAGCAATTTGGTGGATGAAAATGGTGCACTCGCTGGGAAAGTTCACCACAGATGAACCAAACCTTCCCTAATCATATTCATCTTCTGTTCACTTGACCATCTCTGCAATCTAGCCGACTTCGAACAGTAACAAAGCCATATCACCAGTTTTGAAACATTCTGTACGCCCACCTGGAGAGACCATGGTATCAAGGCCTCGTCAGTCGTGGGCGGGTTTTGATTGGATGAGATCCCCCATCCATAGTTTTCTAACTGGTATGTGGCTCAGCAATTTCTATGAATTATTATATATTCCCTTCATAGTTCGTTATTTTCTTTGCAGGGACTGTCTATTTACTTTATGCTTCTATAATGCTTGTAAATACTGTTTATTTCCACTGAATATCGTTACTTCATACTTGATCTATGCATTTCTGCCTATATATTTTATTTTGTATAAAAATGTTTATATACTTTTTACTCTCAATTTAAATTATTTCTAAAAACACATTCAATATTATGAAAATGCTTAACTAAGATTTATAGATTTTATTATTATAAAATAAATGAAGCTTCCAGGGTTAAATTTCTTGTATAACTTTTTATTTTCAAGCTTTCGGACTTGTCAGTCCTTCAACAGGATTATCACTTTAACAACTTAATAATAAATATATTTTTTATATATAAGTTATTATATGCATATTTTAAGTACCTACTATATACTGAGAGAAAAATATACTACATTATTTCTGTTTGAAAATCAAAATATTTTGAAAATATACGTGATTGGTGGATGGATGATACGTGCTGTCAGTCGTGGACGGGTTTTGATTGGATGAGATCCCCCTTCCATAGTTTTCTAACTGGTAACTTGATTATGGAAATCGTTTAGAATTAAAGAAGGACAAAACCGTGTAATTATATTGTATTATACAGTAGATATACACAATACGCAACTTCTTTATAACACTTCCATATAAAAGGCTATCACACTTCTTGCACTTATTTTCGTATATGGCGATATTATTTTTAGGGTTATCACATCTCTTGCGCTATAAACATCATATAGTTCCAATATATCAAGTTTTCTTGTATAAATTTCATTCGTTTAATACTATATTTTGGTTATAGTACGCTTTTGGATCAGCCTCCTCGATATCTTTATCATTTAGTTTATTTTTGCTTCACTAGATGGCGCTCTTTCATCTAAAAACAACATGTGCTCTTGGTCAGGAAATGTCTTCTTTATTTTTAATATCAACACCAGACCCACTTATCTTTCATTTTTTAATATTTTTTTCATGTGTTAAGCGTATTTACGCAAATATGGCCTTAAATACCCATTTCTTGGTTTCTCAAGAAGCCTCTGGGACCTAAAATCTTTTTGGTCGCAGTAGTTACAGCCTACTCCACGCTGACGAGCGCCAACAGCGCGAAACGCGTTCGTGGATGGCTTTTCTTGATTTGTCAATAAATTAGGTTGGCCAAATATCACGGAGCAAGCTAAATAAACGTTTAGTTTATTTTTGCTCCACTAGATGGCGCTCTGCCATCTAAAAAGCACATGTTCTCGTGGTCAGGAAAAGCCTTCTTTATTTTTAATATATTTTTATATATACTTTATCGCGCTGGAAAGATGTATTGTTTAAAATAATTTAAATACTCTCTTAATCAAGCTCTCCGCAAAAGGTTTATTTTCTAATTTATTAGCATTGGTAAGCTTTCCAATTGAAGAAATCGAATTTTGAAATGTTTATATTTGAAAGAAACGCTCGTGGAAGAGTTCTTTAACTCGAAAGCTTGCCAGTGTTATTAGATTAGAAACATTTTTCGGAGCGCCTAATTAATTATTTAAAATATATACTTATCGTATATATAATTTTCTAAAAAATTGAAGTAATATCTTTACTTAAAAGGCACTACGATAACAGCTATATTAAACAGAGAGGGAGATCTGCTTGTAATAATAAACGATATTAATACCTACATAAAATCCCTCTGTGTGTGTTTTTCTTAAATAATATCCACACACAAATCCAGAATTCGATGTGAAATAAGCCAGAACCTTCCATTCTATCTGACCTGACCCCACCCACCTCGGCTCTTCACCCCCGCTAGTACCGAGCCATTTTACTCCTCTGCTAACTATAAACTTCACATCAAGAGAGAGGTATAAAAATAGGAAACTTCAAAATTTAAGTTAAAGAAAAAGTTTCTCATATGTATTTTACAATATTTCAGTGTGCTATAAACCAATTATTATATGTAATTAAAATTATGAATATTAAAAATATAAACCCACTATAAACATACGCAATTTTATATCTAAAACGACAAATCCAACATTCCTTTTTTAAAATTAATATTCTATTAATAGGAGATTATGAATGAGAAATAATTATGACTTAGAGTTTTTATATACACATATAAATAACGTGAAGATAGGCTACTATTTGAAGCTAATTAGTCTGTTATAACTGCATAGCGATCGAAATAAAGCAATATATCAGTAAAAACGGGATATCGAACAAAATGAAGCTATATATATGCAAAAAAAAAAACGGAATATATCGGTCGTGAGAAATAAAGCTATATATCTGTAAAAATAAGATATCGAAAGAAGTAAAGTTCTGTGCAAAAACAGGATATCGAACGAATTAAAGTTCTTTATAAAACAGGATAACGGCCGAAGTAAAGTTCTTTGTAAAAACAGGATTTCGGTCAAAGTAAAGTTCTGTATAAAATAGGATATTGGTCGAAGTAAAGTACTTTATAAAAGCAGGATATCGACCGGAGTAAAGTTCTATGTTAAAACAAGATATCGGCCGAAGTAAAGTTCTATGTTAAAACAAGATATCGGCTGAAGTAAAGTTCTCTATAAAAACAGGATATCGGTCGAAGTGAAGTTCTCTCTAAAATAAGGATATCGGGAGAGGGAAGTAAAGGTATTTGCAAAAACAGGATATCGGTCGAAGTAAAGGTATGTGTAAAAACAGGATATCGGTCGAAGTGAAGTTCTCTCTAAAATAAGGATATCGGACGAAGTAAAGGTATGTGTAAAAACAGGATATCGGTCGAAGTGAAGTTCTCTCTAAAATAAGGATATCGGCCGAAGTAAAGGTATGTGTAAAAACAGGATATCGGTCGAAGTGAAGTTCTCTCTAAAATAAGGATATCGGCCGAAGTAAAGGTATGTGTAAAAACAGGATATCGGTCGAAGTGAAGTTCTCTCTAAAATAAGGATATCGGCCGAAGTAAAGGTATGTGTAAAAACAGGATATCGGTCGAAGTGAAGTTCTCTCTAAAATAAGGATATCGGCCGAAGTAAAGGTATGTGTAAAAACAGGATATCGGTCGAAGTGAAATTCTCTTTAAAATAAGGATATCGGCCGAAGTAAATGTATGTGTAAAAGCAGGATATCGGTCGAAGTGAAGTTCTCTGTAAAAAAAATATTGGCCGAGGTGAAGTTCTTTATAAAATAAGGATATCGGCTGAAGTAAAGTTATGTGTAAAAACAGGATATCGGTAGAAGTGAAGTTCTCTGTAAAAAAAATATTGGCCGAGGTGAAGTTCTTTATAAAATAAGGGTATCGGCTGAAGTAAAGTTATGTGTAAAAACAGAATATCGGTAGAAGTGAAGTTCTCTGTAAAAAAAATATTGGCCGAAGTGAAGTTCTTTATAAAATAAGGATATCGGCTGAAGTAAAGTTATGTGTAAAAACAGGATATCGGTCGAAGTGAAGTTCTCTGTAAAAAAAATATTGGCCGAGGTGAAGTTTTTTATAAAATAAGGATATCGGCTGAAGTAAAGTTATGTGTAAAAACAGGATTTCGGTCGAAGTGAAGTTCTCTGTAAAAATAATATTGGCCGAAGTGAAGTTCTTTATAAAATAAGGATATCGGCTGAAGTAAAGTTATGTGTAAAAACAGGATATCGGTAGAAGTGAAGTTCTCTTAAAAAAAATATTGGCCGAGGTGAAGTTCTTTATAAAATAAGGATATCGGCTGAAGTAAAGTTATGCGTAAAAACAGGATATCGGTAGAAGTGAAGTTCTCTGTAAAAAAAAATATTGGCCGAAGTGAAGTTCTTTATAAAATAAGGATATCGGCTGAAGTAAAGTTATGTGTAAAAACAGGATATCGGTCGAAGTGAAGTTCTCTGTAAAAAAAATATTGGCCGAGGTGAAGTTCTTTATAAAATAAGGATATCGGCTGAAGTAAAGTTATGTGTAAAAACAGGATATCGGTAGAAGTGAAGTTCTCTGTAAAAAAAATATTGGCCGAAGTGAAGTTCTTTATAAAATAAGGATATCGCGGTTGAAGCATTGAGAATAGTATCCAATTCCATTCTTATTTTATTTCCGTGACTCAAGCCATTGACCTATTTCCCCAGCACAAAGTAAGCCCATCTCTAATCAATCTCTTATTTCTCATAACCTCGTTGTAGATAATGTAATTCATGGCTAGGTAATTTATGTTCTACTGTGCGCATTTGTTCTTAGCGGGACATAGTGCGTTGAACTTTTATTTTAAATTAAATTTCAAAAAGACGTAAGGCAATGATATTAACAATAGAAATAGGAAAGTACTGATTCCAAACACATTAGAAAAGGTTAACTAAAATGAATAAAATATTCAAGAAACCTATTCAATGAAACATATAATTAATATTATAACTGGCCAAGTTTATATTCCTTTTACGTCGGATTTTAAATGTGTGAAATTTGGCCCCTTTGCGTATTTGAAACATATTTATTCAATAAAATTTAATTTTTCCATTGCAGTAAGGAAAGTAGAAATTGTTTTATTTTAAAAAGAATATTACGCCTCTAAAATAGTTTTGTAATTTAATAAAATGACCCCATACTTTATCAAGTTAGATGATATATTGATTTTTGGAATTTTTAAAGATACATACTGATATCATTTGTGAAATATTTGCATTGGTTGGGGCCATACACAGTCCTACTTGCTTATTTAAACAGAGCTTTCTTAAAATTGATTTAAATATTTGCGTTAAGATGGGAGATTGATGTTATTGGTGTGTGAATTGAGACTACAGAAAATGTAGAAAATATATTAATGGGAATAGCTAGGACAAACATGGCCAAACACAGACTTGGTAGTAATGGAACTTGATATTGATTGGTTGAAGTCGAAGAGCTTGTTTGCCTCGAGGCGGAATGGCCTGAGGCGGGCCCCAAGGGAGGTCCTAAACTAGCTACCGAAGCCATATAGCGCCTGAGTCTAACTCCATCTTCTTCATCTATGTCTAAGAGGATCCATTCCCTTATTTCTATAATAGAGACTGAGGCAAATCCCTGCCGATATCTTAACCATCTATAGACGATGAACACAGCATCCGTCTAGATATTCTCTCTGTTTAAGAGGAGAATAATTTGCCTTCTCACAGATATTTCTGAAAGAGAGAAGAGAGAGTTATTCAGAATTTCTTAAATATTGATCAAGGGCTGTAAGACGCCTGAAACAGGCCTTACTTTGTATGCAAAATAAAACGACCTTGACGAGGATCATATACTATTGATATTATTCTTTTTGATATCGTGAATACCACTTTATATAAAGTGGATTGCTTAAGTACGTTGACGATGTGGGGAATGCTCAGTTACTCATGTCCAATGTTTTTAATAGCTGAATATTTAAGTTTGACGCAAAACTCTATGCAAATATATTATTTGAATATCACATCAAGTGAAAACTCGCCGTAGCACTAGTAGTAACCTTTAAAAAAAGCAATTACTGGAAGCACCTCAAGAGAGGTAGAGGCTTGTATCCAATTCTGTATTCTATATAACACAGTCAAACGAAATCAGTAAAGTCAGCCATAACTATTTTTATGACTCCAGTGAGGTAACATATTGGGCCCACCTTGTGTAACGTCCCAACCTTCCTCGCTCAAGCTCCCAGCTCTACTCCTCTGCAGCTCTACTATATATAACAGGGCTGATTCATGTTAACTAAATTAGGTTTTATTCGCTTGCGCATATATAAAAACCATATATATATATGTAGTAAACCCGATGTGGAATGTGCTGGGTGCAGTCGTGGTAGTGGGTGCGTGATGGGATTTCCACACTGGGACAACAAGGAGACAGAGGCAGGTCTAGATGGTAATTCCAAGAGGAAGGTAGACCACGGACGAAGACAGCGGACCCGGACGCCACGGATGCCCTACATCGCGGATAGGGGTGAGGGATCCGACCGACTGTAACGGGGTCGCTCTGGAAACAACTACTATCTATCTATCTAACTCTCCAACTATCTGACTGACGAAACTTTCCAACGACCTCAATATATAGCCACTCTCAGTCGTCTACCCTGGCCTTGAATCTCATTGGCTGCTGGTCAAGCTGTTTGTTTGCTCAGGCGTAACGGCGCGCCTCGGTGTCTAGCCTTTCATCATAGGTTTTGGTTTCGATGGATTGATTTTGGTTTCTATAGTCTGACCTTGGCCGGCCACCGGGTCTACCTCCCTCTTTGCTTTATTTGTTATCCATCTTACAAGGTTGATACATATTTATATAGAGATGGGATTACAATAAACATCAAAAATATACTACAGAATGTGTCCCCGGTGATGAAGGTTTGGTTGGGGGAATGACATGTAATGAATGATGACCTAAACAAACCTATAATATAAAAAAAGAAATAATTTGCATACAAATTAGTTAAAATTATTAAAAGTTACAAGTTGAACAGAGAAAGATGTTGTAATGGTGGTGTATCAATGAAATATAAATCAAGGTTATAAAAAAAAAAATAAAAAGGCACAAAATGAATGATAAAAGATTAAGGGAAAGTATATAATACAAAATGGTAAATATGGTAAAATGATTCGTACAAGTAAAAATATCTTATTGCATAAAATATGAGCGGAGAAAAGTTTGTTTATTGGTTGAACATATAATGTGACGCTAAGGTTGAAAAAGGGAAAGCGGGTATCTGAGCATTTTTCTGCAAAGTTGTATCCCAAGCATTCTGCAATGCAATGCGAACTTGTTTAAGTGAGGCATTGTTTTCATTAACAGAAGGCACAAGATATTCCGTCTGCATCATTAGCTCAGATAGTGAAAAGAAGTGGGAAGATTGATGGGGTAAGAGGGAGAGGTAAAGATAAGAGGGATTCCTGTTGTCCAGAATGATTATGCCCGTTTGAATGATGACAAAAAAAATGAAAGTTTGAAAAAATGGTGAATTGAAATGATGAGTCGGGCGATGAGAAAAAAAAATAAAAAAAATCACGCTGGATATCCTGAACTCATTATGGGGAATTCGTATAACGAGGAAGGATTGTTCCAGTCGGATTAATCAATGAAAAAAAAATAAAAATGTTTGGCGAACTGGAATCCCTTGGAAGGTTGGAGGTCTGAAGGATGCGGAAAAGGAGAGGTGGGTGCAAGAGCTTTATTGCTGTCAAATTTGATTGTGTCCGGCTTGTATGATGAAAAAAAAAAGTTGAAAGATGAAAAAAAATGATGAGCCGGACGATGAGAGAAAAAAAAATAAAAATCTAACTAGGTCTCCTGAGCTCACTGTTGGGAAATGAACAGCAAGGAAGGGTCTTCTAGTTAGGTTAATCAATAAAAAAAAAAAGAAAAAGACTGACGAACAATAAACTCTTGATGGCTGTGAAAGGTTGGGAGGAAAGGTTCATGGGATAGAGTTAAGAGGTTGTAAGGGAAGCGTCAAAAGCAACATTTTGAAAATCTATTAACAAAGATAAAATGATAAATGTTTTATCTGTTAAGAAATATTAAAAATATTGTTAGGTGTAGGGTTTTTTAAAATGGTGCCTAAAATAGTTGAAGTTGTAATGAGAAAAAGAGAAAGAAAAAAAAATTAAAGGTAATAATATATAAAGGGTTGATTGGTAATTGAAGACATTAATAAACAAAATGATATCGATTAATAGTGAAATGTCTTATCCACATCGGTAAGTAAAAAAAAAAAAAGTCCAATACCACAAAACTGGGTAAATTGTAAGTATTTACAATGAAAGAAAAGTCAAAAGAAAACAAAAATATTCGTTCCTGAAAAAAGGGAACATTTTTACACACAGTGTTTAGTTGTAGGTGTAGGATTAATGATGTCCTTCTAGTTTGGTCTATGGGGAGGCGATGTGGCCCTATGTCGCTTTGGTCCAGTCTGAGAAGTTGGTCTTTTTTTTTTTATTCCTAACGAGGGAGCCGGTAATGTAACGCATGTCCGTATTAAAGAATACCCAAGTCATATAATTGAATGCTTGACAGACACTAGTGTTGAAGATTGGAATTGATGTGAACAATCTAGAAAAGTGTGAGATAAAAATGTGTGTTTTAACAGGTGATACTCAGGTGGTGCGAGAAAATCGAACTTGTACAGCCTTGTGTAGCGATGATTAGGTTTATAAAAATTATAAAATAATGAATTTACGTAATTTTTTAAGAGAAAAGGTTATGGCATGGGTACAAAATTCGGTAGAGTTTCGTAATTAACAATATAACACAGGCAGGAATGAAATGCAATGGGATATGGAAATTTTATGGTATGATATTTAGTTTTCGCATTTTACATTTGTATTTGTTTTGGTAATTGTGGGAAATAGGGGAGGCACATTTTGAGATGGGATAATTTAAAATTGATATTTAAAAAAAAATACAAATCTAGGACTAGCTTTTAAAACTTTTAAAATATTGAGAAATATCAATTTGAAATAGCAATAGGTTAAGTAAAATAAAGAGCGTAATAAATTTAATTATTAATACTATGGCCATAAATAAGGTATTAAAAAAACACACAAATAAGTTTAGAAAATATGATTCGAGTAATTAAAATACAATATGATTTTTTATGTAAAATTGAAATTAATGAATTGAAATTTAAAAGTTGCGTAAAATAAAGTAAAAATTGGTAAATGAGGGTGTACAAGGTTTAAAATTTGAATTGAAATGCTATAAAAATGGTAAAATAATGAACTTGATGGATTTATAAAAAATAATGTTATTGCTATTAAAATGGTATCGAATAATTAATTCAGAGCAAACGGAGATAGTGTTACATTAAATAGTTCTGTAGAGAAATTTCTCCTACCAGATGGATGTCTTGAATGGGGCTTGTGGAGTGGGCTGCGATGAGGCTTGGTGGTCACTTTTTGCGATGGTTGCCATGGGACATCGTCGATGTTGGTTGGCGGGGCAATGCCAGGATTTCTCGATGAGTCTTGTCTGCCTGTTCGAGCCGATGGATGAAGATGTTTGTGGCGCAGGAGATGTTGATGGGGGCGATGGTGACCTCCTCGGTGCGAGGCGCAGCAAGTCCTCGCATGGCGTCTTTTAGGCGGCTTACTCGGTCTTCGCAGTGGTGTTGCATGTTGGTGAGGGCATCCGCGAAGTACTCGTTTCCGGCCTCGTCATCCTCTGCATGTCGTTGTCCTCAGTTATCCTGTCGACTTTATCGGGTTCTGTAGTAAACCCGATGTGGAATGTGCTGGGTGCAGTCGTGGTAGTGGGTGCGTGATGGGATTTCCACACTGGGACAACAAGGAGACAGAGGCAGGTCTAGATGGTAATTCCAAGAGGAAGGTAGACCACGGACGAAGACAGCGGACCCGGACGCCACGGATGCCCTACATCGCGGATAGGGGTGAGGGATCCGACCGACTGTAACGGGGTCGCTCTGGAAACAACTACTATCTATCTATCTAACTCTCCAACTATCTGACTGACGAAACTTTCCAACGACCTCAATATATAGCCACTCTCAGTCGTCTACCCTGGCCTTGAATCTCATTGGCTGCTGGTCAAGCTGTTTGTTTGCTCAGGCGTAACGGCGCGCCTCGGTGTCTAGCCTTTCATCATAGGTTTTGGTTTCGATGGATTGATTTTGGTTTCTATAGTCTGACCTTGGCCGGCCACCGGGTCTACCTCCCTCTTTGCTTTATTTGTTATCCATCTTACAAGGTTGATACATATTTATATAGAGATGGGATTACAATAAACATCAAAAATATACTACATATATATATGTTATGAATAATTTCTTTTTTGTTAGATAAAGGATTGATAAGACAAAGGATCGATAAGATAAAGGGTTGAAGGTGCAGTCGTGATAAAAAAGATAATTATTTACCATCAAGTAGCTTTTATTTTCAATTACTTAAGGAAAGATTACACATTAGTTATTTTCACAATATATAGTATTTATGAAGATTATCCTTATATTAGTGATTCAACAAGATAGATATGTTAACTGCGCATATTTACAACAAAACTGAGTCATTCTAAAAACGATGATAAAAAGTAGAATTATTAATGAATAAAAATGAAATATATATTTTTTAAAATATAGAATACATTTGAGTTGTTAGATTATATAATATATTAGACGGGGGACCCGGGCTTCGCCCCGGGATTGACCCGTGTGCATATCTACTCGAGTGATATATATTTAGATAAGATTTTTTTTAAATAATTGTTTGTTATTAGCATTATCTATTGTTTGCATCAGCATAATTTAATCTAATCTTTGATAGAGGGCGCTGTTCGTGAGCTAAGTAGAATAATTTGAATAAATAGTTTTAATAATTGATTTATATATTTTTTAAAATAGCCTATCGTCTTCCCCGTATTTATTTTACCTATGTATGGAAATTTTGGTTTGAATTAGTGAATTACTGCGAATTTGTATACCGGACATACAAACAAACATACAAACATTATATATATTTTTTCAATATATGTATATATATTTTATAAATATAAAAATTGAATTATTTTTTAAAATAGAGCAATCCATTAATAGGTTTTTAATTAAAAAATCATATATATATCAAATAAAAAATATATATATTTACCAAATTTTCAGTTGATTGAACGCCAACCATTTTTATAAAATTTGTTATTGACATAAATATGTTGTTATACCTTTTGAAAAAGGTTGGCGTTCAGCCAACTGACATATTGGTAAATATATTATTTATAAATGACTGCGGCGTATAATTATAAAGCTATACAACCAGTTTAACCGCATAAAAATAAACTTATGCGGTTAAACTGGTTGTATAGCTTTATAAATATATTATTATTTGATCCAAAATATATATGCTTTTTAAATTAAATTTTTACTTATATATTATATACTAGACGAATGGCCCGGGCAACGCCCGGGTTTTTCCCGAGTGCGAATATATTTTAAAAACGTTGTCTTGGGTGGTCGCTATAGACAGGGTGGTCTGTATAGACAGGTGTATGTATCACACAGCCGATAACAGGGTTGTCTAGAGTGGCCGCTATAGACAGGGTGGTCTGTATAGACAGGTGTATGTATCACACAGCCGATAACAGGGTTGTCTAGAGTGGCCGCTATAGACAGGGTGGTCTGTATAGACAGGTGTATGTATCACACAGCCGATAACAGGGTTGTCTAGAGTGGCCGCTATAGACAGGGTGGTCTGTATAGACAGGTGTATGTATCACACTGCTGATAACAGGGTTGCCTAAGGTGACCGCTATAGACAGGGTGGTCTGTATAGACAGGTGGATGTAACACACTGCTGATAACAGGGTTGTCTAGAATGGCCGCTATAAACAGGTGTATGTATCACACAGCTGATAACAGGGTTGTCTAGAGGGGGGCAGGGAGGACACGTGTTCGCCGGCGGCAGCCAATGGGCGCGCATTCTATCCGTGAGCTTCAGAATAAGGCAATTATATAAGTAGATAACTGCTCTAAGAAATATCAGTTTTCATGGTAGTGGTTCCGATGGTGTTTTGTCAATGGAGCAGATCAAATCGGTCCATGCACCCTCATCACAATACCGGTCAACTGAGGTGCTTTGTCCGTATGGATGTTCTCTTCTAGATTGATGTCTGCCATATAGAGGGCTGCAAAGATGGCCGGGCAACTGTATATTTCGACTTTTCATAAATATATTATTTAAAACAATAAAAAGCTTTAATTATATATATTATATAATCTAAAAACTCAAATATTTCTATATTTTAAAAATATATATTTTATTTGATTCATTGATAATTTTACTTTGTTATAATCGTTTTTTAGAAAGACTTTCAGTTTTGTTGTATAATATTATTGTAAATATGCGTAGTTAACATATCAATCCTTTTAAATCACTAATATAGGATTAACTTTATAAATTCTATATAATGTGAAAATAACTAATGTGTAATCTTGCCTCAAGTAATTGAAAATAAAAGCTACTTGACGGTAAATAATTATCTTTTTTTATCACGACTACACCTCAACCCTTTATCTTATCGAACCTTTGTCTTATCAACTCTTTATCTAACAACAACAAATTTATTCATAACATATATATATATTTTTAAAAAGGCATCTCCTCATCGAGCAATTTTCAGTTAACAATAAGAAGATGCCTTTTTCTTAATTTATCTACCTTATCCCAGTACAATTAAACATTTGTACTATTTTTACAAATATATATAAATTATTATCGTTTTAAAAAATAGAAATTTTATATAAATTGAGAATATTTATTAGTATATTTTAAAAACTGTTATATATAAAAATTATGATTAATCATTTATCATGTCTGCCATTAATTTCCTGATTAATTATATGTGCGTGGATACTATTAATATATACTTAATAATACTAATATTTTCCCTTTTACATTTTAATATTCAATTGAATTTCATTATCTAGAATTAAATAAATTATAGCAGCTTTGTTTTAAAGATATAAATGAATCTTTCTCGTTTCTCTCTCTCCAAAGATTTTGAATCGAAAATATAATAAAATATAAAGCTATTTATATTTTAAAAATAAAATATATTTTCCTCTTAAAATATTATATTAATAATACTTTAATTATAATATTATAATATATATATATTTTTTATATGTATTTTATGCAACAAAATACTATCATATTTATAAGTGAATAATATTTCACATTATTATATATATTATTTATAAATGCCTATTTTGGATCATATATTTTTTATTTTCCAATATTTCGAAAGGCAACTCGCCAACTTTTTCAGGGAACAAAATTGTTTTGAGATGCTCGCGTATCAATTCACGAGTATGTATAACTATAAATAAATATATATATGATACGATATAAGAATTTTTAAATAATTTAAAATATGGATTGCTCAATTTTCACAAACATATAAATATATGAAAAAATAGTACAAATGTGATATTGTACCAGGATAAGGTGCATACATTAAGCAAAAGGCATCTCCTTATCGTTCAACTCTAAGTTGCTGATGGGGCTTGCGCTTATTGATTTTTAATTAGCAGATTATACCAAATATTAGCATATTCACATTTCTACTATTATTTATTTCGTATATCACACATAAAATAAAATTTTATCTCTTAAAAATAATTTGTTAAGGCCTTACACTCGAGACACGAGAGTCTCACTTGATTTACCTGATTCGTACATCAGACATAAAACTTAAATGTTATCTCTCTAATTTCTAATATTTATTTATTACTTATGCTAATTATTTGTATATATATAGATGAATCTTGATTTTGTATATTTTTATTCCTGTAGAAGGGCGACTTTGTGCCCGAAAGCTTGATTGTTTGTTCATAAAAGAAACTTATCCTCCTTATCTTTGATTTTTTTCTCTCTTTATCAAGTTACTCCAGAGGATTTTAATTTATTTAATAGTTGATATTTATTCCGATAGATGGCGCAAGCCATCAGCAACTTTCAGTTGCACGATAAGGAGATGCCTTTCTCTTAATACAAATAAATATATGTCAGAAAAGTAAAGGAAAAAAAGGAAAAAATATCAGGTGGTTATATTAAAAATAAAAACGACCTATCTTGTTCGATCACATGAGCATTTCAGATGTTCCATCTAGTGGAATAAAATATGTGAGAGAGAATATATGAAGGTTTTGGGTTTAGCCGGACAATTGTTGTGGGATAAAGAAATAAAGAGGCCTCAGATAAATGCCTTATAGTTAATTCAGAATGTCGTCAATGTTTTATTGTAGGTGCTTGATAGGATTTGATCACATTGGGCAGTATAGTAATCTTCCCATCCCTTGACACTTTTAATTTTCCGTTCATCATTACTCTTCACAATTCATCCTTTCATACTTCATCCCTAAGGTTAGAAATAATCGTTATTTCTCCTAAAATATATTTCGATTTTTCTTTAAAAAGAAACACATGCGGGATAATTTTCAAATGTCGTTCTAAAATTATAACCAGCATTATATTGCATTATAGTACTCTTTGTTGGAATAAGTAGTATTTAAACTGATACCCTATATACTTCATACTAATTTAATTTCAATATGTCGGTTTAGTATTCGCATTTGGTGTATTAATATATAGACTGAATTGATTTGTTTCCTTATTTAACTACTTAGTTGCGAGTTCTCTCTAGTGGTATTCACGAGTTATTTACATTTATATCCACTATACCGGGGTAAAAATGTAGAGCTGAGAAGCAAGTCATCTAGGAAAACTCTTATCTATAATAATCAGGTTTCCTATATGTGAATGTCGTTTAGTATTCGCTTTTGTTCTACTAATTTCTAAACTGAATCGTTATGTTTCTGTATTTAACTACTTGGTTGCAAGTTCTCTCTAGCGGCTGCTATACAAGAGTTATCTACATATATATCCACTATATGGTGCTGGAAATGTAGTCCTAAAAAGCTAGTTATCCAGAAATAACAGCCACATCCACAGAAAACTCTAGATCATACTAATCAAGTTTAATTTCCTTTATGTGAGTGTCTTACTTTCGCATTTGTTGTATTAATTTCTACACTGAATCGTTAGGTTTCCGTATTTAATACTTGGTTGTGCGTTCTCTCTAGCGGCTGGTATACACGAGTTATATAAAATATATCTACTATACGGGGTGGAAATGTAGTCCTAACAAGCCAGCCATCCTCTAGAATCCCCAGAAAACTCGACTTCATACTAATCCAATTTTATTTTCAATATGTGAGTGTGAGTTTACGTATTTGAATAATTGGTTGTACGTTCTCTCTAGTGTACACGAGTTATCTACATATATAACAACTATATGGGGGTGGAAATGTAGTCTCAACAAGCCCCAGCCATCTATAAATAGCAGTTATCCCAATAAAATCTAATATATGCATATCAAATTTTATTTTCAATATGTGAGTGCGAGTATAGTAATTGTATTTGTTGTACTAATTTCTACATTGAATCGTTATATTTTTGTACTTGATTACTTGGTTGTACGATATCTCTAGCGGCTGGTATACACGACTTATCTACACATATGTTCACTATACAAATATGTGTATGGGGGTGGTAACGTAGTCCTAACAAGCCAGCCATCCAGAAATTGCTGTCAGAACTGGACTTCATTATAATTCGTCCTTCCAGAGGACGCGTCACGTTTATCGGATTAATTATATTTCTAATGACGACTGCCCTCAATGAGTTCTCTCAGTAAATCCGCCCCTAACAAGGAGTGTAATTAAGGTAGACTTGGCCACACAATTTAGGGCTTTAATTAAGTCACTTGTTCTGTAATACAAAGGTTCATCTCTCCCTATACAACTTTTCTTTGCCCCAACTACATTATGTAACAACAAAAGGATAAAAGGTAACGCTGCAAGTTTTTAGAATTTATTTAAAAGGAATTACAGAAGCTTTCGGGCACAAGACCTTTATCAATTAGACCTACATTGTAATAAAATTACTGAATAAATAGATGCTATAAATATTAAGGTTAAAAAAAATCAGGCTTCCAGGGAAAAAGAAACTTTTCCCTAGAGACCCCTGATATTTTCATCTTAATATTCATAGAAAGGATTATTTTATTGGGTTTCTATACATGTTGCTAAAATATACATCAAGCTGATGAAGAGTGCGTCCGAAAGCTTCTGAATATATTTTTTAAATACGCTTTTTGAAAAGTTTCGGTGGCGGCAGCTAACACTCTATTGTTATTACCAAAACCAGCAATCCTCTTGAACATTATTAGTAATTCTCGTTGTTTATATTTCCACTTATATTCTATATTAGATTTTTCACGTTCTCTTTATAGTTTGTATATAAGTATCTCTTGTAGGGGTGTAGACAAGGTACTTGGTTACACTTAGGACAAGAGCCTTGCACTAACTAATTTATTAAAGCATAGGTTATATAAAGATTAAAAAGGAAAGAGAGGAAACAAAGAGGTTACATCCTCCGGTAAACAAGCAACAGCGTTGTCAGGCTAAACTAAAACTAGTCAGTTGGAGGGGCGGTGCCGACGTCATCCTTCCGGTCACGTGTTATACATGAGTGGCAGCGCTGGTGTCCAACAAATCCCCTCCCGGATAAACTTCAGCTGGACGTTTATTCCGATAGTCCATCAGCGCTCTACAGTACTTTTCATGCTGGCTTCTAGCAAGAGGCTTGGTAAGGAAATCAGCAGGGTTCTCAGCACTCGGAGTGTAGAAAAGTTCGATTGCTTCTTCTGAGATCTTTTCTCGAACAAAATGGTACTTTACGGCAAAATGTCTAGTTTTCGATTTGTCGATGTAATTTTCCGCATGGGAAATTGCAGCTTGGTTGTCGCAGAATACTTTTGTTTCTCCACAAATCAAACTTGACATTTTCAGCTGTTCCATCAGATTCCGTACCCATGTGATGTCCTTTACAGCTGATGACAGCGCAATGTATTCCGATTCCATAGTACTCAAAGCGGTAACTGTTTGTTTGGTGCTTCTCCAAATTATTGGTGCTCCAGCTAAAATGATGAGATGTCCAGATACTCCTTTTCGGTCTACAATGTCTGAGGCCCAACTTGCATCCGAAAAGGCAATCAAAAGTTTGCCAGTGGATCTGTAAGTTATGCCAAAGTCCTTGGTGCTCTTCAGATAACGCAGCACGCGTTTCCCAGCTTCCCAGTGTTTTCCTGTGTAGTTATCACAGTATCTGGATAGGATCCCGACTGTGTAGGCGATGTCGGGCCTGGTTCTCTGAGAAAGGTATGACAGTCCTCCGATCAGTTCACGGTATGGAAACCGCTCATTGGAATTTCCATTTTTCCTTACACTCAGGTCAAGATTGGTTTCCATTGGAGTCAAGACACCTTTTGCATCCTGTAGTCTGAAACGTTGAAGCAGTTCTTCTATGTAGTTACTTTGAGAAAGAGTCATACTTCCATCTTCTGACTTCTTGAAGGATACTCCAAGCATATGAGAAATTGGTCCTAGATACTTCACTTCAAAACTGGAATTTAAGAGTTCTCTGCATTTGTTTCTCGCTGCTTGATTCTCTGAAATGGCAAAGATGTCATCCACATAGATTGAGAGAATGATCCTTCCTTCTTCAAGTTCAACTTCGTAGATGCTCGGATCAATTGGGTTACGTTGGAATCCTATTTCGTGAAGTTGTTTGGTTAAGAATTTATTCCAGCATCTTCCGCTCTGCCTCAGCTAACAATTTACGTCTGATGTTGGCACTGGTGAACTCTGACTCTGGTAAGTTACACATTGTTGATATAACATTATCCCAGTCCTCGGGCATTCCACAAAGAATTAGCATGCTTAGATCACCGTCTTCAATTTTATCCCCTACACCTGTGAGTTCACTCACTATTAGATTTATGCTACCCAAATAGGCATCCATGTTCGCATGTTTACAGAATTTCTGGGAGTACAACTTTCGACGCAGTTGGAGAATTCTGTGTTTGCTATCCCTGGGTGCATAAAGTCTTTGTAATTCATCCCAAACTTCTTTGGGGGAATTTAGATGTCTGATATGGTTTTGCTGCTCCTCACCAATAGAGAGACATATCTTTGCTAAAGCCTTATTCTGCCTCGTATTAAATTTGTTGATTAGACCAACATCCCCTCCCTCGGGTTTGACTTCGCCTGGGTCAACAATTGACCATAAGTCATTGTCCATCAGAATGAGCTTAATTTGGAAGCTCCATGAGGAATAGTTTAATCCATTTAGCTTGGTAATTTTCGTTAAACTTTCGTTAGCTTCCATTATAAGATGGCGTCTACTGAAGGGGGGGAGAGAGAACAAAAGAATAGGCTTACCGTTCAATGCTTCAGGCAGCTCCAATCAGTCTCATAATCTTTTCTTGTAGGGGTGTAGACAAGGTACTTGGTTACACTTAGGACAAGAGCCTTGCACTAACTAATTTATTAAAGCATAGGTTATATAAAGATTAAAAAGGAAAGAGAGGAAACAAAGAGGTTACATCCTCCGGTAAACAAGCAACAGCGTTGTCAGGCTAAACTAAAACTAGTCAGTTGGAGGGGCGGTGCCGACGTCATCCTTCCGGTCACGTGTTATACATGAGTGGCAGCGCTGGTGTCCAACAGTATCAAAAAGTAAATTTTGTTTTTACCTCATCCAAATAAGCTTCAATTAAGCAAGAATACATGCGTCATTTTTATGAATATCTTAAAAAAATAATGTTATGAATTAATTGGGGGGGAGGGGTTGTGAGGCAGATAAAAGGTGATAACTATTAAATGTATACAAAGCAATAACGCGCCATCTATATATAACAAATGAAAACAAAGACACGCGAGTGTTTCTTTTCAATAATAAATAAAACTTCTACCTATGAAAACTTTTTCATCGCAGAAAGAACAGTAGAAAGGTTTGATTTATTAGTGATAAGAAATATTCGCGTTTTAATGTCTTCATTTATTATATGTATGTTTCCCTGGAGGCTTATGTTTTCATTTTAATATGTATGTTTACTGGCGTTTTTAAAATGATGGGCTGTGGTCCACCACACAGAGATTTCTTCAGATACAACCCCGTGAGGGCCATGAACCTGCTGGTATTAACTCGAAACTGAATAGTAGAAACAGAAAAGAAAAAAAAAAGAAACAGAATAGTAATACAAGACATTCTATCGGCACTCCATCAAACAGAACTACTAGGTGAACAATCAACAATCTGCTTTATGGGAAACTCTCAGTTTTCTTTAGTTGTTATTCTCGCATGCTGATAATCATCTTCATATTCTGATTCAAAAGAGAGTGGATAATCATGCTAGGTAGACTCAATTTGACTTTATTGGTCTATGAGAATAAATCTTCTTCTTTTCTTCTTTCTTATCTCCACACTGGGTGAAGTAGATTGCGTCTGCCTTTGTCATTAAGACTGGGAACACTACTCAGTGGCAGGCCGACTTAGCTCCAAAATAAATGGCACCTCTGACATGAAGAACAGATGCCATGTGCAGCCGCTCCTAACATGGAGTACAAACGCTGCTCATCCTGTATCCTGGATTAGGAGCCCTTACAGGGTACTATCAGCCGGGCCAGCTGAACCCAGGTTTTTTAGTGAGCTTGTTACTGCTTCCCCTCCTCCTTTTTCATCCGGGCTTGGGACCGGCAAAGGCGGAGTTATGAGAATAAATAAAATCCAGAAGCATTTCTTCTAATATAGCAACATTTAAAGTTTAAATAGATTGATATATCTCTCAAAATTTGAGAGATATTATTATTCTTTTACATAGGTATTACAATACATGAAGTATATTGTTTATAGTCTCCTAGTTTATATCAATTTAGAAGTCGCGCGTTAAAGATTAAATACATTTGACAGGTTGATTATATTGTGCAGGTAATTGCCGACGTGAGAGTGGAAGATAAGCCAGATTCCAGATAAGATTCTAAAATAGAAATCATCAAGAATTGCGCTGAGTTGATACCAGTGCTTTTTACAATATTTATCCCGAGAGGTAGGAGGTCAAATAGCAACATTTTGGTATCAAATCAAATAGAGAGAGAACACACGCACAAAGCTTTATCAAGACCACCGGTCTTATACAAATTCACCACAGGAAGAAATAATAGATGGAACTCCTATTATAGAGAGGTTACACAAAATCTGTAAAAAATACTTGAAATCCTCAATAATTGCGCTATTGATTATATATGCCTAGAACGGGCATTCTTATTTAAGCCCAATTCTGGTGGGTCGCTAAAAACGTGTTTTACATTGAAGGATTTTTTAGGAAGTACAGGATGAAAGAAAATGATTTAGACAGTAATGGCGCTATTATTTCAGCGTGAATTCGGCCCCAGCGACCAGCACAGCGCGAGCTGTCAATGCACAGAGAGAAGGTCAACTCACCGTCAAGATAACAAACGCGGATTGCGGGTGGCGCGGAGTTATTTCCGTTTGTCAGAGGGCGCCACGAAAATCCCTCGGCGCGTGAGAGAACTTATTAATAGGCTGCGTGGTCTGGGGACGCCACCCGTCGGGAACATTGCAAAAGCACATTGTGGGTTCTAGACTGAGACGTTAAATATATTTTCATACTTTTATATAACAAGTATATTTTAATACTAATGATATTTTAACTTGTATATTTTAATTAATTAAACAACACTTCCCCAATATATAGAAAGTTTATAGCCCGTTCTATGATATCGAATATTGACATGAGGCCAACACCCCAGGATGATGCAACAATATATATAAGTTTATATAAAAAAGAAAAAAAAAACAGAAAAAAACAATATAACAATATAAAAACAATATAGGCATATCTTGACCGTTCACATGATCTTTTTAGATAACAGAGTGTCATCTAGTGTAACAAAAATTGTCAACAAATGTGAACAAATTTGACTCTGTCTCGCTAAAAAAAATCCGGCGACATAAAAGACTTTCCTTCCTTAAGTTTTGTCTATGATTGTATATATACTATTTACGCCATATGTGCTTCTTTCTTTTTTCTTTTTTTTAAATGAACGATTTGATACTGTCCTAACTGCATTGATAAAATATTGGGAGGACCTTGCTTGTAAGTGATGAATACTCTAAGAGGGTAATCTAGCAAAATCGCTGGAGGGTTCACCATTGATGAACCTGGTCTTTCAAATATTTTATCATTGCAGTAAGGATGGGGGGAGAGGTTTAAATAATTGCTTGTATTTTTAAAATTCTATATACATATTTTTTATTTTAAAGATTGAACAATCCATAATAATATATATAAATAAATATAAAGCATATATTGGATCTAAATTTATTAATTAACCAATATTTCTAAGGGCAAAACGCCTCTCTTTATCAAGGCTTTTCTTTGATTTAAACTAAATCACGTGGGTATGTATCCATAAACCATTATCTATCCTAGTAGACCATGCGCTAAAAAATATTCATATACCCGAATTTGACAAAGCATCCATTTTATACCAGAATATTAAAGAAAAGCACTGCAGATTATTTTTAGAAAGCTGGACCTCTATAAAAAATTCAGAAAGCATAAATAGGAAAATTGACATTCCAGAAATTTATAGAGAATTTATATTTTCCTAAATTATTTATTTGTTATTTTTATTTTATTATTTTTTTGTATATATTTATACTTGTAATATATTTTTATTTATATTTATTAACACGACATATTGAATCATAATCCTTACTTATTTTTATTTCTATAATATTTACCAGTCTCTTCATTTATTTCATCAAATAGTTATTTAATTATATAACTTTTTGATTATTATTATTAAATATAACCATTG
>CP092886.1:22941965-22962559 GCA_030710605.1 Cordylochernes scorpioides
ACTGTGGAAAAATATTATTAATCAAATAAAAATCAATTCGGAAATTATTTAAATTTAATCTCTCTTAAATAAATACGTTTTATTCAGGTAAATGTTCAAATATATAAAATTTCAAATACCGAACTATAAGTCCATTTTTAATTCATACCTTTTGTTACACTTAATCTAAAAAAATTAGTATATGGTTTTACTTTTAAATATTTTAAACGAATTATTGGAGTTATTGAAGAGAAATACTCAATAATTCCTAAGATTAACACTATATGAATAGACCAATAAATGTCAAGGTCAACTGATACTCTAAAAGAAAAAGAAAATATGTAGGTGCGCTTTAGCTTCTCAAAAATAGAAGAAATAATAGAAATATTTAAAATCTTCACGTAGTGAATAAAAATAAGTTTGTTAACTTCGAATCAATCTAATAAAATTTGATCAATTTTGTTGATGTATAAAATGTTGGCAATCAATTATGAAAACTAAAATAGAATATATTAAAAATAATAGAGATATATTAAAAATGAAAAAGGCATATCCTGACCGCTCACATGAACCTTTTAGATGGAAGAGCGCCATCTAGCGGAACAATATCAACTAAACGTGTTTTAAGCTTGTTCCATAATATATTTGGCCAACCCATTACGCCTCTGACATGAGGAACAGACGCCATGTGCAGTCGCTCCTAACATGGAATACGAACGCTGCTTATCCTGTATTCCTGGATTAGGAGCCCTTACAGGGTACTATTAGCCGGGCTAGCTGAGCCCAGGTTCTCTAGCGAGCTTGTTACTGCTCCCCCTCCTCCCTTTTCATCCGGGCTTGGCACCGGCAAAGGCGGAGTTATTTTTATCTTTTCGTTGCAATAAATTGAAGTTGAATGTTTTAATCAAATTCTATGATATCGCATCATTCTACTGCATTCCAAAAACATCTGTTTTCATTTGTGCGTTGGACAAGACACCACCATTATCATTTGGGCTGAATATAAAAAACCTGTCTTTTATGAGTAATAAAATTAATATGTTACAAAAATGAAGGTTAAAATATGAAATATATATTTTTATCCAAATGAAATTTACATCAAGAAAAATTGCAATAGCAATAGCATTAAAACTCAAATATTTTATACACGTTAACTTTAACCTTCATATAAATAATGTTTAAAATAACCTATATTTATACATATACAAACATAAAAACACTTTATAAAATTAAAAAGGCCGCAAAAAGTATCTTTTCAAGATCTTTTTAAGAATATGTGAATAATAAAATGTAAAATTTGTTTGTTCGGTATGAATGTCATATGTCATCTATTGACTAAAAATAAAACTATTTTTTTTCTTTGAACGGGTTTGCCATTGATGGGACAAGCGTTTTAAATATGCACTACTAACCATGGTAGGTACTGTGGAAAAAATTTATTAATAAAATAAAAATCAATTCGGAAATTATTTAAATTTAATCTCTCTTAAATAAATACGTTTTATTCAGGTAAATGTTCAAATATATAAAATTTCAAATACCGAACTATAAGTCCATTTTTAATTCATACCTTTTGTTACACTTAATCTAAAAAAATTAGTATATGGTTTTACTTTTAAATATTTTAAACGAATTATTGGAGTTATTGAAGAGAAATACTCAATAATTCCTAAGATTAACACTATATGAATAGACCAATAAATGTCAAGGTCAACTGATACTCTAAAAGAAAAAGAAAATATGTAGGTGCGCTTTAGCTTCTCAAAAATAGAAGAAATAATAGAAATATTTAAAATCTTCACGTAGTGAATAAAAATAAGTTTGTTAACTTCGAATCAATCTAATAAAATTTGATCAATTTTGTTGATGTATAAAATGTTGGCAATCAATTATGAAAACTAAAATAGAATATATTAAAAATAATAGAGATATATTAAAAATGAAAAAGGCATATCCTGACCGCTCACATGAACCTTTTAGATGGAAGAGCGCCATCTAGCGGAACAATATCAACTAAACGTGTTTTAAGCTTGTTCCATAATATATTTGGCCAACCCATTACGCCTCTGACATGAGGAACAGACGCCATGTGCAGTCGCTCCTAACATGGAATACGAACGCTGCTTATCCTGTATTCCTGGATTAGGAGCCCTTACAGGGTACTATTAGCCGGGCTAGCTGAGCCCAGGTTCTCTAGCGAGCTTGTTACTGCTCCCCCTCCTCCCTTTTCATCCGGGCTTGGCACCGGCAAAGGCGGAGTTATTTTTATCTTTTCGTTGCAATAAATTGAAGTTGAATGTTTTAATCAAATTCTATGATATCGCATCATTCTACTGCATTCCAAAAACATCTGTTTTCATTTGTGCGTTGGACAAGACACCACCATTATCATTTGGGCTGAATATAAAAAACCTGTCTTTTATGAGTAATAAAATTAATATGTTACAAAAATGAAGGTTAAAATATGAAATATATATTTTTATCCAAATGAAATTTACATCAAGAAAAATTGCAATAGCAATAGCATTAAAACTCAAATATTTTATACACGTTAACTTTAACCTTCATATAAATAATGTTTAAAATAACCTATATTTATACATATACAAACATAAAAACACTTTATAAAATTAAAAAGGCCGCAAAAAGTATCTTTTCAAGATCTTTTTAAGAATATGTGAATAATAAAATGTAAAATTTGTTTGTTCGGTATGAATGTCATATGTCATCTATTGACTAAAAATAAAACTATTTTTTTTCTTTGAACGGGTTTGCCATTGATGGGACAAGCGTTTTAAATATGCACTACTAACCATGGTAGGTACTGTGGAAAAAATTTATTAATAAAATAAAAATCAATTCGGAAATTATTTAAATTTAATCTATCTAAAATAAATAAGTTTTATTCAGGTAAATGTTCAAATCCCTATATATATAAAAGTCAGTGTATGTATGTATGTGGGTATCTATGTCGGCTATACACGTCCACAATACGTAACTAATCTGACTGAAATTTTAACAGTAAATAGAGTAGGATCTGGAAAAATCTATAGTGAAATTTTCAGGTCTCTATCCCGAATATTCTTCGGATTATTTGCAAATTGCGTTGCAAATTTGCCTTTTTGCTCGCAAGCAGCGCCTATAGCCGTGAAGATGGGAGGTAATATCAGCTGACCTAATGTACATGTAAAACGTGTTTTAACAGGACATAGAGAAAAATCTGGAAAATATATTTATCGGATTTTTAGCCAATAAAAAAATTAACAGGTTCTGGGCAAAAATAGTTGTTTTTTTAGTCAGAAAATGATGATGACAATATTGCTGTATCATGTTTGATTATCAGATACAAAATTATATGGGGAAAAAATCCAAAAAGCTGAGACCATGGGTGAAGCCAGTTCATTTTTAGTCTGCAGGAACAAAATTCTAACAGAAAAAAATTTATTCGAGCAGAAGACACAAAGCCAGATCATCTCTTTATAAATATATCGCTTCTCTGACACAAAGTTTGGAGTGGGACGTTTCACAAGAGTGACATCCACGGCGCCAATTTATAATTGTAACGAATAGTATTTGAATAAAAACATTTAATCGGGTAAAACCTGGGCGTTGCCCGGGTCATTCGGCTAGTATATAATATTTTCAAATTCCGAACTATAAGTCAATTTTTAATTCATACCTTTTGTTACACTTAATATAAAAAAATGAGTATATGGTTTTACTTTTAAATATTTTAAACGAATTATTGGAGGTATTGAAGAGAAATTCTCAATAATTCCTAAGATTAACACTCTATATAAATAGACCAATAAATGTCAAGGTCAACTGATACTCTAAAAGAAAATATGTAGGTGCGCTTTAGCTTCTTAAAAATAGAAGAAATAATAGAAATATTTAAAATCTTCACGTAGTGAATAAAAATAAGTTTGTTAACTTCGAATCAATCTAATAAAATTTGATCAATTTTGTTGATGTATAAAATGTTGGCAATCAATTTTGAAACCTAAAATAGAATATATTAAAAATAATAGAGATATATTAAAAATGAAAAAGGAATTTCCTGACCGCTCAAATGAACCTTTTAGATGGCAGAGCGCCATCTAGCGGAACAATATCAACTAAACGTGTTTTAAGCTTGTTCCATAATATATTTGGCCAACCCATTACGCCTCTGACATGAGGAACAGACGCCATGTGCAGTCGCTCCTAACATGGAATACAAACGCTGCTTATCCTGTATTCCTGGATTAGGAGCCCTTACAGGGTACTATTAGCCGGGCTAGCTGAGCCCAGGTTTTTTAGCGAGCTGGTTACTGCTCCCCCTCCTCCTTTTTCATCCGGGCTTGGCACCGGCAAAGGCGGAGTTATTTTTATCTTTTCGTTGCAATAAATTGAAGTTGAATGTTTTAATCAAATTCTATGATATCGAATCATTCTACTGCATTCCAAAAACATCTGTTATCATTTGTGCGTTGGACAAGACACCACAATCATCATTTGGGCTGAATATAAAAAACCTGTCTTCTATGCGTAATAAAATTAATATTTTACACATATAAATATACTGGCAATGCGCTTCTTTTAAATATCATCAATTAATTATCTCACAGACCTTACTGCAATGATATGAGTTATTGAAATTAATATGTTACAAAAAATGAAGGTTAAAATATGAAATCTATATTTTTATCCAAATAAAATTTACATCAAGAAAAATTGCAAAAGGCATAGTAGGGGATATATTTTTACACGTTAACTTCAACCTTTTAGATAAATAATGTTTAAAATAACCTATATTTATACATACACAAACATAAAAACACTTTATAAAATGAAAAAGGCCGCAAAAAGTATCTATTTAAGATCTTTATAAGAATATATAAATAATAAAATGTAAAATTTGTTTGTTTGGTATGAATGTCATATGTCATCTATTGACTAAAAATAAAACTTTTTTTTCCTTGAACGAGTTTGTCATTGATGGGACAAGCGTTTTCAATATGCACTACTAACCATGGTAGGTACTGTGGAAAAACATTATTAATCAAATAAAAATCAATTCGGAAATTATTTAAATTTAATCTATCTAAAATAAATACGTTTTATTCAGGTAAATGTTCAAATATATAAAATTTTCAAATTCCGAACTATAAGTCAATTTTTAATTCATACCTTTTGTTACACTTAATCTAAAAAAATAAGTATATGGTTTTACTTTTAAATATTTTAAACGAATTATTGAAGGTATTGAAGAGAAATACTCAATAATTCCTAAGATTAACACTATATAAATAGACCAATAAATGTCAAGGTCAACTGATACTCTAAAAGAAATTATGTAGGTGCGCTTTAGCTTCTCAAAAATAGAAGAAATAATAGAAATATTTAAAATCTTCACGTAGTGAATAAAAATAAGTTTGTTAACTTTGAATCAATTTTTTAAATAAAATTTGATCAATTTTGTTGATGTATAAAATTTGAAATGAAGGCGATAAAAACGTGGTGCTTTTCTTTTAATAGTAAAAAACAAGCTGTCTCGATTTCGAACAGTGTTACATCGGAGAAACCGGTCGATCTATCTGCACCAGATTATCTGAACACAGCCGCAACATACGCACCAACGACCGCAAGTCTCTCTTATGCCAACACATCACAGAATTTCACCACTCGTTCAATTTGGACAGCGCTGTATGCGTTTACAAGGGCGTCGGGAACAAGTATTAGCGCCTAGTCCTTGAATCTTTGGTCTCGCACTGCACGCCCAGTTTCAACCGAAATATCGACCTCCCACCCCAATACTCCGTGTTTTACCTCGCCAATCCCCCAGCTGAACTGTTTACCTACTTTATTTGGCTATCTTTCATGTCCATAGTTTTAAAATAATGCCAAGTTGTAACCTGAAGAAGGGCATTCTTGCCTGAAAGCTTGTTTTTTACTATTAAAAGAAAAGCACCACGTTTTTATCGCCTTCATTTCAAATATTATTGCGTGGCTACGTCATGTCTGATCCCAACTTTGAATACATTGCCTTTTATGATGTATAAAATGTTGACAATCAATTTTGAAAACTAAAATAGAATATATTAAAAATAATAGAGATATATTAAAAATGAAAAAGGCATATCCTGACCGCTCACATGAACCTTTTAGACGGAAGAGCGCCATCTAGCGGAACAATATCAACTAAACGTGTTTTAAGCTTGTTCCATAATATATTTGGCCAACCCATTACGCCTCTGACATGAGGAACAGACGCCATGTGCAGTCGCTCCTAACATGGAATACGAACGCTGCTTATCCTGTATTCCTGGATTAGGAGCCCTTACAGGGTACTATTAGCCGGGCTAGCTGAGCCCTGGTTTTTTAGCGAGCTTGTTACTGCTCCCCCTCCTCCTTTTTCATCCGGGTTTGGGACCGGCAAAGGCGGTTATTTTATCTTTTCGTTGCGATAAATTGAAATTGACTGTTTTAATCAAATTCTATAATATCGCATCAGTCGACTTCATTCCAAAAACATCTGTTATCATTTGTGCGTTGGACAAGACACCACCATCATAATTTGGGCTGAATATAAAAAACCTGTCTTTTATGCGTAATAAAATTAATATGTTACAAAAAATGAAGGTTAAAATATGAAATATATATTTTTATCCAAATAAAATTTACACCAAGAAAAATTGCAATAAGAATCTTATTAAGCAGAAATATTTTATACACATTAACTTTAACCTTCATATAAATAATGTTTAAAATAACCTATATTTATACATACACAAACATAAAAACACTTTATAAAATGAAAAAGGCCGCAAAAAGTATATTTTCAAGATCTTTTTAAGAATATGTGAATAATAAAATGTAAAATTTGTTTGTTCGGTATGAATGTCATATGCCATCTATTGACTAAAAATAAAACTTTTTTTTTTCCTTGAACGGGTTTGTCATTGATGGGACAAGCGTTTTAAATATGCACTACTAATCATGGTAGGTACTGTGGAAAAATGAATTATTAAACAAATAAAAATCGTTTTGAAAATAGAGTAATCCATAAATAAATATTTAAATATAAAAGGCATATATTGGATAAAAATATCATTTATTTTACCAATATTTCAGTTGGCTGAACATTTTAAAATGTTATAACACCTTGATAAAGGTTGGCGTTCATCCAACTGAAATATTGGTAAAATAAATGATATTTTGATCCAATATATGCCTTTTTAATTAAATAAAAATCAATTCAGAAATTATTTAAATTTAATCTATCTAAAATAAATACGTTTTATTCAGGTAAATGTTCAAATATATAATATTTTCAAATACCGAACTATAAGTCAATTTTTAATTCATACCTTTTGTTACACTTAATAAAAAAAATAAGTATATGGTTTTACTTTTAAATATTTAAACGAATTATTGAAGGCATTGAAGAGAAATACTCAATAATTCCTAAGATTAACACTAAATAAATAGACCAATAAATGTCAAGGTCAACTGATACTCTAAAAGAAAGAGAAAATATGTAGGTTCCCTTTAGCTTCTCAAAAATAGAAGAAATAATAGAAATATTTAAAATCTTCACGTAGTGAATGAAAATAAGTTTGTTAACTTTGAATCAATCTAATAAAATTTGATCAATTTTGTTGATGTATAAAATGTTGACAATCAATTTTGAAAACTAAAATAGAATATATTAAAAATAATAAAGATATATTAAAAATGAAAAAGGAATTTCCTGACCGCTCACATGAACCTTTTAGATGGCAGAGCGCCATCTAGCGGAACAATATCAACTAAACATGTTTTAAGCTTGTTCCATAATAAATTTGGCCAATCAATTACACCTCTGACATGAGGAACAGGCGCCATGTGCAGTCGCTCTTAACGTGGAATACAAATGCTGCTTATCCTGTATTCCTGGATTAGGAGCCCTTACAGGGTACTATTAGCCGGGCTAGCTGAGCCCAGGTTTTTTAGCGAGCTTGTTACTGCTCCCCTCCTCCTTTTTCATCCGGGCTTGGGACCGGCAAAGGCGGTTATTTTATCTTTTCGTTGCAATAAATTGAAGTCAACTGTTTTAATCAAATTCTATGATATCGCATCATTCTACTGCATTCCAAAAACATCTGTTATCATTTGTGCGTTGGACAAGACACCACCATCATCATTTGGGCTGAATATAAAAAACCTGTCTTTTATGCGTAATAAAATTAATATTTTACACATATAAATATACTGGCAATGCGCTTCTTTTAAATATCATCAATTAATTATCTCTACAGACCTTACTGCAATGATATGAGTTATTGAAATTAATATGTTACAAAAAATGAAGGTTAAAATATGAAATATATATTTTTATCCAAATAAAATTTACATCAAGAAAAATTGCAAGAAGAAATCGGGTCTATTTTTTACACGTTAACTTTAACCTTTTAGATAAATAATGTTTAAAATAACCTATATTTATACATACACAAACATAAAAACACTTTATAAAATGAAAAAGGCCGCAAAAAGTATCTATTTAAGATCTTTATAAGAATATATAAATAATAAAATGTAAAATTTGTTTGTTAGGTATGAATGTCATATGTCATCTATTGACTAAAAATAGAACTTTTTTTTCTTTGAACGGGTTTGTCATTGATGGGACAAGCGTTTTCAATATGCACTACTAACCATGGTAGGTACTGTGGAAAAACATTATTAATCAAATAAAAATCAATTCGGAAATTATTTAAATTTAATCTATCTAAAATAAATAAGTTTTATTCAGGTAAATGTTGAAATATATAAAATTTTTAAATACCGAACTATAAGTCAATTTTTAATTCATACCTTTTGTTACACTTAATCTAAAAAAATAAGTATATGGTTTTACTTTTAAATATTTTAAACGAATTATTGAAGGTATTGAAGAGAAATACTCAATAATTCCTAAGATTAACACTATATAAATAGACCAATAAATGTCAAGGTCAACTGATACTCTAAAAGAAATTATGTAGGTGCGCTTTAGCTTCTCAAAAATAGAAGAAATAATAGAAATATTTAAAATCTTCACGTAGTGAATAAAAATAAGTTTGTTAACTTTGAATCAATTTTTTAAATAAAATTTGATCAATTTTGTTGATGTATAAAATTTGAAATGAAGGCGATAAAAACGTGCTGCTTTTCTTTTAATAGTAAAAAACAAGCTGTCTCGATTGCGAACAGTGTTACATCGGAGAAACCGGTCGATCTATCTGCACCAGATTATCTGAACACAGCCGCAACATACGCACCAACGACCGCAAGTCTCTCTTATGCCAACACATCACAGAATTTCACCACTCGTTCAATTTGGACAGCGCTGTATGCGTTTACAAGGGCGTCGGGAACAAGTATCAGCGCCTAGTCCTTGAATCTTTGGTCTCGCACTGCACGCCCAGTTTCAACCGAAAAATCGACCTCCCACCCCAATACTCCGTGTTTTACCTCGCCAATCCCCCAGCTGAACTGTTTACCTACTTTATTTGGCTATCTTTCATGTCCATAGTTTTAAAATAATGCCAAGTTGTAACCTGAAGAAGGGCATTCTTGCCTGAAAGCTTGTTTTTTACTATTAAAAGCAAAGCACCACGTTTTTATCGCCTTCATTTCAAATATTATTGCGTGGCTACGTCATGTCTGATCCCAACTTTGAATACATTTCCTTTTATGATGTATAAAATGTTGACAATCAATTTTGAAAACTAAAATAGAATATATTAAAAATAATAGAGATATATTAAAAATGAAAAAGGCATATCCTGACCGCTCACATGAACCTTTTAGATGGAAGAGCGCCATCTAGCGGAACAATATCAACTAAACGTGTTTTAAGCTTGTTCCATAATATATTTGGCCAACCCATTACGCCTCTGACATGAGGAACAGACGCCATGTGCAGTCGCTCCTAACATGGAATACGAACGCTGCTTATCCTGTATTCCTGGATTAGGAGCCCTTACAGGGTACTATTAGCCGGGCTAGCTGAGCCCTGGTTTTTTAGCGAGCTTGTTACTGCTCCCCCTCCTCCTTTTTCATCCGGGTTTGGGACCGGCAAAGGCGGAGTTATTTTATCTTTTCGTTGCGATAAATTGAAATTGACTGTTTTAATCAAATTCTATAATATCGCATCAGTCGACTTCATTCCAAAAACATCTGTTATCATTTGTGCGTTGGACAAGACACCACCATCATCATTTGGGCTGAATATAAAAAACCTGTCTTTTATGCGTAATAAAATTAATATGTTACAAAAAATGAAGGTTAAAATATGAAATATATATTTTTATCCAAATAAAATTTACACCAAGAAAAATTGCAATAAGAATCTTCTTTAGCAGAAATATTTTATACGCATTAACTTTAATCTTTTAGATAAATAATGTTTAAAATAACCTATATTTATACATATACAAACATAAAAACACTTTATAAAATGAAAAAGGCCGCAAAAAGTATCTTTTTAAGATCTTTTTAAGAATATGTGAATAATAAAATGTAAAATTTGTTTGTCCGGTATGAATGTCATATGTCATCTATTGACTAAAAATAAAACTATTTTTTTCTTTGAACGGGTTTGTCATTGATGGGACAAGCGTTTTCAATATGCACTACTAACCATGGTAGGTACTGTGGAAAAAAAAATTAATAAAATAAAAATCAATTCGGAAATTATTTAAATTTAATCTATCTAAAATAAATAAGTTTTATTCAGGTAAATGTTCAAATATATAAAATTTTCAAATTCCGAACTATAAGTCAATTTTTAATTCATACCTTTTGTTACACTTAATCTAAAATAATGAGTATATGGTTTTACTTTTAAATATTTTAAACGAATTATTGAAGGTATTGAAGAGAAATACTCAAAAATTCCTAAGATTAACACTAAATAAATAGACCAATAAATGTCAAGGTCAACTGATACTCTAAAAGAAATTATGTAGGTGCGCTTTAGCTTCTCAAAAATAGAAGAAATAAAAGAAAAATTTAAAATCTCCACGTAGTGAATAAAAATAAGTTTGTTAACTTTGAATCAATTTTTTTAATAAAATTTGATCAATTTTTTTAATAAAATTTGATCAATTTTGTTGATGTATAAAATGTTGACAATCAATTTTGAAAACTAAAATAGAATATATTAAAAATAATAGAGATATATTAAAAATGAAAAAGGAATTTCCTGACCGCTCACATGAACCTTTTAGATGGCAGAGCGCCATCTAGCGGAACAAAATCAACTAAACGTGTTTTAAGCTTGTTCCATTATATATTTGGCCAACCCATTACGCCTCTGACATGAGGAACAGACGCCATGTGCAGTCGCTCCTAACATGGAATACAAACGCTGCTTATCCTGTATTCCTGGATTAGGAGCACTTACAGGGTACTATTAGCCGGGCTAGCTGAGCCCAGGTTTTTTAGCGAGCTTGTTACTGCTCCCCCTCCTCCTTTTTCATCCGGGCTTGGGACCGGCAAAAGCGGAGTTATTTTATCTTTTCGTTGCAATAAATTGAAGTTGAATGTTTTTAATCAAATTCTATGATATCGCATCATTCTACTGCATCCCAAAAACATCTGTTATCATTTGTGCGTTGGACAAGACACCACCATCATCATTTGGGCTGAATATAAAAAACTGTCTTTTATGCGTAATAAAATTGATATGTTACAAAAATGAAGGTTAAAATATGAAATATATATTTTTATCCAAATAAAATTTACATCAAGAAAAATTGCAATAGGAACGCGTTGTGCATATATTTTATACACCTTAACTTTAACCTTCAGATAAATAATGTTTAAAATAACCAATATTTATACATACACAAACATAAAAACACTTTATAAAATGAAAAAGGCCGCAAAAAGTATCTTTTCAAGATCTTTTTAAGAATATGTGAATAATAAAATGTAAAATTTGTTTGTTCGGTATGAATGTCATATGTCATCTATTGACTAAAAATAAAACTATTTTTTTCTTTGAACGGGTTTGCCATTGATGGGACAAGCGTTTTAAATATGCACTACTAACCATGGTAGGTACTGTGGAAAAAATTTATTAATCAAATAAAAATCAATTCGGAAATTATTTAAATTTAATCTATCTAAAATAAATAAGTTTTATTCAGGTAAATGTTCAAATCCCTATATATATAAAAGTCAGTGTATGTATGTATGTGGGTATCTATGTCGGCTATACACGTCCACAATACGTAACTAATCTGACTGAAATTTTAACAGTAAATAGAGTAGGATCTGGAAAAATCTATAGTGAAATTTTCAGGTCTCTATCCCGAATATTCTTCGGATTATTTGCAAATTGCGTTGCAAATTTGCCTTTTTGCTCGCAAGCAGCGCCTCTAGCCGTGAAGATGGGAGGTAATATCAGCTGACCTAATGTACATGTAAAACGTGTTTTAACAGGACATAGAGAAAAATCTGGAAAATATATTTATCGGATTTTTAACTAATAAAAAAATTAACAGGTTCTGGGCAAAAATAGTTGTTTTTTTAGTCAGAAAATGATGATGACAATATTGCTGTATCATGTTTGATTATCAGATACAAAATTATATGGGGAAAAAATCCAAAAGGCTGAGACCATGGGTGAAGCCAGTTCATTTTTAGTCTGCAGGAACAAAATTCTAACAGAAAAAAATTTATTCGAGCAGAAGACACAAAGCCAGATCATCTCTTTATAAATATATCGCATCTCTGACACAAAGTTTGGAGTGGGACGTTTCACAAGAGTGACATCCACGGCGCCAATTTATAATTGTAACGAATAGTATTTGAATAAAAACATTTAATCGGGTAAAACCTGAGCGTTGCCCGGGTCATTCGGCTAGTATATAATATTTTCAAATTCCGAACTATAAGTCAATTTTTAATTCATACCTTTTGTTACACTTAATATAAAAAAAATGAGTATATGGTTTTACTTTTAAATATTTTAAACGAATTATTGGAGGTATTGAAGAGAAATTCTCAATAATTCCTAAGATTAACACTATATAAATAGACCAATAAATGTCAAGGTCAACTGATACTCTAAAAGAAATTATGTAGGTGCGCTTTAGCTTCTCAAAAATAGAAGAAATAATAGAAAAATTTAATATCTTCACGTAGTGAATAAAAATAAGTTTGTTAACTTTGAATCAATCTAATAAAATTTGATCAATTTTGTTGATGTATAAAATGTTGACAATCAATTTTGAAAACTAAAATAGAATATATTAAAAATAATAGAGATATATTAAAAATGAAAAAGGCATATCCAGACCGCTCACATGAACCTTTTAGATGGCAGAGCGCCATCTAGCGGAACAAAATCAACTAAACGTGTTTTAAGCTTGTTCCATAATATATTTGGCCAACCCATTACGCCTCTGACATGAGGAACAGACGCCATGTGCAGTCGCTCCTAACATGAAATACAAACGCTGCTTATCCTGTATTCCTGGATTAGGAGCCCTTACAGGGTACTATTAGCCGGGCCTAGCTGAGCCCAGGTTTTTTAGCGAGCTTGTTACTGCTCCCCCTCCTCCTTTTTCATCCGGGCTTGGGACCGGCAAAGGCGGTTATTTTATCCTTTTCGTTGCAATAAATTAAGTCAACTGCTTTAATCAAATTCTATAATATCGCATCATTCTACTGCATTACAAAAACATTTGTCATCATTTGTGCGACGGACAAGACACCACCATCATCATTTGGGCTGAATATAAAAACCCTGTCTTCTATGCGTAATAAAATTAATATTTTACACATATAAATTTACTGGCAATGCGCCTCTTTTAAATATCATCAATTAATTATCTCTACAGACCTTACTGCAATGATATGAGTTATTGAAATTAATATGTTACAAAAAATGAAGGTTAAAATAAGAAATATATATTTTTATCCAAATAAAATTTACACCAAGAAAAATTGCAATAAGAATTTTCTTTAGCAGAATATTTTATACACATTAACTTTAATCTTTTAGATAAATAATGTTTAAAATAACCTATATTTATACATACACAAACATAAAAACACTTTATAAAATGAAAAAGGCCGCAAAAAAGTATCTTTTTACGATCTTTTTAAGAATATATAAATAATAAAATGTAAAATTTGTTTGTTCGGTATGAATGTCATATGTCATCTATTGACTAAAAATAAAACTATTTTTTTCCTTGAACGGGTTTGTCATTGATGGGACAAGCGTTTTCAATATGCACTACTAACCATGGTAGGTACTGTGGAAAAAATATTAATAAAATAAAAATCAATTCGGAAATTATTTAAATTTAATCTATCTAAAATAAATAAGTTTTATTCAGGTAAATGTTCAAATATATAAAATTTTCAAATTCCGAACTATAAGTCAATTTTTAATTCATACCTTTTGTTATACTTAATCTAAAAAAAAATAAGTATATGGTTTTACTTTTTTTCTTATTTTTAATATGTATAAAACATATAAGAAATTTAAACTAGACGCGTTTAATACTTTTTGGAATAAGGCAATTTTATTCTGATTTTACTGTAATGATAAAATGATATGAGTACCTGGCTCATCGGTGGTAAACGCTCCCAGCGGTTTCACCAGTTTATAATATCAGTAAGCTCAGTATAAAATTGTTTTATGCCAGAAAGAATCATACGCTCGCCAAAAATAGTTAAATATCGAAATAACAGATGGCGCACTAATGCATCAAATTAATAAATGGTATGTGAACTGTGGATATATATTACAACAACAACAAAAGCCTTTATTGAGGACCTCTCGTCCTATAAAGGATTCGCCAGTTGTTGTGGATATATATTATTTATCTATCAACCTTTCGGTGGTAGCAGGCCAACCTTTATCAAAGTGTAAAAGGTACAATTAACATATCTGTACGTTTTATCGTACCTTTTATACCTTGATGAAGTTTGGCGTGCCCCCAATCGAAATATCGGTTTATTAATAATTTTATATCTAATGTATTGTCAGGTAGAAAATAAGGAAAGATAAACTTCAGGATGACACACGACAATTTATTTATGGCAGAAACAAATTAAAATTTATAAAATACTAGAGAGGAAATGAGAGGTAAGTTTATGAAATAGGAAAATATAAATATGAAAATTAATAATTTTATATTTTCACTAAGGGCTGTAGAAAATTACTTTATTACTGAAAATACAACTGATAAGGAACCATAGAGATAATTTCCATCATTCTTGGTATCAAATAGAAAACCCCCAAAAAACAGACCCTCCAACTAAACAGAAGGGAATCGACACAGTTCGCCAGATGGAAATCTGGTCACCTGCGCCCTCTAGTCTATAAAGAGGGAGCCAAAAGCATCCCCATGTGAACTAGGTGCAAAACCGAAGAGGCCACGCCCCAAAATATATTAAATTGTATTGGAAAAGACAAAGGATCCCTGTACAGAGAACCAATCAGAGTTCTTGAACTTCTTTATGAGCACGACCTCCAATATCTTGTCCAATTTAGACTAATAAAAGGATAAGGAAAATAAACTTTATTTGTTTTATTGCAAATATAAACTGCCGTGCTATAAAAAGCTTAAATATCCGGATAACGTGGTAATGTCTCATATTTAAATTATTCTGAAAAGAATTGGACTTCCACCCCACATTGTAAGATACAGATTGGCATATAGGAACAGCCGTATTGTGTTTCCGACATTGTGCCTTGACACATAACATTTCCATAGGAAACCTTTCTATACTTACCGGGGGAATTGTGGCAGAAATGGCTGATAGATGAATAGACATCAGCGTTCTTCTATAATCATCCCAAAATATAAAATAAACGACAAAGGTTTTGTACACAAATAAAGTTATTAAAGAGAATTTAGGGAGCAGCACGAATACATATTGCTAAGACTGAAATGCATCGATAAATTCTTTTATTTAGAATTTAATTTATATTATGTTCTCTCTCCTATTTCAATGACGGTTATACCTACTATTTTATATTTAGGTTTCAATTAAAAAGGCACATATTGGATGAGATATATCATTTATTTTACCAATATTTCAGATGGCTGAACGCCAACCTTTTTCAAGGTATTGTGGCATATTAATGTGTGCATAACACATTAATATGTTATAATACGTTGAAAAAGGTTGACGTTCAGCCAACTGAAATATTGGTAAAATAAATGATATATCTGATCCAATATATGCCTTTTTAATTAAAGATTGATTTATGGATTGCTCTATTTTAAAAATATATAGGTTGATTAACATAGGCGAAGATACGTAGATGTGGTTTATATATTTCAGGTTTTACGATTTCTCTCTTAAACACCAATGCATTATTCAGATTGTTAGTTATTTAGTCAGCCGAAAGGAACTACTGGCGTGTGATACAATAAACCCTAAATCCAACTTATTTGGAATGTTTCCACGAACTCTCCGAGCGCAACAATATTAACTATAAATATTTTCAACCGTGGGCCATTTCTGTTAATTAGCAGATCAGTTTAAATTAAGAGCTCTCAGTAATTCTGGTAAATCCCCAAATCGCTTCTGAAAACTTTTGTTTCGACCATTATTAGAACCAATGATATGGAAATTTATTCTCCCAGAGAGAATTGACATTTTAATTGTTGAAAATATTTTAAACCAATATTCACGAATAAAATAAAATAAAAAAACGACCTTTATAGATATAACTACAATCATAAATGATAAAGGAATCCAATGTCAATTTCAATATAAAAATTGACAATTAAAAGTGATTTATTGGCATCTCAATTACATATGCGCACAGTATGCACAATTATTTTTACAATGGAATTATTTAGTGAGAAATTAACAAATAAATGCAATGTACAATAATAATGTACAAGAGGATCTGCTACCGCTGCAGAGTACGAGAGAATATTGCTAACGGGTCTCCAGCGACACATTTCTTTGCCGACGAAAAGCGTCAATCTCAAGATTCGTCAACGAGATAATGGGATGGTGTGGTCCTCGATACCAACGGGAAGATACAGGACTGCAGGTCCGGCGGCCGCCTTCTTCTTCTTTCTTATCTCCACTCAATCATATTAGAGTATCAAATTGTGACCTTTGATGTGGCTGTTTGACGGCGGCCGCCAATGATGAATACCTCTCGGATGCAGAACATCGATGCAGACTAGGAAAATTAACGCAAACTGGAAAAACCGACACAAGCTATAAATATTAACACGAGCTGGGGTAACATCAACACGAACTAGGAACATCTATGCAAACTAGGAACAACAACGCAAACTGTAAACAATGACACGAGCTAGAATGTTTAACACAAATGGGATAATATCAACACGAACTAGGAATATTAACACGAACCAGAAGCATCGATGCAAACTAGGAACAAAAACGCAAACTGGAAACAGGGACACGAACTAGAAATATTATCACGAGCTAGAGTAACACTAACACGAAATAGAAGCCTCAGCACGAAATAGGAACATTAACACAAACTACGGATATTACACGAACTAAGACGATTAACGTGAATTAGGAATATCAAAAAACGAACTATACGACATAGAGAACCTTAACAACGAACTAGAAAACCTTGACACGAACTCGAAAACCTTGACAACGAACTAGAAAACCTTGACACGAACTCGAAAAACCTTGACAACGAACTAGAAAACCTTGACACGAACTCGAACACCTTGACACGAACTCGAAAACCTTGACAACGAACTAGAAAACCTTGACACGAACTAGAAAACCTTGACACGAACTCGAAAACCTTGACAACGAACTAGAAAACCCTGACACGAACTCGAAAACCTTGACACGAACTCGAAAACCTTGACACGAACTCGAAACCTTGACACGAACTAGAAAACCTTGACACGAACTAGAAAACCTTGACAACGAACTAGAGAACCTTGACACGAACTTTAAAACCTTGACACGAACTAGAAACCCTTTACACGAATTATAAAACCTTGACACGAACTAGAAAACCTTGACAACGAACTAGAAAACCTTGAAACGAACTATAAAACCATAACACGAACTATAAAACCTTGACAACGAACTAGAAAACCTTGACACGAACTATAAAACCTTGACAACGAACTAGAAAACCTTGACACGAACTTTAAAACCTTGACACGAACTAGAAACCCTTTACACGAATTATAAAACCTTGACACGAACTAGAAAACCTTGACAACGAACTAGAAAACCTTGACACGAACTTTAAAACCTTGACACGAACTAGAAAACCTTTAAATGAACTATAAAACCTTGACACGAACTATAAAACCTTGACACGAACTCGAAAACCTTGACACGAACTAGAAAACCTTGACACGAACTAGAGAAATCAATATGAATTAGGTAGAAAGATATGAACTAGGCACATACCTTTTAACAAAAAAAAAACTCGACTCGAGCTAGCGAGAAGAGACATGAAAGAGAGCTCGACACCTGAATGCAGGTAATTAGCACTCATCCAGCTCTTACCCGTATCTTTTACCCCGCTTCTTTGGTACCCCTGTCACTTATCATGTTTGAATTAATTAAATTTTAATTAAATTTTTAAGTATTGCCTTTAACATTTCAAGTTGTTTTACCAGAAATGAAAGTTCAAAGGTCATTTACCTTTCTGTTGAAAAGAAGTGCAACGTGGGTCACTGGGTCAATGAAATGAATTTCGACTGCGAGGTAAGCACTGCCCTATAATGATATGAATTATTTTTATAATAATCTCGAATATGATTCGTAAACTTTTTCCAAAGGAGACCAATCAGAGCTCTCCGAATTGCGCATGCGCAAAGGGGAGGGCGCCGGTTGACTATAAAGTCCGCAGCGCTTCGGCCTCAGATCACTCGCTTCGGAGTCCTTGCCGCTGCGGCTTGCCAACAGTACGTATGATTATCTGTTGCATGCACCTGTGCTGCCTTTCTTGTTTCTCGGTGTGTAGACGTTACTGTGTAGTCCAGTTAGTTTAGATATTTCAGATCTTTAGTGAAATTTCAATATATTTTTATAAATTTATAGAATTAATATATAAAAGACGTTTATGTATAATATATGGAATAATTCGGTTCCATATATAAAAATATCATAATATTATTAATTTATGCTTTAAAAGCTTAGAGCCAAACTTTATGTCATAGAGAGAGCCAGTTTTAACATTACTAAATTGCAGGAGCTTGATTTGTATATCTCTAAAATAATTTTAGCAGCCCATACTAAACTATATTTAACTAGACACGGGCAAGGCCTCGCTGATGTGAAAATGGGCGTAGAGCCATTCGAGAATTACTAGTTATTACATTTCGGTTTACATTAAAATAGTGTGTATGTTCTTGTTTAAATATATTATTTGTACTTGCCATATATATATATATTATGTGTGTATGCTGTGTTTGTGTGCGTGTTTGTTGCAAGTAATCTACGTAGAAATAATTTTACATGAGTCTGAATGTCCTCAAAAACCATCGATTATAATATTCGTAAAATCTTAGATATACAGTTGCATCTTAATTTCTTGTACTAATGTGTAGAAATTCACATCTTAGTTGATTCTAAGACCCTTACTGCGTCTATTTGTATATTGAAAGTAAAAATAAATTTTTGAAATCTACACACAAAATAATATCTTTTCTTTCGGGATATTTAAAGTAATGTTTCTGTCGTGTTTAGGCCGTGGTAGAAGGGTATAACAATTAGGAAGCGGGGTTATATTTAAGAAAGGCCACATATTTAAGAATGTTAGGTTTAAAACTCTTATTTTAACAAAAAATATTTTAAAATCTCTCTATTCTCTTTAACGTTTGAGCATTACTCTCCATTAGAGAAAAGATGCCCCTGTTTTTGAGGTCTTATTTCGAGAATATTCGTACTCATAATTAAGACGCTGAATATCTTCCTGAGAGGTTTGAAGAATTCACTTAAGTGGTTGTTCTAAGACTGTTTAAAATTTGTGAAATGGTTGATATAATTGTTGGGAATTCGCCGGATAGTTGCGATAAAGCTGTTGAAAATTCACAAAAATTTGCATTAAAACTGTTGAAAATCGCTAAATAGTGAGGCTGAAATTGTTGAAAAATCCTTGAATATTCACGCATAGTTGAAAATTTGCTCAAAAACTGTTGAATATCTACCAAGTAGCTGCGCTAAATCTGTTAAGTGAGATATTTGAAATAAAACTCTTGGAAATTGAAGAAATAGTTACTTTAAACTACTGAGATTTTGTGGAAAATGTTTGTAAAAAAGATTGTTGAAATTTGCGGAATATATTAGATTAAGTATTTGAAAATTCGCGGAATTGTTGCGCTAAAACTGTTGAAAGTTTACTAAATTGTAGCACTAATATTTTTTAAAATTTGTTAAATAGTTGTGCTAAAACTGTTGAGAAAATTCGTGCAATACTCGTAATAAAATTAATGAATATTCACTCAAATATGGCTTTAAGAAAGATTCAATCATATTATGACAGTATTACCCGAATTTTCATCTTTTTTAGTAGGACTACTCCGTGAATTATTTAAAGCCTCTCGGCTAAATAATTACAACTATGCTTATAATATATGTAAATAAATATATTCCCTACC
>CP092886.1:22967852-23000244 GCA_030710605.1 Cordylochernes scorpioides
TAAATAACGAGAGAATTCAAAGACAAACTTCTTCTGTCAAACCGGAAAAATTGTCAATACCCACATGTGGGGGGTTGTGTGTCACAGGCAACTGACAGTGATACACGCCCGGGTTATTGTTATGGAATACAATAGCGTGGCAGCCATCTCCTCTTGGAGCGATAACCGAATCGCTCGGCGACTAGCAATGATAAGGCGTTTTCGAAGCTAACCAAATGTCTATTCTCATTATACAATTGATCACGTTCATACAATAATGGCACCTAGGAAAGTTAGGAAAGACTATCTCAAGGAAGATATGGAGATTTATTATAATCTAAACAATTAAACCTTATTTTACATCAAATATAATTAGATGAATGCACTGAAATAAGTTTGTTGAGTAGTCAATTATTGAAATTAGTGTTCTCCTTATAAAATAATAAATATTCTGTCGCTCCCCCCCTATAAAGTCCTACAGCTTGCATTCATGTTGCTTCTGATCTGGATAGGAGATGTTTTGTCAAGAAGTTTCACCTTCTCTTGATAGTTGATCCTTGTGAAATGAAATGATGACATCTACATATTTAAAGATTAAAAAGAATTTTGACCACTCAAGGGTGCATAAACGTTTGACATTTGCGGAAAATTGTTTGAATGGTTTTAAATTCTCTAAGAATGACCACACCGTAATTTGAAACCAATATTAAATATTTCAAATATACAGAGGAAAATTATTTGAATATATACTTAAAGAAACAAAAGGATAAATTATTAAATTTCAAAGTATTGATTTAACGCGACCTTAAACGGCCTTTATTAGCTCATTTTTCAAATAAAACTAAATTTTTCATATTTAGCCAGCCCTTGTTCTCCGGATTTGGGCTTGAAGAATTCCCTTTGAGAGAATAAACGTCAAATATTTCTATAAAAAGCCTTATTTCCATAACTTAATCTGATATTGTTAACTCATATATGGTTATGTATGCAGATTCTTCACATATCGATACTATATATAGCGTTATTTTCTCTCAATATGTTGTACCCGTCGAAGGGCGTGAAGCCCGAAAGCTTGTAGCCCATGCATTTTAATAAAAAAAAAAATTCTCTTCGTTTTATAACTATTTACAATTCTATAAGAGAAATTTTCATGATTCATGTTAAAGAAGATAAATAAAAATACTTTTCAACGTAACTGCAAATGCCACGAATCGCCCGAGCAATTATTTTTACTTCTTTGTCAAATAAGAGAAGAGACGGAAGCGTTTTTAGATTTTAGAAGGTTATACTTTGAATAAATTCTTAATAAGATTTTTATTTCAATTCCTAATGAATATATATAGCCTGGGTGTATGAATATAATGACCATACCTTTTATATCATGAGTGTGTTCATTAAGTATGTCTGGATTTATTGTCCATCCTGTATATATGATGAATGAGAATAGCCTGTGTGTGTCTAAATTTACTAACCATATATACCTTCTTGTATCCGATAAATAAGAATAGCCTGTGTGTGTCTAAATTTACTAACCATATATACCTTCTTGTATACGATAAATAAGAATAGCCTGTGTGTGTCTAAATTTACTAACCATATATACCTTCTTGTATCCGATAAATAAGAATAGCCTGTGTGTGTCTAAATTTACTAACCATATATACCTTCTTGTATCCGATAAATAAGAATAGCCTGTGTGTGTCTAAATTTACTAACCATATATACCTTCTTGTATCCGATAAATAAGAATAGCCTGTGTGTGTCTAAATTTACTAATCAAATATACCTTCTTGTATCCGATAAATAAGAATAGCCTGTGTGTGGCTAAATTTACTAACCATACATACCTTCTTGTATCCGTTAAATAAGAATAGCCTGTGTGTGTCTAAATTTACTAACCATATATACCTTATTCTTGATTTATCAAGAAATTGGGTTGACCAAATATCACGGAGCAAGCTAAATAAACGTTTAGTTCATTTTTGCTCCACTAGATGGCGCTCTGCCATCTAAAAAGCACATGTGCTCGTGGTCAGGAGATGCCTTCTTTATTTTTAATATACCTTATTGTATCCGATAAATAAAAATAGACTGTGTGTTACCAAATTTACTAACCATATATAACTTCTTCTTTATTAAAAATTAATTTCGGAAAATAAAAGATACTCATTGTGAGAATATAATTGTAATTTTAATACTTTATCACAATTTTATCATGGATAATACCTTCTTCTATCCGATAAATAAGAATAGCCTGTGTGTGTCTAAATTTACTAACCATATATACCTTCTTGTATCTGATAAATAAGAATAGCCTGTGTGTGGCTAAATTTACTAACCATATATACCTTCTTGTATCCGATAAATAAGAATAGCCAGTAGGAAGGAAATGGCGAGGTTCTATCTAAGTCCCCATAAGGCGCCAATAATTAATATTCACGGCCAGAAGTTTCCTCCTATGGGACCACCAGACAGGTGCGAACGTTCGTCAGAATTACTAATGGACCAACGTTCCTTCCTCCATGCGACTACGCACCAAGGTAACGGCGCTTCAAACTCACGTTTACGTATTCAGCTGATATGATAAAATGGCAGTGCGATTCTAATAACTACTACAAACCGGATTATTTTAAAGTTTATTGTTCTTTTTATAGAGTGTGCGGTTAATATTCACATATCGAGATTGGTTTTTTTTCTGGTTTATAATAAAGCATTAAGAAAAAATTCCTAAAGAGAGCTAATATTTTTCGTTTATGATGCAATAAACTAATTTGGTGCAAATGTGAAAAATGTATTTAAATATTACAAGATTATTTATTTTATATATTAATAAAGTAGAGACAATGTTGGTATAAAATTTAGTCAATTTATAAAATAATTGTAGCTTTATGACGAAGTATGGTTGAGGCTTGTTAGATTTGAGAGGCGTTAAAATTTACGTGACATTATTGTAAGCGCGAAGACTTTGAAATAGACGGCGCTAATATGTTCTAGTCGTTAAAGAGACGTGGCTTCAATAAGACGTTTTATTGTATATAGCAGTTAGCTGCCTCCTATTGATGATCTTATTGTACAATCGCGTTAGTTATTTTAATGATCAATCATGGTAATATAGACATCGTTATTGGCATTATCCTACATACCTTTTCTTTCTATAAAGAGCTGTAAGTTCTACCATGAGAATCAGGTGAAACCCAAATATAATAAAAAGCATTTCTAAACATCATATTATCGTATAAATATGTTTGTTGTAAATCTATCCGAGAAATATTTATTCAAGGGACTTATCAATTAATTGGACTCTTAGGTTCATGTGCTATAAATTAGAATAATGATCGATCTCTCTTAATTAAACTTTTTGAACCTTTTAAAACAATACTAAATCATATTTATTGAGGATATATTAAACGGAAAATCTCTGCTTCTTTTATCAACAAAAATAACGGATACCTATTTATTTGAAAATCATTTTTTAATTTGCCTCTCATAGAACAAGCTAGAGAAATAAATAAACATAGGAGGTATAACGCCCTTCATGCTAGTATTTAGCGAAAATAAATAACACCTGAAATCTCTTTAAAACCTTTGATTAATAAAATTACCGTTGAGAAAGCTATACAGAGAAACGAATTTCTCATCACTTGAACTAAATGTTTCTACAGTCTCAGAAGACTAGGTATTAGAGCCACACCATATAGAGAAAATGTAAACTAAGCTTATATGCACGGAAAGAGTTTGAACGCATCAGATGGAACCTTTTCATATATAGTTCTTCAATTTGATCTCTAATACTATGAAATATATGAATCTACAAAACTCCCATAATAGATCAAGTATGCCAATATATTACCAGCCAATATTTGAACGTCGTGAATGTAAGAGGTATTTTGATGTTATAGAAGAAGTTCCAAGGCCATGACGTTAATAAGGCCCCGAGTATAATTGCCGTGGGGCTATTACGGCATTGATCCGGGCTGATAATGAGATAGCCTCCTACACATAAGACATCATAATAATTGTGCGACTCGTTAAAGCGCCATCAGCAGGCGCCTCAGTCCTTGCCATAAAGGGCGCGCCTGCCAATAATAATAAACCTTTATGTGATGGTTATGTAAACAGAGTGATTATGAATGACTTTATTGCTCTTTAAATAAGAAGGTCGGTATTTTTTGGCATTTCCTAAAAACCATTCATTTTTATAGGTTTTTAATATACGAAGCATTAGTATTCATTCGTGGGGGCCAAACTCTTCAAGATTTTTTCTTGATCGAAAAAAATACAAAACACACTTATATCGATTATATTGTGTATAAGACATAACATTTCATGCGATATAATTGGATATCCCCAAGTTAATAAATTGGTTTCGTAAGTAGACTTAACCAACCACCACAGCTCTACAAGTGGTGGTGTCTTGTCCATGGTGCAGATTAGATCGGGCCGTGCACCCTGATCGCAATATCGGCCAACAAATCTGATTTTTGTGCTCCATGGAATGGGGAAGAGGGGTGCCATTGCCCCGTTAGTCAGCCACATTTCATAGTTCCCTGTTCACGGTTACCGTAGCGTCTCGGGGCTCACGGAGTCCACACCGTACTTCGCCCTACAGGGCAGTCCCTTACTTGTGCTGCTTCTTCCTCCCGCCACGCATAGGAGGAGCCATACAAGTACACACTAACATTGATTTGATTGGATATAAGGCATCAAAATACTCATTCCATATGATGAGATATTCTATCAAGTGAATATATTGGTGCATAGGCGTTCATACATGAACTTAAACCTTTCACCATTGCCCCACCTTAATACTCATTAGCATTGATAGATATCTCCCATCATCTCTGTGAATAATATCCTAATATATAGATTGTGAACCCTTATTGATGAACAGAAATAGAGACTGTACACAGAAAATTGAAATAATACCGGAATTAGTAATATAAACAATAAGTGGATTAACATCTTTCTCTAAATACAGAAGAACACAATGCCACCAATATAATATTTGTCAATACTCTGGTATACCCCATAGTCACATAAGGAAATGAACCCTAAACCCATATCAGAGCCATGAAAGAATGATATAATGTTTGTGTTATAATTCGGCGTATGGTGCTAAGTGTCTCGAATAATATGCAACGATAACCAATGTGAGTCTCTTGTATAGGCTAATTATCAATAGAGATTCATTCAGAACATCGAAGAGAGCTTCAAGATGGAGCTACTATGGTAATATCTTCAGAAAAGATCCATATTTCCTTTAAATCATCTCCATCCAATTTCCATTATTATCATAAAGGATGGAATATTTCGAAGAATTCATTGTTCAAGACATTTTGAAGATGAAATGAGAAGAAGAACTTGAATAAATAGGAATGAACGAATCAGACCAATCACGAAACTTGGTCTGAGACAGAGCGAAATGGGGGAAGTTCATCAGTAAAGTCACGAATATCCAGTAATGGAAAAACAAAGAAATTACTATTATTGAACCTGGCTAGAGTCAAACGTCGACCAGAATTCTAATGAAACCATTTTATTCCAAGTAAATAAATAAATTTTAAAATTTAGCTTGTCGCCTCACATCCCTGTTTACGAAATTTAGATTAAACTCTCTCTCTCTCTTATGAAGGAATAGAAGGAAGGTAAATATGGGATGGGCTTGGCAATCCTATATTCTAACGAAATATCTTCCCAACCTTTTTATCATATAAGTTATAATTTGTATTTGTTCTTCAAGATGAAAATCTGAGCTTGATGCAAAATTTTCAATGATTTATTGAGAAACACAAAAGCGTGCCATCTGAATATTTTTATTTTGAAAAAAATATATAAATAAATAAGGCGTAATAAATAGTTTAAAAATTCAAAAAAATCCAAATAATTTCACAAAAGTTCTACTAATCAAAAAATTTAAATTGAGTAACAAAATGAAGACTATACGAGGATATAGACTATATTGTAATATTGTAGCGGTATGATGGATCAAATTGGCAAAACTACTAGAAGGGTTAACTATTGATGAGCAGACCTTCTTAATTTTCAGAATTCCGTCTAGTGGTTGGTTAAATTTTATCTTTACAAAAACTAACTATAGCGGTAATAATGATTGAAATTTGACATATTTCACAAATAGCTAATGAAACCTTAATAAAACACCAATCTGTTCACATATTACGCGCTTCCACGATACACAATGATAATCGCGCAAACGGTTTTTAATATAAATACGCATTGAACAATATATATATATTATAAAACTATTTTAGAGGCGTAATATTCTTTTTTTTTTAAATAAAACAATTTCTACTCTCCTTATATATATATATAATATTTATATATATATAAATTCTTTCTCAAAATGAGTTTATTTTTATTTTAAAATGCTAGTTTTTAAGCTATAATCTCTCTATATATTTATAAATGTATGTAATTCTGCTGTCCTCAAAGCTTATATCCATAGTTCATCTAAAATACCAATTCAAAGAGTCTAGCATCAGTATCACTATAAAAGGAAGATCGAAAAATGCAATATAACAGCGGTATGATAGATTAAACTGGTGAAACCTCTGGGAGGGTTCACTACTGATGAGCCAGGCCCTCCATTTCATTTTTCCATTGCAGTGACGACAGTAGAAATTTTTATTTTTAAAAAGAACCATACGCGTCTATATTAGTTTCGATGTTTGATAAAATCTCTCTCTTCAACGGGCTTAATAAAAAAACATCGACTATATCTTATAAGAAATATTTACGAAAATATCCACGCTGCGCGCGTATTATTTGTAAATATTTCTTGTAAGATATAGTCGATGTTTTTTATTAAGCCCGATGAGAGAGAGAGAGAGAAAAGCGATTATCGTTTGAAAGAGATAGCATTTAAAAAAAAATACAAAATAAACTCATTTTTAGAAAGAAATTTTGTATTTTTAAACGTTTTCCACAATTATATCATGAATACACAATTTATATAGAGCATTATATTGTAACGTAGAAAATCAGGAAAGACAAACTTCAGGATGACACAGCAATTTATTTAAGACAAAAAATCAACATTTATAAGATACAAGTTAATCAATGAAGGAAGTTTCCAGAGAGATTAATAAAATATAAATAATATAAATATCAAAAATTAATAATCTGTACATAAAATATAATAATAACTTTGCAAGAATATATTAAGAAAATACTTTATAAAATAAATAATTTTGAAAAATTTTGGTGAATCCATATACAGTTAAACCTATCTATAGCACCCTCTCTAAAAAGCGCCTTCCTCTCTATAGCGCCCGATTTTAAACATTAAAATGTAAACATTTTACATTAAAAGTGACCCATCTATAGCACCCCCTCTCTATAGCACCCTATTTTGGTGAGTCCCAAGAGGGGGCACTATAGACAGGTTTAACTTTTCTTCAAATAAAAGACACCTCGGCCAGTAAATCTTTTTATTGTCTCGACGTTTCAACCAAAATCTTTTGTCCTCGTCAGGAGCGAACAAAAATTAAAACAATCGTCAAAGCGTTAGGAATTATTCTCAGAATAAATCTTCGTCAGAATAATTTCTAGCGCTTTGCCAAATGTTTTAAATTTTGTTCGCTCCTGACGAGGACAAAAGATTTTTGCCGAAACGTCGAGACAATAAAAAGATTTACTGGCCGAAGTGTCTTTTATTTGAAGAACTATGAATGCCGGCCAGGCAGCTTCCAACTTTAGGTATAACTGTATAACTATTTATATAAAATGAATATAATACGATATAATATAATGCGGCTTGTGATTGTAAAACGACATTTGAAAATTATCCCGCATGTGTTTCTTTTCAACGAAAAATCAAAACTTATTTTAAGGAGAAATAACGATTATTTCTAACCTTATGGATGAAGTATGAAAGGATGAATTGTGAAGAGTAATGATAAACGGAAAAATAAAAGTGTCCAGGGATGGGAATCGAACCCACAGTGTTCCGCTTACCGGGTAGATGCCATGTTCACTAGGCTACCCTGGGCATATTTTTCCGTTCGTAAATAATACATAAAGTAATTTATAATACAATATAATACTTATATATATAATACAATATAATACTTGTGTATAATGCGGCTTGTGATTGTTCAAATGTCGTTTTATAAAATGAATATATTGGGTGGTTTAAGAATAGCTATCTACCCATATTTGGATGGACAGCAAATACGTTATTATATCTTTTGTACCTTGATAAATATTACCCTGGTAACGACCTTATATAAAAAATTTCAAAATGATGTCAATATATATTTTTTTCAATAGAGCAATTCATAAGTAGATATTCAATTAATATGGCATATATTGGAGCAAAAATAATTTGTTTGTCAATGTTTCAGTTGGCTGAACACCAAATAAATTATTTTTGATTCAATATATGCTTTTTTAATTGGTATTACGATGCACTAGCGCGCCATCTGTTATCAAATTACGAAACTATCTTAGATGCGTAATATTCTTTTTAAAATAAAACAATTTCTACTGCCCTTACTGCAATGGAAAAATTAACTGGCGAAACCGCTGGGAGGGTTCACCACTGATGAGCCAGGCCCTCCCTTTAATTTTTCCATTACAGTAAGGGCAGTAGAAATTGTTTTATTTTAAAAAGAATATTACGCGTCTAAAATAGTTTCGTAATTTGATATATGGGCATATTCAGCTAAATAAAATAATATGATTCAATTCTCACACTTTAAAATAAATATTTATGAAGACGCTTTAGTAAAGTATTTTTAGAACAGGAAGGCATTGAACTCTAAAAAAAATCGATCTGGAAAAAAATTGGATCCAATTTGAGTTCTGGGGCAAAAACGAAGTTTTCTATTTATTGGGCCTTGTTCGCCAGTCTTCTTTCTGGCTGGTTCTTCTTATTCACTTTTCATTCTTCCGCCTAGAGGTATAGTCAGCGCCAAGGTCTTGTCTCAAAATGAAGCGAGTCTACCAAGCTAAACTACTGTGAAAACACCAGTCTCACACAGTTCCAAGTCAACATCCACTTTATTCTCAAACACACTATTTATACAATAAATTCATACACACGTGACCAGGCACTCGTGGTCAAATACAATAAAAACATATATACACAGAGTTATAATAAATTAAACTCTAACAGGCCTTTTGTTTATTTTATATTCAACGTGAAAGGTAGATAAATCAAATAAAGTCATTGGATATGCTTTTCTCTTAATTTATCAACCCGATCCCCATACAAATTCCCCTCTATATTATTTTACACACACCATATAGTTTGGCGCTCTCAAGCCCTTAAATATTTATTCCATGATTTTTATATAAGGAAGCCTCAACGACCAGCTTTTTTGGTCATTTATGTGAAGTTTACACCACGCTGGTGAGGGCCAACAGCCTGACACGCATACCAGGTTAGCATTTCTTGATCAATAAAGAAGCGATATATAAGGGACTAGACGGGTGACCCGGGCTTCGCCCCGGGATTGACCCGTGTGCATATCTACCCGAGTGATATATATTTAGATAAGATTTTTTAAAATAATTGTTTGTTATTAGCATTATCTATTTGTTTGCATCAGCATAATTTAATATAATATTTGATAGAGGGCGCTGTTCGTGAGCTAAGTAGAATAATTTGAATATATAGTTTTAATAATTGATTTATATATATTTTTAAATAGCCCTATCGTCTTCCCCGTATTTTTTTACCTATGTATAGAAATTTTGGTTTGAATTAGTGAACTACTGCGAATTTGTATACCGGACATACAAACAAACAAACATTCATTTATATATATATAGATAATAAAGGGAATTTGGGGAAAATATTCGACAGATGATGCAAGCAGTCAGCAACTTTAAGTTACATGATCAGGAGATACTATTTTTTAATTTATTCACCTAATCCAAGTATAATTTTACTTTTGTTATATTTTTACATTAGATATATATTATTGCTTCTATATGGATATATACTTTTGCTTTTATATAGATTAATGTTTTCGACATCATTTACCTGACTTAAGCACGCCATGCGAAATGGGGTCGGTGGAAGGGTGGTCTGAACCGTTGGTTTTCGGCTGATATGACCCAAGATCAAATCCCGCATTGGAGACTTTTTTTCTAAATAAAAATAAATGCTCCAATGGCCCCTAACCCCACCAGCGAGTGGAAGTAACCGAGCTCTGACACATTTGTAAGCATAAAGTCGAACTGCTTTTCACATGTTTAGACATGTGGTGTACTTACAGTAAAAGTAGCCGCCTACTTCTACCCACCATGATTATGATGGCCTGTACCACGTGTACTAGGGATAATAATAAAAGCATGAAAAAGTATCTTGTAAAAGATTGAACTTTACCAGCGTAGTTGAGAGTATTTTCTCCAAAAAATGATTCCGCAATATTGAGGTTTGAAATATATGTTGTAGACATATGTTCGCTAATATAAAATAAATATCACTGAATAATTCCGCCATTAACATACAGATGGCGCTAGGGTTTGAGCTTACTAATGTTTCTAGGCCTTTGTATTGTTATCATGTCTTTCAAGTGTAATAGCTATGATCAATTATAAAAGCATTTGTGTAATTTCTACAATTACAGAAACCTGCTTTATAGTTTCGTTCAATACAATCACAAAGAATAATCCTTAACATATAAGAAGTAAACGCATTAAAGCACGAATGTTTCTTTTCTCATATAACAAACTTCTACCTTCCTCAGACGGAATTTTCAGGAAGGCTTGGCTCATCAGTGATGAACTCCCAGCGGTTTCGCCAGTTTAATCTACCAGACCGCTTTTTATAGCTTTAATACTGTTTAAGACGATTCTGCATATATGTGCTGCACTGAAGGCTGGAATTTCAGAATCTCTCCTCAAAAAACAACTTCAAAAATTCTTTCTTGTAAATCAATAGTATAAAAACACCAATAAAATTTGAATAAGAACTTTATTTTTAATTTATAGTTTTTTAGAAAACACATGAAATATAAAATTATGTCTCTCTCTATTTTGAATTTATATTATTGTTTTATATATTTTTTAATTAAATATTTATTTATAGATTGCTCTATTTTCAAAATATATTTTTAATATTATACATAGTACACGTGGTACAGGCCAATGGTGGTGCAAATGCACCACATGCAGTTAGACCTTTGCACTTACAAAAGTACCTGAGCTCCGTTTAGTTATTTGCGATCTCACTAGCAGGGATGGACTTTTTCAAGAATCGAGGGCCATTGAAGCAATTTTGGCTTCAGAAATAAAAGGTGTCCGATACGGGATTCGATCCAGGGTAGTGGGTGTCGAAATATCGACATTTTATTAATAGTATATAACATAATAACATGTGAAAAAAATAGTACAAATGTGATATTGTACTGGTATAAGGTGAATAATTATGAAAAAAAGGCATCTCATTATCGTGCAACTGAAAGTTGCTGATGGCTTGCGCCATCTATATCGGAATAAATAAATAAAATTCATGATTTTTCAGGATGCCTTGAATGACCAATTTTTTGGTCGTTGAGGTACAGCTTGCACCACGCTGATGAGGGCCAACAGCCCGAAACGCGTCCGTGGTTAGATTTTCTTGATTAATCAAGAATGGGTATTTGGGCAATTCTGGAATAATTAAAAATCAAAGAGAATAGTTGATATTTATTCCGATAGATGGCGCAAGCCATCAACAACACTCAGTTGCACGATAAGGAGATGCCTTTTTTTCATAATAAAATGTATTTTTCAAATGTACTCTCTATATTTAATATATGCATTGTTCTATCTAAACGAATGAATTTTATAGCAGAGGATATATTTTTAGTTCTTTATCTATCCCCTTTATACAAATTAAAAATTATCATATGAATTCTTATAAATTATATATTTTCAAAGTATAAAGGAAAATTCTAATCCCTTGAGTTTAGTCAGAAGTTTATAAAACAATTCTCTCGATTCAGATTCAAATAGATTTGGGATAATTTAAATGTTAAACAACGCATCATAAGATCAAAGAATTACTTGAAGCGAATTCAAAATGTATTTGAATCGATTTATTATTGGCTCCATTACCCCGCTCAATGGGACGTATTTTATAATAAATCTATTCCGATAGTTTTAATAAATTATATCTCCTTTATCAATTATTGTTGCACATTTGTGCTCTTCACCCTTTATTTATCGGCGATTTGAGATAAATTTAAGGTATTTCATATTTTAAACATATAAAAGGAAAATATTTCATACGCTTCTTTAAAAAACTTCTTCTTACTGTTTTAACTGCTATATAAAATAATAGGAGGGTTTTAGATCCTCTCTCTCATGGCTGAATTTCCCCGAGTCTTTAACAATGAATTCTACCAAATATTCCACCTTCAGTGTAGAATATAAAAGCCGAAGAGTCCAATATACACTGGTGTCCAAAAAATAAGAAACTTTTGTTTTTTAATGATATGTTTTAAAATATACAACGCTAAAAGCTAAAAAGTAATTTAATTAGGTATTTTAAGTCGTAGAATTTATTTATCGCAACCATTCTATTTGGTAAAATTGAAAATATGCAAATTTTTGCTTGTCTTTATTAGTGTGCTATTTGGCGTGTCGTTTAACCCATCTAAGAATTGTCCAATTATAATTTTATTTAATCCTTAGTTAATTATGAGTTTATGAAAAATTTTAGCAGATGATTTAAAATGGAGAGCTGTTGGAAGAATGGAGGCAGGGCAATCACAAGTTGAAGTAGCAAAATGGCTAAATGTGAATAAATCTGTGGTCAGCAAAATATGGAAACAGTTCATTGAGAAAGGAACCATCAAAAGAAAAGAAGGTTCTGGTAGAAAAGAAAAACAGCTACCTCTGAAGACCGTTATCTGGTCGTAACTGCCAAGCGCCATAGGGAGATGACAGCTATTCAACTCTCTAATGAACTCTCAAGTGCTACTGGAACGAGAATTTCAAGACAAACTGTTTACCGAAGGCTTCACGAAGGTGCTCTTTATGCAAGACGACCAATGGTCTGTATCCCTTTAACCTCTGCTCACAGGAGAGCCCGCTTGAATTGGTGCTTGGAACATCACGCCTGGACTCATGATCAGTCGGCCAATGTTCTCTTCAGTGACGAGTCAAGATTTAGTTTAAACACAGATTCTCGACGAGTTTTCATCTGGAGGGAGCCGGGAACCCGCTATCATCCCAGTAACATCAGGGAAATAGACAGTTTTAGAGGGGGCAGTCTCTTAGTCTGGGCTGGCATCAGTTCTAGCAGACGCACACCCCTCCACATGTTTTCTGGGGGCACTTTAACTGCCCAAAGGTACAGGGACGAGATCCTTGAGCCCTATCTAAGACCTTATAGAGATCAAATTGGTCACAATTTAATTTTTATGGACGATAATGCTCGTCCGCATAGGGCTAGGCTAGTCAATGAATATCTCCAGAGTGAGAATATTCGAAGGATGGATTGGCCAGCCAGATCTCCGGACCTGAATCCAATAGAGCATGTGTGGGATGCTCTAGGGAGGCGTATTGGAGCTCGTCACCCCTCTCCAGAAACCTCGTTGAGCTTAGAACTGCTCTATTGGAGGAGTGTAGTTTACTACCCCTGGACCTCCTCCAAAGCCTGGTAAACAGTATGAGAGCTCGCTGTGAGACCTTGATAGCTGTTAGAGGTGATCATAATCCCTATTGATATCTTATTTCTTTAAGATCTGGAACCTTAGCTTTGGGTATGTTGGTAATAATTTGCATATTTCATAATTTCAAATATTTTTTTTTTATTTTCATATAGCTAGTCAAATTCTCCATAGTTTAAACTATATGTATACTAAATTTTATATTTGTTAATAAATTAGCTTTTGAGAAATTTCAATATTGGTTAAGTTTCTTATTTTTTGGACACCAGTGTAGTATTGAAGCTCTAAGAAGCGGTAGGATAGATTAAAAATTGGCGAAACTGTTGGAAGGGTTCACCACTGATGAGTCTAACCCTGCCGAAATCTTTGCATTGCAGTAAGGATAGTAGAAATCTGTTTTATGTCTAAAAGAAACATTCGTGCTTTAATGCTTACATTTATATATGGCACGTTATAGTCGTATACCATCTATAATATTTTATCTGTAAAAATGCATTGAGGGAGATAGAAGGGGAAATTGTTTGATTATGTATATATAAAGATAGCGCTATCAGAAGCCAATAGCATTTTAAAATATTTAACGTTCGTAAGATTTTCAAATATAGTATTTTTTATTTCCTAAACTACGTTTAAATTTCAATATTTCAAAGTAGATCCTGAGGCTGATATATGTGGATATGAGTGTCCTTGTTGTAGGAAAAGGTCGTAGGAAGAAGTGCAGAAAGGTTTTAGGGAAATGTTCTCTAGGAGCTTGTTGCGTGAGCTGGGATGCATTACTCTTGGTCTCGTCCACGACCCGATCAAGCTAAGTGCGAGGGTTTTCCTCATTGATAGCGTCACGCACCTGGCTAAGTCTCCGGTATTCTTGGGAAGCTTTTTCTTTAATTTTGTAGAAAAAAATATTTCTATAACACTTGGAATCCACAAAACACTGGTAACATTAATAAATATCTTTAATTGAAAAGGCATATATTGAATCAAAATATAATTTGAAAAAGTAAAAATAAATATCAGGTAAAAAGTTTCTTTTAATTTAAATTTGAAAGCTTTCGAGCAAATATACTGCTCTTCAACGGGCTAATACTCTATGTACAATCTCTAAATAATTATAATAAATAAGAGATTGTACATAGAATATCAGCCCGTTGAAGAGCAGTATATTTGCTCGAAAGCTTGCAAATTTAAATTAAAATAAACTTTTTACCTGATATTTATTTTTATTTTTTCAAATAATTTTTGGGTAACTATTGCTCACACAAAATATAATTTATTTACCAATATTTCAATTGGCTGAACGCCAACCTTTTTAATACATATTAATGTGTCAACAAAAAAGGCAATAAAGTTTTTTTTTATAAAAATAAATACTCTTTTAAATCGAATATATTTATCAAGAATAATTCACATTGAGTATCTCTACTTGGATAGTATTGTCCAAAATGATCTTAAACGATTGGTGAACGAATGGGACAAATTGGCTCCGATGTTTGTAGTGTTAACAGTGCCTCTCAAGATAAACTTAGCTGCGATGTTCATGGCACAAAATGCGCCTATGTAAAAATACCTGACAAGTCTTTCCAATTATTTAATGAAGGATTAATTTTAAAGATGCTGAAAAAGCCTCATAGAATTATATATATATATCGTTAAATATAATTCATCATAAAATAAGATGTTACGATATGAAGAGCGCCTCAAGCACATGCAAGGCCTAGTGAATATTTTTACCATAACAAGTTCCGCTACATTACAATAAATCTAAAATTTGATTGGCGTCTTAAAAAATATTGGAGTGAGCATTGAAGATTTAAATAAGTATAAAAATACCCAACTCTCTTTATCTAGCTTTACTGATAAAAAATACAAAAGTACACATTAACACAAAATCAAATTATAATATTTGAAAATATTTCAAGGACGTACTGTAGGTTTTATAAACAACAATAACAACAGAAAAACTCGATATCTTTTAAAAAGAGTTTACAAACGTGCTGTTTATTCAGAGGTTAAATAAAAAATCAATTTAACTTCAAGTTTGCAATTCAAATATTGGACGTTTGCCCAGGCGATGATGGTCGATGCATGCTTTTTCTCCCAACTCGAAACATCTTTTAAAATAGCAATTTGAAATCGATGCCATTGAAAATATTGATTGGAAGAAGCGGTCAAGTCTCTAGCCTGGTCTGCTTTAAATTCAAACCTTACAAGCCTTCAACGTCGGCGTTTAGTTTAGTTAATGTAATACAAACGTCAAAGGCTTGAGAAATAAAAGGTTATACAAGAAACTTAGCTCTGGAAACAGTATAGATTTTATTATAATATATTATAATTTATTTGAAAAAATAATCAAAAAATAGAAAATGCCCATGTGAGCGATCAGAATATGCATATTTATTTTTATATTATGATTATAATTTATGTAAATCGGATTATATTTAGTTGTAAGAATTTTTATTTTTAGAATCGGATAATGGTTTGGGCCAACAATGTATCAAAAGAGATCTTTTAGTATCAGCCACACAAAGAGAAACGGGAATTTATATTCTTGAATTTTAATCAATAGCACTCAACAAAGTAGAGAGATAATGGATCCTTCAAGATAGTTTCTGGAGACAATTCCTGGAAGGATTACATGGAGGGTATTAGAGAAGCTTTTAATTTAAATGGCCTCTTTATTTTCTGTTGAAATTGACCTTCATGAAATATATAGTAGTTTAGTGCACTGTAAATATTTAAATAGTGTTTATCTAACCTTGAAAAACATGTAATTGAATAACAAATAACAATTGCTTGAAACCTACTTCCATTTACATTATGCAATAATAGATTCACCGATTATAAATTTATTATTTATGTTTATCTGATAAAGAGAATGAGATTTGGAAGTCTACTCTCTCAACTAAATAAACGTACAGACGATAATATATTTATCAGAAGGTAACAGAACGCCTAAATTGAGGCAGTAATTCGACCTTTTATTTGTCAATGATATTGATGCGTGGGCCCATACGTCCTTTGTGTACACAAAGCATAAATGACTCAAATAAAGACTCGTGGGTTCATAGAAGGATGCAGAAAGAGTTTGCGCTTTATATACAAGTAGCCTTAACTAGAATATGTAACTATATACATGCACAGAGACTTTGCCTTTATCATCCTACTGTTTAGCTATCCCTTTACAGACCGGCTCTCTTCGGGCTTTCTTCCTTTCCTACAGACAACTTCAATAGCTACCTGCTAGTCTCCCACGGCCCCGGAGATGTTTCTAAGTGTTCATTTCTATACATCTTATACGTTGGGCCTAAGAAAAACTTCAAAATACTTGCCGGCACTCGCCAATCGTATAAGCTACTCACTTGAAGTGAGTCTATTGGCTTACTATGTCACCACTGTCACTAGACTATCTCGCCCCGACAATTTCATGGGTCTACCTGACATATTCTCGAGAGCTATGTGTAAAATAATTCAAAAGACAATTCACAACGTCGTTTCCAGGAAGATAATCTTGCTACTTTTATCTTATTTTATCATCATTTGATACGGTCGAGCAGTCTGTTCGAACGTTGTTGTTTTTTCTCTGTCGCTTTTGCCTAAAATAATTTTTTAGGATAACAAAGAATTTTAAGAAGTTGAATTTTAATTTATTCGTTAATATATTTCTCAGAATGTTATCACTAATAGTAATTTTGAAATATTCATATCCGATGTAAAAATATATTCAGAAAGATCACAGATTCTGTTTTTAGGTAGACTAGAAATATTGAATCATGTTAAATTTGAGGGCGAATCTTACAGGCGAAGACAAATTGATATGGTAAACCTAAGTTTTGAGTGACTTCCATTATAGACCAAGTTGACTAGATCTTATTTTAACCTATTAAACCTCTTTCCCGAGCCACGCTCGGGTTTACCTGCTTGCATTTTTGGTACACAATGAGCAGCCCTCGTTATGAATAAAGAAGCCGCTCTGAGTTATTCTAAGGCGAAATGGAAAGTAATATATTTATTCCGCGCTGCAATACAGTCTCGCCGATGGTGTTCTCACACGAAATGACCCACGCTGGTTATCATCGATAAATCGACAGCATAAACCTTTCAGCGACGCGGCGTCATCCAGGGTTCAGCATGATGGGCGAGATGAGAAGAGCTCCAGGGCTGCCGAAGTCTCTAATGCAGGCGCCGACCACAGGAGAAGGGAGATAAAGCAAAAGAATATATAAACCTTATTTGGTCTCTATTTATATATTTTTAGAGCACAAAGGTTATATATATATATATATGTTATATTAATAAAAAAATAGATTTTCTGTTTGTATATTTATTGTTATTTATATAGAATTAGTTGTTGCTTGATTTTAGTATCCATGAGTATTTTACGATATTGTTTTGCAGTCGTGCGAATAATAAAATAGTTTTGATCAGGGATTTATTTTATTGAACTAAAGGAATATATATATAAACATAATTTGGTGAAAGTACTACCTGACTTAAGGCTAGTAGAACGAGGAAAACAAAATAATATTTACATAATGTACAAACGTTTTGAGCCGGCCAGCGGGAAAAAAACAACGAGTTTTTATAGGGGAAGCATGACCTCTGACGGTCGATTTAACAGAGTATTTGGATCCATGAAATATAATTTCAAATAGAATAATATTTTAATATAACATATATATAACATAAAATGCGGGGGAATGGTGTTTATGTACCAAAAGACACCTCTACCTTCAAACAGGTTGGCTTTCGTCTGAAATGGCCAAAACTAGTGTTGTCACTCATTCTTTATCATCACTTTTGCGTTTTGTGTTGGGTTGATAAACAAAATGCATAGTTTTAATGTATTTTCAAAGATATAAATGTGTCTTCTGGTACACAAACACATAAAATATATATGTAAAAATTATTACCTCCTATTAAAAAGGTTAGCAAATATTTATAAGAAGTGGTTTTCAAACAAGAGTGGTGAGAAACCCTTATGTAGGGATCTACAGTTTATTATATATAGTATTGTATTTTGTTGTAAATTTCAAATACGTTTATTTATATAGGTATATTTTCTGGCAATTCTAGGAATTTTTGGCAAGGTCACAAGGCATTTATATTAGAAAGTAGAATGAGATGAAGTATTCCCTCAGTTGGATCTCCAAAGTGATTAAATGGAGCAGCAGCGGCAATGGACACGCGCTTTGAGCCGAAGTTAATTAAACCGCCAATGTGCCGAAGCGTTATTAGGCACGGGATTCCAAACAAGGCCGTAAAAGTGCGGACAAGCAAATGTTGTTTTGTAACAACCCCCAAACGACTTGTTAAGTAACGGCTCACAGCTGGCCGTGTTTATAAACACCCGCAATCAGCACCTCCCGATTCCACCTCCTGAAATACCTTCGGCCGCCATTCTGCCGATGTTCTAGATCTGAAACTTTCTTTGAGCCGTTAACACTTATTGGATAATGAAACCGAACAGATAGCGCCATCTTACATTGAAGAGAGTTATTAGACGCATATTCTTTCATCACCTAGAGGAAGAATTTCAACTATTACTAAACAGATGATTAAAACGTTAAGGATAACCCGGATCTTGTAAGGTAAAAAACTTTAAATACATAAATCGCCAATTCTTTTTTCCAACTACTTAAAATTTCGATAAAGTTCACTTATTCATATATACGATATGTAAAGATAATATTCTATTAGCGAATAAAGAATTTGGAATTATTTGTTTTTCAAGTTTCTTAAGCACGAAGAAAGTAAAAACTGAAACTTGACTCCTCACCTTTGGCCAACCATCGACTAGTGCCATCATTTTAATTTTATCTAGTATAGAATAAATTGTAAAAACCACTGGCCTGAATGTGTGACGCAAATTCACTTAAATTTTAAATTTTAAAAGAATATATTAGTTAAAACTATTATTACATTTACTTATTTTTAAATGAGGATAAAATATATATTAAAAACAAAATAATGAAAGAATATATATAGAAGGCAACGATATTTCTATAAAATCGTATAACTGGCTTTACTTTCGAGCCAAAAGATTTTCTGCGAGCCTCTCTCTAATCAAAAATATAGGTTTGTACATGTATGCTCGTGGGAAAGCTTTTGGATCTATAAAACTAGGTTCAGGATTTAATATATTTTACGTTAATGTTGGGATATTTATTCGTTCTATTCTCGGTTCAAAATCACATTAATAGGTACCGCTCAACAAGAGCAACCTAGTTCATGATAATTGAAACAGTGAATAATATGTGAAGGTTATTCACATATTAAACAAAATTTTAACGCGGGATTCAATCCCGGTTCATGACTGTCGGGAATCGAGGGTGTTACCCACTCGTCCGCTTTTCTATCCCCGTTTACATTAATCCAATATCATACCTTAAATGATCAGCCAGACTCATACAAACCATCCTATTTTCCATGTCAGAGTTTAAGTATTTAATAAAAGATATTTAAAAATGGAAGAATAAAATTCAGGTAGAAATTTTCTATTAATTTTGGTTGTGCAAGATTTCGAACAAATTTTCTGCTTTTCAACGGGAAAATACTTTTTTTTTTGTAAAATATCAAAAAGATGTTTTTAAAAAATAATTGAAATATAAAATTCTGGGTAACTATTGCCCATACAAATAAAAGATATATGAGAAGATGAGGGAGAAAATACTATGTCTGATGAGAGATTTGACTAAGTGGTATACAGTAAATTTGGAATATTCATAACTACAAGAATGTAAAAATATAGGAAGAGTATTCCACAAGAAAAGCCAGCGGAGATGCCAGCTTGGTTAGTAAATAAAAAGAAAACAATTGAGCCATTTCGATCGGCCTTCCAAGTATGGATTTATTGTTGCCCGGACGAGCTGATTGAATTTCACTGCCAATGTTAATATTGAACGAACCAATTTCTCCAGACTTTAGAATCGACTTGTGTTTAGTTTGTGACACTATTTTTCGACCTCATCAATATATTTAAAGTTATATCACTCTCATATTTTTATCTTATGAATTATTTATATCTCAAATATTTATCAATATCAGGACCCTTTTATAGTAAAACGACATTTTTGGATCAGGCGATTTTAGAGACCACGCTAGATTATCGATCATGTTCCAAGTATTCGCCTTTAGAGTGATATCCTAAATTGCAGTCTCAAATCCGACGATTCTCCAACGATGAAAATTTTATCAGAGATATTTCAAAATGGTGACCAATAAAATTGGTCTTAAACTCAGAATATTCTATGAGCTAGCTATAAATAGCTATCATTAAAGTTGTACGCCAACGGTGAAATTTCTATTATAGATATTTCTAAATAGGATACACTTCTTTATTATTATTTAATTATTGAAACAAGTATTCTTGTAACCACTCTATTTATTAGTTTATATTTTGGCATGCTTACATCAGACCCTAATGATGAACAGACGCTGAGAAAGCATGCCATCTTATAAAGAACCTTGTTGAAAATCTTCCGCTTAATAAATTGTGTTTGCACTTTTGCCATTATTGTGGAAGTAAAATTGTGTCGTAATTTCAATATCCTCAAATATTGATGGGTAACGCCAATCATTATGATAAAATCAATCATTAAATTTTGACAGCTTCAATATTAGGCTTCATTCTAAAGATAGAGATTGCCTGGCCGGCATCCATATTTCTATGAAAAATAGACACTTCAGAACAATTTTTAACGCCTTGCCAGATGCTTTATTTTTATTTACTTCTCCTGACGAAGACAAAATATTTTTGTCGAAACGTTGAGAAAAGTAGTAGTAATATGTTTGGGCTAAGTGCGGTTTCACTGTAGATAATTGTATATGCTCCTTAGTTTCATTTTTATAACCCTCTATGCATGTTCTAGGAAACCGAGTTAACCAAATAAAATAATAATATCGCTTTTATAGAACAAAATAGAAATTTATTTTAACTCTCTAGATATACAGAAAATTATATTAGATAAAATTCTTAAAATATTTTATTCGAGCGATAGTCACCCAGAAATATTGGAATAGGGAAACTAGCTTTTAGGGCAAAGAATTTTTTTATTTAAAATATTTTATAAAAAGTAGCGTTAAAAATATAATGATAAATTAAATTATATAAAATTGAATGTCTGTGTGTGTGTGTGTGTGTCTGTTTGTGTGTCCTCTATGGATTCAAAAACCATACATCCAATCGCCGTGTAATTTTGGGATATTATTAGGTGTATCTCCGGAAAGGTTTACGAAAAATAATTTCTTGAATATCTTTAATATCCTTAGAGTTATTTGCAGATTTGTAGCTTTAACTCGCAAGCAACGCCATCTTGCAACGGAGATCTGCCCCTCCCCCCCCCCACCGTCCGGCCGCCGGCCAGTTGGTTGGACATTCCAAGTTCCCACCGACCAATCAGAGGGATCAAGAGCCCCCTCCCCCCCCCCCCCGTCCGGCCGCCGGCCAATCACAATCGGAGTGATCAAGAGGTCCTGGCGCGCGGGGGGCGGGTGACCTCCGGGAACTACGTCCATCTTCCATAAACGACCATGATTTTATTCAACCTTATCGAGTATTTTTCAAGGGACCGGGAAAATATGTTCACTAGATAAAACGATGATTTTGTAATGTAGAAAATTAGGAAAGACAAAATTCAGGATGACACGGCACACAGGGACCGGGAAAAAATAATCACTTTATCGAGAGATTCACGACCATGACTTTATTCAACTTATCGAGTATTTTTCAAGGGACCGGGAAAATATGTTCACTAGATAAAACGATGATTTTGTAATGTAGAAAATTATGAAAGACAAAATTCAGGATGCCACGGCACACAGGGACCGGGAAAAAATGTTCACTTTATCGAGAGATTCAAATTTACGAGTTTCAAATTATCAATATATATATATATATTTTTATAAGTTTATAGAGAATTGTTTTACCAAATGTTCGTTAGACAAACCTTTACTCGTGTAAAACCTCGGGCGAAGCCGGGTACGTCCGCTAGTTAAATTATATTTCACTTTTTTATATGAATTCATGATTTTCTTCACTTTCAAAAATATTATTATCAACACAACGCGATATATCATATAACATTTATATATTTTTTTGTAAAAACATATATATTGTAACACAGTATTTATTAATTTTTAGTGTATTTTTATTAACAGAGTGGTCATTTTTTATGTTTATATTTTGCTACTCTGTAAATTTCCCTCGTGGCTTATCTTTTGTTTACCATTCTTAGTTTGTCCTTGCCTGAAATAAATTGTTGCCTCCTCCTGAAGTTTTTGTCTTCCCTAATTTTCAACGTGGCATTTTGGTGGAGATGCTGGGTAAGTTAGGGAAGACAAACTGAAGATCGCCGAGAAGAATTTGAAGCCATGGCTGCTGTGATCTGCATTTTCGGAGACTGCCTCCAGGATTCCACCGCCGTGCTAAAGCCAAGACTTCCCTCGAAGATGACGATGTCCCCTATAGACGATACGACGACAAAGCCGCTCTTCACGCCGTAAAAAAAGGACACAAAGGTACTAGGGACAAAGTTCCAAGACTTCGATGGAATCCTTGGCAGAAGCACGTCAGATCTATGTCAGTATCTACAATAATTGCTAGCTGTGGGCCACAGCTCCCATAGGGAAGAAGCTATGTAACACAGTATTTATTAATTTTAGTATTTTTTATTAACAGAGTGGTCATTTTATCCTTGCTTGAAATAAATTGTTGTCTCCTCCTGAAGGTTTTGTCTTCCCTAAATTTCCACGTGGCAATATTATATGTGGTAGAACAGTAAAATATATATCTAAAGGCTTTAATTAATTGTTTTGACACCAAATACAGTTAAACCTGTCTATAGCGCTCCCTCTAAATAGCGCCTTCCTCTCTATAACGCCCGATTTTAAGCATTAAAATGTAAACATTTTACATTAAAAGTGACCTGTTTATAGCACCTCCTCTCTATAGTACCCTATTTTGGTGAGTCCCAAGAAGGGGCGCTATAGACAGGTTTAACTGTATAGCCGTCCTATATTATTTTTCTCATATGTAAATATATCTTAAAAAACGGAATCCTATTTAAGGCCTATTGCCATCATGTATCATTACCAGTTGAAGGGCGTGACTGCCCGAAAGCTCGTGTAGTCGATTATTAAAAATTATTTTCTCCTAACGCTTTATTCTATAGTATTTAAAAAAATTAAGAAAGTTTTTTAACGATTATTTAAAGAATGACAATTTTGTCTGTGAGTGTTTTTTTCAAATATATTATAAATTTACTTAAGCGATTCCATTCATTGCTCCATTTAGATGACCAAATCATTCTGTAAAAAGGTATGAATAGGTATTCAGAGGTATCTAAACAATTATTTTATGTCAGACTATTCGGTTTAAAACAAATATTTCATAAACTTGAGGAATTGGTTATTCAGATTTCGGTTTATAAATAATTTTAGCTATCTTGAAGATAGAGTCTGAAATTCATAGTTCTTTTCAAAATAAGAGAAACTTCGGTCACAGAGATGTTTTTTATTTCAAGAAGTATTTTGAGAATATATATGTTTAGAATTATGCGAATCCTGCTTCTTTTATTATCTGTTCAACCTCTCTCTATATAAAGCTGACTATAAATTCAACCAGACCTATATTAGCGCAACAAACTAATGACTGGAAATTAAACTGGCGAAAACGCTGGAAGGATTGTCACTAATGAGAGGAATTCTCTTATTTTAAATTTGTCCTTATTTAAGATTTTCTTTTCACATGTTTGTGTCAATAGTTCCGATTACAATTAAAACCGAGGTCACAAAATTCATTATATTAAATTAAATTAATATTGCATTATCTCGTTTGAAAATAATTTGAAATTTGATATTTACTAAAATTGAAATGCAAACTCTATGGCGAATATGTTTACCTTTCATAAACATAAATAATAGTTTAAGAAAAAGGCATATCCTTATCGTGCAACTGAAATTTGCTATAAATATCAAATGGCGCAAGCCGTCAGCAAATTTCAGTTGCACGATAAGAAGATGTATTTTTATTAATTGATTCACCTTATCTCAGTACAATTTCACATTTGTACTATTCATTCACAAATAATAGTACCAAACAAATATTGCCTCACTATGCAGTGATCGACTCGATAAAGGTTGCCTAAGCAGCAGCAAGTGTTAAACCCGAGGGTTCGTCTGATCCGTTAGGTCATTGTTATTTAGGGACCTGACGGATTAGATATAGGGAGATCCGCTTTGATCCGCTCAGAGCCTTTTGTAGCCAAGGGAGCACTTAAACTGAACGTGGAACCAAGATTAAAATTTACATGCTCCATATGTTATATATAGTTTTATCTTAAGCAGAATAAACATGTGTATGACATGTTCTATTGATTACTGTATGATTGTAAGCTTAGTATTTATTGACCACAAAACTTAAGGATATTTACAATAAAGAAATCGAATTTCATATAGAAATTAAAGGGATTAAACTGTCCGTATATAAAACAATAAATATTCACTTCAATCTTTCTTTTTTTTTCCTACGTTCCGATTGTCTGATGTGACTATTTAATCATATATATAAACCCAACCTGCCATAATATTTTAAAAATTAAGTTTTCATTGTTGTGGAATCAATGAATTGAGGCCGCAGAAAGTATCAATATACCGCAAATCGTTTTACATTATTTTTAACGAGGAGATTTTTATTTATGAGTTTATTATACCCTTCCAAAAAACATACCGCTTTATTCCAATCTTCTCAAATTTTATTACGAATCGTTAAGGATGTAAGGGTGTAAGGATGTGGAGAAATTAATAGCTACATAAGTATATATTTATTTTCTATATCTAGGCGTTCATTTATCTATCGTTTGAAATGCATTTTTGGATTAAATATACCTGAACTCAATGCTCAATAAGTATAAACAAAACTATATTAAAATAATAGTATATTATATTAGTGTATAATAAGCTTTTTTTTCTAAACTATTGAGAACTCATTTAAGTTCGTTAAACCTAGAATCATCTGTAATAATAATTTACTATTTTCAATAATCATGCAGATAGTGGACATTGCTGCTGCTGTGATAGAGATGCATGGAGACATCTGAGGCTCTTCATTGGACACGACAACAACAACAATAATCATGCGGCCATCATGCACCTGCAACTACAAAACACATTATTGACTGTATTGACTCGTCGCATGATGAGCTCTACTCATCCCCAGCAGACACCATTAAAAGTCTCAAGCTTTACAAGCTTGATACCCTAATATGATTGAGTGGAGATAAGAAAAAAGAAGAAGAATAATAATCATGCGAACATTATAAGCACGATGCATTAGCGCTCCATCTGTTATAGGAAATTTGATTATTTATTCCGCGTATATGATTCTTTTAAATAAAACAATTTTGCTACTACCCTTACTACAATGATAAAACTAATGGAACGGTCTGACTCATCATATCATATCATATCATCATATATCACAGTGATAGGTTCATTAGGAAAGCTATTGGAGGAATGGAGCCGTAGTAGCGTGGCTCTAGGAAGGAAAGCTACCACCAAGTATCCGAGAGGGTGTTATGGATTCAGGATTTTAACCGATTTGAGAAAATACTAAAATGATCGTAGGAAATAGACGAGCTATAGATGTGAAAATCCACCCGGAGAGTGGCGCTGTAAAATAAATGCTGCCACCAAGTAACCGGGAGGGTGTTATGATTGTAGGATTATAATCAATATGCGCAATGATTCAAAAATGGTAGGAAACAGATGAACTGAAGAAGTTGAAAAGTGTCGAGAGCGTGTGACTGAAATAATTCTGCCGACAAGTAAGCTGGAAGATGTTATGGATGCAAAATTATAATAAACTTGTGTAAATATTAAAATAAACGTAGAAATAAGACGAGCTGAAGATGTAAGAATCCGCCGGGAGCGGGGCGCTGAGAAAGAAATGCTTCTGACAAGTAACCGGGAGGATTATATGGATGCAGACTTGTAATCAACTTGTATAAATATTAAAATAAATGAAGGAAACAGAAGCTCAAGAAGTCGGAAAGTGTCGCGAGCGTGGCGCTAAGAAGGAGATTCTGTCTCCATGTAACCGGGAGGATGTTACGGAGGCAAGGATTGTAACCAGCCCGGGTCGATGCGGGGATTCGATCCAGTGGCTGGTTCAACACCCTTTCCTCCAACAGCTGAGAGGCTTCTTCCCTCCCGGGCTGGAAGAAACTGCCAACTGTGCTCCGTCCGTTACACAGCGCGTCAAATATATAACGTCCATTTCATCTTGTGTGTTGAACGATGTTTTTCAATGTTGTGTTTTAGCTCTAAACCAGATTAAATTCCTATTTATTCTTCTAAATAACCTCTACAGAGGTTAATGACTTTGAGAAATCATTTAACGCTATCAAATGCTTGAAGCATGCTTGATACATAAAATTAAGAAAGAAACTATCCCTTAGGCATAAACGCAATTTCAATGTGCAATTCGGAGATTTTATTTGCATTCTCTATCCCGTATGTTTATAAACATTTTCAACAAAAACGAAGAATGGTTTAATAAAAATGTATAGGTTGGAAATTAGCAAATGATACTAAGAATATTTAAAAAAACGTTCTTCACTGATATATAATTTAATAAAGTAAATAATGCTTCTGTAAGTTCGCCACATGTCTACACATGTGAAAAGCAGTTCGACTTTGCACTTAAAAATGTGCCAGAACCCCGTTTGGTTACTTGCACTCGCTGGTGGGGTTGGAGTTTTGCAAGAATTGGGGGCCATTAGAGCATTTTCTTTTAGACAGAAAAAAAGTGCCCAATGCGGGAATCGACCCAGGGTCGTAGCGGTCGAAAACCAACGATTTAGACCATCCTTCCACCGAGCCCCCATTTTATTTTTTCAAGCTTTCAGACTTTTTGGGCGTTTAGATTAGCTAATGTGACACTTCCGTCGAAGGGCTGATAAGTCCGAAAGAGGTTTAGAAAATAAAAGGTTATACAAGAAACCTAGGCCTGGAAAAGCATTGTTTATTTTATTAAACAATAAACTATATTTATTAAAAATGCATAATATGTTTACTCTAATTCCATATTTTATCTCTTATTCTATCTCTCTTTCCTTTTAGAACGAGTCTAATAAAACCTGGAATATATAAAAGATCAATTTTTATGGCATTATACCATGGACTAGGAGACTAAGCAATGGAGATATCCTAAGATGATCGTAGAGAGACATGACCTACTGGATACGATTGAAAGGAGAATAACCAGCATGTTTGTCTGAAATCCGGATTGTTTAGAGCTAATGCTGTAGAGATGTATAGGAGAATAACATGGAAGCCCGAATATGGAATTCATGGACATTTAGAGAGAACAAACTCTATATCTCTATATATATAAAAGTCAATTCCTGTCTGTCTGTCTGTTTCGCGATAAACTCAAAAACTACTGAACCAATTGGTTCCAAATTTTGCATGTCGCTTTTTATAAACCTGAGGAAAATTTTTGGCTACATTTTGCTTATTATTTTTGGCTATTTCTTTTTTTAATTTGAAGAACTATTTTTTTTACGCGGACTAATCCGGAATGGAATGAATACCTAAATATGGCCATTTTTTTAAAAGCATCGGTGGCTTAGTGGTAAAATGCTCGCCTGCCACGCGGGCGCCCGGGTTCGATTCCCGGCCGATGCATTTTTTTTTTTACAATTTTTAAAACTAATTTATAAAAAATATAATATAAATATATACTATTATATCAACTATATGAATTAAATCAAATACCTAAACACTAATCTCTATATACATATAAAAGTCAATTTCTGTCTGTCTGTCTGTCTGTCTGTTTCGCAATAAACTCAAAAACTACTGAACCAATTGGTACCAAATTTTGCATGTCGCTTTTTATAAACCTGAGGAAAATTTTTGGATACAATTTGCTTAGTATTTTTGGCTATTTCTTTTTTTCATTTGAAGAACTTTTTTTTTTACGCGGAGTAATCCGGAATGGAATGAATACCCAAATATGGCCATTTTGTATACGCATCGGTGGCTCAGTGGTAGAATGCTCGCCTGCCACGCGGGCGGCCCGGGTTCGATTCCACCCCGATGCATTTTTTTTAAACAATTTTTAAAACTCATTTATATTATATCTTCTATATATATAAAAATGAATGTTTGTATGTTTGTTTGTTTGTTTGTTTGTTGGTTTGTATGTCCGGTATACAAATTCGCAGTAGTTCACTAATTCAAACCAAAATTTCCATACATAGGTAAAAAAAATACGAGGAAAACGATAGACTATTTTAAATTATATATAAATTAAATATTAAAAGTATATATTCAAATTATTCTACTTAGCTCACGAACAGCGCCCTCTATCAAGGTTATAAATACGTTTAAAATCGAAATCTTCTCAAAATTTTATTAATAATAGTTCGCTTAATAATTAGAATACCTGATCTAAATCGAAATATTTATAGACGCTCGCTCGATTTGAAGATTTACATCGTAACTAATCTGACTGTAAAGTTTGGAGCGGGACGTTTCACAAGAGTGACATCCACGGCGCCAATTTATAATTGTAACGAATAGTGTTTGAATAAAACATTTAATCGGGTAAACCCGGGCGTTGCCCGGGTCATTCGTCTAGTATATATATAAGAATTGATTTAAAGACTATCCCTAAAAGGAAGCTCTAAAGGATCAGGAATATTGCCCACTATAAGTTAAGAAAATTAGGTAAAATTACTGAAATGTTTAAATTTATAATATCAATATATATGAAATTTATAATACAACATCGATCATTCTCGAAATATTGTTCGAATTAAAAATAGTTTATTAATATAATAGATATAAATATATTTAATAAACACTTTTTTTTTCGCGTGATTTTATACAAAAATAACTTTTACACTAGGGTTTAGGTCTTCAGGATAACAGATAATCTGTCAAGTCCCCCAAAGGCTTAGACAGGTGCTTCAGGACCTCCTTTAAAAGGAGCGATATGTTGTTTTATTTTTTATTTTATAAAGAAGTTTAACTCTATCTTAGGATTATTTTTTCATCCACATGGATTTCGAGCAAACCTTTTAGGGGAAATAAAAAAGGTTGTGAGGAACCATCTTCAAACCACGTTTAACCTAATTTATCAAGTTTCGAAACTTCTTTTTCTATTTTTCAAGGTTCTCCCATTGAGAGGATTTGATCATAACTATCTACAGCGATATCAATTTCAAACTAAGTGTGATTAAATGTGTGCTTCTGGTTATTTCTCTTCCTCTAATCTAGTTCAATTTAGACTTATTTTGAATCTACCGAATTCCAGGAAAACAACTGAACATCTTAAGACTAGAACAAAACATTGGTACACCTTCTATTGCGGAGAGACTAAAACGTGCTGACGTCACTACGCCAGCTGCAAATGTTCCGGTTCGGTGATCCCATTGTTCGATTCGGCGCATTAGTGAGACCTGAAATTTTAATAACATCCCCGGGTTTGTTAGCGACACCATTGTCACAAGATATGACAGGACTACCAAGGATTCGAAACAATGTCAATTTACTTTCTACTGCAGGCGCATATTTCCTTTCAAACTTTCCAAGAAGTAAGTTCCAAATGTCATTCCAAGAAAACAAAAGGATGACTTTCTCCTAGAGTTATAAATATCCTAAGCAAATAAGATAGCGAAATAATCTTATTGAGCAAACAGATCGGATGTAAGTATATACCAAGGAAAAACAATGATATAATTGAGACGTGTGAAATAAACTAAATGATTTACCAAGTAGTGAGAAAAGTTTGAGATGGTTCTAAACTAAGCAAATATCTCCTTATTAAATCAAATTCAACACACAAGTTATGAGATTGTGACATATATAAAGTGTGATGGTCATTATGGTCATCTGGTCATTATATTTGCTACCATAAAGGAGGTAAACGACAAACGCACAATTATCACGGAAATCACATGTTTGAGTATGCAAATAAATTGAATTTCAACCCCAAAATGCAAAACTGGTAATAGTATTTCTACTTATAGTACTCATAAAAGAACAAATTGTAGAGTTAGTTTATTTTATAGAAATCGCATTTATATTTTTGGTTGCATGTGGAATGGCCTTGTTTTTCTTCGTGGTACAAAAAGGAGGAATCTATACCAGCACGTAGGACGGCAGAATCGTAGCCTGCTGGGAATGCGGTTCATTCGACCGTGATATTTCTGCTTGGGTTGGTCGAGATCTCATGGCCATTACAGGAATATGCAATCGATGAATCCAGGGATGTCAGACAAAATGTCATACATGATCTAAACGACCCTCAATCACTACTACCCGAGAAGACGGTCATTTTGTACGCATATCCCTATAAGATTGTACATCCACATCACGTATCATGAATTAGGAACTGGGTTGTTTTCACGACGAGAAGTTTCATCAAAATTTGAAGACGTCTGCAGCATATTGGGCTGTCATCACGGCAACCATTGATATGGCTTCCATTGGCATTGTAGGAGAGGAAAAGATGCCTACAGTGTTGCGTTGAAAGACGATAATCGAGACAGGAGTGGCGACACGTCGTCTTTCTAACGAATTTCTGTTCTTCATATAGTATCATGAGGTCCGTGAAGAAATCCGGGGGCAACGACTAATGCCTGCATTAATTCTTCATCATCTATTAGGCGCATTACGTGAAGAGATGCCATGGGTTGCCATTGGTTACACATCACGGTCAATTCTAGTTAACATATTTAGTTATTTGAACAGCCGTCGTGTGTTATAATTTTGAAGTTTTACCTTACCATATCTTTCATGCCATCCTCACCTTCTTCAAATCAAATGGTGTTCATATGTTGCCTTGGAAATCACATTCTCCAATTTAAAATACCTGGTTCGTGGTTGCTGAGAAATCGGCAGGCTATCCCTCTCCAAAAATATGATTGAAGAACAATTGCATAACGTTGTAGCTGCATGGACTTCTGCAAATACCATTTGAATTGTGTTAGACTCGATGCCCAACAAGATTAGAACTGTTATTACAGAGAAAGGTGGCTACTCTGAATACTATCTCTTTCATTTCTGCAACACTATAAGTATCGTAATATTACTAGAAAATGCACTCTTTGTATATGTATATGTTTTTATATGTATTAAATAAATGATTTCGCCCTTTATGTTTGTACTATTTCTTTGTGTATACATTTTAATGACCTTAATTTTTATGTTTATATAATTATTATGAATAATGTTTGGAATAACCACAATTAGTTAAGACCGCTTAGTTCACTAAATATATAAAAAGTAGTATAAGAACACTACTAAGAGCAAATAATCATTTAAAAAAAGGAAGATGTAGTTATAATGAAATAAGACCATTTATCGACTCAGAAATAAGTAAGGCCTGGGGAAATATTGAGATTCGCAGGGTGAAGAGCACAAGATAAATTTTGTAGTATTTAACGGAGGTATATTCATTGTAAACTAATCTCTAAAGCTATATGCGTATTATCAAATAATACATTCTATCACCTAATGATCTCTCTATAAGCTGTATTTGTCAGTTCAAGTATTTTTTTATATTCATGATGAACACTCTGGAAAGTAACCGCTTATTAAGTATTTTAGACCACTTTACCGAACGTTTATCTAAATGGGATCAAAATTCCTTCCTATTTCTTGTAGTTTTGTTCTTAATTAAGCATTATTCCCTGATATATTGTTGTCTGTTTTCTACAAGATGATTAGAAAAAAGGCAACCAGAAAATATTTTTGACAGAAAACTATTTTGAGTGATC
>CP092886.1:23000344-23010526 GCA_030710605.1 Cordylochernes scorpioides
AAGGGCAAGGTTAAACCATGAACATCGTGTTGTCTGCTATCATTCTTCTTTCCTTTATATTTCACTTATATAATCCAAGTATTCGTGAAGGAGGCCATGATAATCATGGTGGGTAGTTTAACAAATGATCTTTACTCTATGTGCACCACATGTCTACACATGTAGAGAGCAGTTCGAATATTTTGCTCATAAGTGCGCTGAAGATCTGTTTAGTTAATTGCGCCTACTGATGCAAAATATCGATCACCATTGAAGCAGAAAAACTAATCAATACGGGATTTGATCCCAGGTGGTGATTGTCCAAAATCGACGTTGTGCACCATTCCTAAACCAATATCTCTCTTTTAAAAATCTATCTAGGAATGTTCTCCATATGCGACTCTACCTGAGGACCAAATTGGCGAAGAAGCAGAAATCATTCGCCAGCGAAATGATATTGTTTCTCTTACAATTTCATCTCAGCGCTTGAGAAAATATGCATATTTAAGATTCAAACACAACACAGTTTGCATTAAATACAACGCCTCTCCAAATTACACAAAATACTGACACCAAGGGGTGAGTGTCTCCTAAAGAGTCATTTATGAGAAAGTGATTTGTTTTAATACGAGTGTGTGTGTGTAGTTGTATATTTAAAAAAACTAACACAAATCTATTTTTTGTGAATGTAAGGTGATTTCAGAAAGTAAGGATATTTTCTTTTGAAAACATTTATCTACAAAATGTGATAAATTTGATAGTCGTCCTGCAATAGTTAGCAATAAAGTATAAAATCGGTGATGTTTCTCACTAGGAAGTAGTGGTTCAGTAGTAGATGTACGCACCTGCACCCGGAGAGCAGGACCTGGCGGTACATCTCGACGGAGGAGCGACCCCCGAACTGGCGGCCGATGAGGTAGGTGTTGTGGGAGGAGCTGATGTAGTAGTGGCAGAGAGGCTGGTCCATGTCCATGTAGACATCCAGGCGGTCCAGCAGCACGGGCGCGTTCTCCGCCGACATCAGATAATTCATGAAGCCCATCAGGCTCATCCGTCCTGCGCACTCGAACACCGATCAACCATGCCGCCCACTTCCACCGCGTTGGATGCACGTTTCCGTTGTGACATCTTGTCGAATACATACCGAAGATAATTTGATAGAATATTTGTAATTATATTTTGATAGAAAATGTATATTCACAATCAATAGTGAAGCAAACTTATTGTGCCAACTTATTTCTAGGATAATATATTTATTGGTATGTTTTTCACATACATAGCAACTGCTTAGAAACGAAATATAAATTTCATCGAACGAGATTTTTTTAATTGAAAAAGAATAGCATGACAATAAATTCTTATTTAAATTTAGCCCATGCTACATTATAATTAGAGAAATAAGTCCTAAAGACAAAATTAATTATCTTTGTCCTAATTGCTTTTCCCAGGTTGCAGATTTGCCCCTTATATTAGATAACACGACGGAACACCAAATTTTTCCTGCCGAGAAACTGAACAAACTGCTATTTACCTTATCTACGACTGTCCGAACTTTGCAGAAGTGAGACATCGTTTGTTGTCTGATCTAAATAATTTAATTCCCTTACATCTGCCACTTTGTCTATATAAATTTTATGAACTCTGGCGATTAATACATTTAAATTTGTAAAAATTTAATTTTAAGTTCTAATTTGTTTGTTGTTTTGTTTGTTTCCTCTATAATAGGCGCAAATATTTCAATATCGCGCCTGGTTGATTAATAAAATGAAAAATGAAAAAAAAAACATTATTAAGCTTTTATAAACCTAAATTCCTTAAAATGTTGCATTCTGTAAAACGATAAATTGGTGCGAACATGTAAAAAAGTGGGAAAAAAAGAAAATTATAAAAATTTCACATAAAAAAAACTACCATGTTCTGTAAAATACATTTCTCTACTTTGTACGAGGTGGGGAGCGTGTTTGATTAAGAAACGAGATATTCTCAGCTGTTGTTGCCAGTCAGAACGTTCCAAATGGCACAAAGTTGAAGATGTGACGAGATTTAAAAATATTAACGCTCTGAGTAAGGTTCATATAGATTACATCTTACCTGGCCTTGGAATAAAACAATAGAGTTTCCCGCATTCCTTCATAGCATTTTAGATGTAAAACATTTTATAATGTGGAGGTATATTTGATATTATTTCAAATATATATAATGAACGGGGCTCACGAAGAGTTAGAAGATTTCGGAATTGGATCATTTGAAGCAAAAAAAGTTTTGATTTTTATAAATTATAATAATCACCGTAGGTAAAATAACTATTAATCCAAGAAAACGAAGAAAGTTTTAATGCCACTATAAATCACGCGCTTACAAACCTTGAATTTTTCTACAGGTGGAATGGATGTGAGAACAAGACTATCCTCTATATAGAATATAACATTTGCCTATATATAAACAAAATAAGACATTTTAAAACTTGAGAAGATTTGCGAAAATAAACCATTTACAATGGGCTAAAATGAAGAAAACGCACCCAGTGATATAGAAATATAAGAAATAATTTATATACGAGTATATGGACGATTTTGTTGTCGTTCTCAACAATAACGTGACCTACCTGAGTTTTTGAGCTCGGTGTCGGGCTCGTAGGTCAGAATGATCTCCTTGGCGCGGGTGGCGTCGTAGAAAGGGAACAGGATCTCATTCAACCTCGGGTCACGTTGTTTCTGGATATCGTTTAAGCGTTTAGGCGTTGGATCATAATATAAATACTTAGCATTTGTCTATAGCAATATAGTGAATTAAAATAGCTCAGGGCTTCTGGTATGGAGATTGTCTACTTTATTATGATGGAGGTAGGTACACACTGTCGTCTTTTGACAACCACGACCTGGTGTCGAATACCGCATTGGGCATTCTTTTCTGCTTCAATGGCCACCGACACAAGTCCAACTCCAACAATAAATGGAAGTGAACAAACGGAGCTCTGGAACTTTGTAAGTTAAAATATTATAACTGTTTTCTACAAATGTAGACTTTTGGTTTACTTAAAGCAAAAGGCAGTCACTAATTGCCTACCATAATTATCATAGTTGCACCACGTGTATTTGGAATAAGCAAAAATAAATAGATATAAGTGTTTTCAGGATATTATATATGTTTTTCGAAAAATATTGTAGATAGGCTAACGCAACGTTTTTGTATATATATATAATTGGATGCTTTCTGAATATTCCGTTTCTCAACATGTTGTTAAAATGAATGGAAGATATTAATGAAATATAAAACATAACAAAGTGCAATATAAGTTATCACACAAATAAAAAAATTGAAATATAAGATGAGGCTCTATACAAGAAATAGACGATAATTTGTCAGTGGTATGGCTTATACAGTAAGAAAATTATATTAAAACTAGCCGAATGACCCGGGCAACGCCCGGGTTTTACCCGATTAAATGTTTTTATTCAAATAATATTCGTTACAATTAAAGATTGGCACCGTGGATGTCACTTTTGTGAAACGTCCCCGCTCCAAACTTTGTGTCTGAGAAGCGATATTTTTATAGAAAGATGATCTGGCTTTTGTTTTCTGCCCGAATGAATGTTTTTCTGTTAGAATTTTGTTCCTGCGTACAAAATAATGAACTGGTTTCACCCGTGGTCTCTGCTTTTTGGAATTTTTCCCGATATAATTATGTATCTAATAATCAAACATATACAGCAATATCGTCATCATCATTTTCTGACTAAAAATATATAGTTTTAATAATTGATTTATATATATTTCAAAATATCCTATCGTCTTCCCCGTATTTCTTTACCTATGTATGGAAAATTTTGGTTTGAATTAGTGAACTACTGCGAATTTGTATACCGGACATACAAACCAACAAACAGACATACAAACATTAATTTATATATATACGAATGGCCCGGGCAACGCCCGGGTTTTACCCGATTGCGTATATATTTTAAAAACGTTTTAATTCAAATACTATTCGTTACAATTATAAATTGGCGCCATGGATGTCACTCTTGTGAAACGTATCGTTCCAAACTGTGTGCTTTTAAAATGTTTTAATTAAAATACTATTCGTTACAATTATAAGGTACTTATATATATATTTAAAGGTTCTCATAAAAAAAAGGTTACCGATTTAAAAGTTTATTTTATTTTATTTAAAGAAACATATTTTCATTTAAGTATTGTTATTTATTTTAAAAGATTAAGTAATTGTGCAAAACGGTAATTGCCTTAAAAAGAAATTGCCTTAAAAAAAAAAAGAAACATTCGCGGTGATTTTGTCTTGCATTCGTTTATACAATTATTATATATATTGGCATCATATATTAACTTTATGAACGGAAAAATATGTCCAGGGTAGCCTAGTGGTCATGGCATCTGCCCGGTAAGCGGAAGGTCGTGGGTTCGATTCCCATCCCTTGACACTTTTTTATTTTATCCATTCTGACCAAAATCTATCCGTGAACTTCACACAGACAGAATAAGGCAATTATATAAGTAGATTGAAATATAATGTACAGGAGAATTAGAGGTGTTGTAAAATTAAAATCCTATTACAATCTTACACCCACTTATCTTAAATCTCAAGACGAAATATTTCCTTATAAAACCAATGAGCTCCACTATGAATGAGTTCAGACACACAAATAAATACTCAACCCACCTAAATACTCCGAAGTATTTAGCTTGAAATTGTATTAGATATAATAATAATGATAGAAATATTATACTTTCTATAACAATTTTTTCTGAGCCTTTATTTTGTATTCTCCTATAGACCTTCATTGAACCAACCAGCCCATTGTAGAAATATAGTGCATTAGAAAATTAATCTAACTTTGTGTGTGTGTCATCGAAATAAACAAATCCTATGATCTATCGACCGATATTGCAATACGGCAAAGCCACAACAACAGTTTTTTCCATATGTAGAACGCCCACATACCGCCTCTTATAGATCTCATGAAATCAATTCCCGCCCGGGACCGATGAGGCCATAGGCAGAAAGCACGGTCGTCAGAAAGGCATTCTGAATTTGGAAAATTCGATATTGTAGTTTTGCTAGATATCCGAGTCGTTTAAATTGCAAATACGGTCAAAAGATGGCGCATAGTTTTTGCATCTAATTTGAATATAAGGATAGCCTTTCTTTTTAAGTATCAATTTCCTTCCTTCAAAATTATTATAGATATTATCATTTATTTGCATTTAAATTTGTTGATCCTTTTCTTTTACCAAATTATATTCCACTTTTTATGCTTCATACCTCATTATACTTTAAATTCGGTTCAATTACCAATTGAGAAAATACAAGATGTGAAAGGTCTCAGTAAAATATATTTTTATAAAACGTGTGTTATATGGTATTGAAATAATTTCTGATTCCCATCAGGTATGGAAACAGAAACTCTAACATTTCAAGAAGAGAATTTATAGGATAAAACCAGAAAACAAACAAGCAAAAAGTCAGTGTTTGTATGTTTTTAGGCTATACATGTCCACAATAAGGACCTAATCTGGCTGAAAATTTACAGAACATAGAAAAAAATCCTGGAAGAGTTTATTGTCGCATTTTTATCCGAAAAATAAAAATTGACCAAGTACTGGGAAAAAATAGTTTTTTAGTCATAGAATGATTAAGACAATATTGTGTATCATGTTTGATTATCAGATACAAAATTCTATCGGATGTATTTTGATATTGTTGCATCATGATTAATGCGCGTATTTTTAAAATTATTTATAATATTATTTTTAATATATTCAAAATTTAAATTATATATTTATTTATTTTTATAAAACAGATTATTACTATAAAATATTATGTACTATAAAACATTTGTATATTGATACACTGAATACACCACCTGCTTTAAACTTTGATGTGATAAATAAAGAGAAATTCTAGGTGCTACCTAAAAATATAGTTGTCTTATTATTGACTCGGTTAACCTTGTATTATGTTTGAGACACGTTCTGGAAAGATGCAAGACGCGTCTGAGGAGAGAATCAATACTGAAGAATATGCCAAACCGCAGCCAGGTGCAACAATATATTGATAACCTGTTTAAAATTCGAAGAGACATTCTAAATTTCTTTCTTATCACCAATGTCGAATCGTGTCACACCAGGTGTTGCCAACCATTTCGGCCTCACGAAATATTAATTTATTAATATCTCACAAGGAGTCATAGAGAGCTGCTATTTTATTCATTTCAAGCTAGTATTCTCCTTTGTTTGTTCAATTGATACGGCATTGGTAGCTCTTGTCCTTCATGGTGCAGTGATATAGATGATCAGCATGTGTTAATGGTATGTCATAATTTGTTATTGTGTAAGAAAATATTTAAAAACAGAATTTCTATATTTTTTGATAAAGCCAAAAAGACAGTAGTAAGTTTCAGTTTACTATCAGAAAATATTCCCTTTCTTTAAATTATAAACATTATATTGTTACTTCAACTTTTAATACTGTGCTTCTATATATTCAAACTCGTGAACAAGACTTAAGTATGTGGAAATTATTTGATGTAGCTGGTCGTCTGTGTTTTTTTTTAAGGAAATAGAGGCAATATTGACTGAATCCCGATATAAATTATAAAAGGTTGAACTCCCTTTAATTTTTTCGAAAAGTATATATTTTGTGTAAGATATGGAGAGTTATTCAATCATTTAATACAAATTTGGAATATAATTTGCATATATTATTTATATAATAACAATGCTTATTGCTAATACTATTGCTATTATTCTTGCATATACACCCTATATTTCAGCGCTTTTGAGAAACTGTATAAGAATAAAAGGTCTTAATAAGGATTTTTGTTGTTGTATATATATTACATTATTCTGAAAATAGAGCAATCCATACTTAAATCATTAGATAGTAAAAAAGGCATATATTGGATTTAATAAAATATTTATTTGCCAATATGTCGGCTGGCTGAACGCCAACCTTTATCGAGGCATTACATATTTGTATACACAAACTCAGCGCCGCATAGTGTATACAAAATGTAATGCCTCGATAAAGGTTGGCTTTAGCCAGTCGAAATATTGGCAAATAAATATTTTATTCAATCCAATATATGTCTTTTTACTATCTAATATTGTATTATATAATTTAATAATTTATTTTAAACTATTCCAATATTGCGAAAATCAAGCACACCCTTTTATCGAGATTATGTAAAGGATGTGAGCACGAAGTCTATATAGCCGAGTGAGAGGAACAAGATGGAATCTCAGCACCAAATTGAAATTTTATTAAACAAAGCATCAGCCTCCCCTTATTCACGTACGCAATCTACGTGCTCATATTTGCGGAATTATCTCGATATAAAAAAAAACGAATTGCTTCCCTAAATAAATATTGAAGTATTTCTAAAATATTTAATATATATAAAATAACAATTATTTTAATATACATACCATTATAAAAGAAAATTTCAAAATTTATATATTTGCTAGGTAATTTAAACATAAGAGGTTTATATATATTATATAATCTAAAATGCAAATATTCTATTTTAAAAAACATATATTTTATTTCCATTCATTGAATGTTCTACATTGTTTGACCATAGATTTAAAATACTTTGAATATTGTTGTAAATATGTATAGTTAACCTACCTATTTTTTATATTCATGAATATAGGGTTCATTTTATAAATTCTATATTACTGTGAAAAATATTTAATGTGAAAATCTCCAGCATATGCGTGTGTGTCTGTCTGTTGGTGTATTTGAGTGTCTATTTGGAGGTGTATGTGAGTGTCTATGTGTCGGTGTATGTGGGCGACTGTGTTTGTCAGTGTTGGTGGGCGCCTGTGTTTGTCGGTGTATGTGGGCACCTGTGTTTAATAATTCATGCGTGTGTTTGTTCATGTAAGTATACATATATTATGTGTGTCGGTGTATATGATTGTCTTGTTCGTGTTTGTATTTATCTTTTTAGTCGATAGATGTGAGTGACAATTTGACAATTAAATAATTTTTATTGACCGCTGGTCAACAATTACTCACGAGGAGTCAAAAGGGCAAACTATGTACATTGATCAGGAGGGCAAGGCTACCCTTAGCTTGTGAATACCCCCTGCGAATGGTGGGATGGCTGTTCCGAGTTCGCTCGAGAGCAGCGTCAAGGAAGCCAGCGAGGTTACTCCCCTGCTCAGGTGAGAGATCCCCGAGTAGATCCAATCTATCTTCGCGGTATAAGACCGCAAACATGACGCATCCAGGGAAATCCCTGGCTCCAGCAGGGGCTCAAAGCCGGGTTCAGCGATCATTTTATTGAAGGTTGTATCTAACTCCGGCATCAGGTCGTCGTCGTCCTCCATCGGGTGATATTGTATGCGAGATTCTGTGTCTAACGGTGAAGGTATGTGTCTGTGTGCGTCGGTGTATGTGAGTCTATCAATATGTGTGAGGGCCTCACTATGTCGTTTTTACGAGAGCCTGTGTCTTTTCATTCATTCAAATGTTCTTTGTGTGTCGGCGTATATGACTATCAGAGTGTTTCGGTAAATATAAGTCTCTACGTGTGTCAGGGTATATGAGTGTATTTGAGTGTCAATGTGTGCGAGTGCCTCTGTATGTCGGTGTATTTGAGTGTGCGAGTGCCTCTGTATGTCGGTGTATAGTAGAGTCTGTGCGTGTTCGTGTATGTGAATGTCCGTTAAAATATCGGTGCATATGACCATCTGTGTGTTACTGTGCTAGTGTGATCTTTTGTATGTTCGTGTTTGTGAGTTTCTGTAGGTGTAAGTGAATGTTAGTGCCTGTGTGTCATTTATGTAAGTGTCTATGTGTGTTGGTGTATATAAGTGTGTTCCTGTACTTGTGAGAGTATTTGTAAAGAATAAATAAGCATGATAGTGTGTGTGTAAGTGAGACCTGTCTATGTATTTGAAAATCTGTGTTTAAAAATCAATGTGTGTGTCGGGTATGTGTGGGTCTATGTGTGTCGGTGTGTGTGTATGAGATAACCTTTATAAGTAGATGTAAGTGAGTGACGATGTAAAGTCATGTATGTGAATGCCTATGTGTATCGGTGTATGTGAGTTTCCATGTGTGCCAATGTATGTGAGTGTCTTGTGCGTGTGTGTTGGAATATGTGAGAGCCTGTTTGTTTTCGTGTATGTTAACATTTTTGTTTTTCGATGTATGGGAATGTTTGTGTTGTTGGAGTATAAGCTTTTAAGAAAATTTTGTACGACTGTGTAGGTAAAAATATGCTTTTAAGAATCAATGAGTGCATAGGGTATGTGAGTGTCGGCGCCACATGTCGGTGTATTTGAGAGTCTGTGTGTGTGGAAATATTTGAGTGTCTGTGTGTTGGTGTATGGAACGCTTCACGATTTTGCGTGTCATCCTTGCGCAGGGGCCATGTGTGTTGGTGTATGTGAAGGCCAGTGTACAAAACACAAATATTTAAGTCGGTGTATGCGATTGTTGTGTTTAAGAATATCTGAATGTGTCTATTTATGTGAATATTTGTGAGTGTCGGTGTATGTGAGTTTCTGTGTTTTTCAGTGTATTCAAATGGCAGTGTTTAAGAATCAATGTATATGCGCATTTGAATATCTGTTTGTTTATATATGTGAAAGTCTGTATATATCGGTGTATGCAAACAAGTATTTGTTTTTTCGATGTAAATGAGTGCCTGTGTATGCCGATATGACAATTTGACAATTAAACAACTTTATTGGAATCGGCAACGTTTACACTCAAAAAGAGTTATAAGAGCAAGTTAAATATGATAAAATATAATGATAAAAATTGATATTTACATTTAATATTTACATCAGGCGGAGCCCTCACCGAGGGGACGTCTGGATTTCATCAGGAGCTTAAGGCCACCCTGAGTTCGGACAATCCCTCGCGAATAATTGAATCGCAGTCCCGGGCATGCTCGATGGCAGTGTCGAGGAACTTAGCTAGATCCCGCGAGTGGCGAGCCCTCGCGCATTGATGGTGGCGACGCAGAAACTCATTTTAGCCTTAGGTCAAGCTGCCCCTTGGCCGTCCTGAGGAGCTTATAGACGGTGGTGTCGGTGCCAGGGTGCATGTCCAAGATGGCGTTGAGAAGCACGCTGAGAGCGCCAGCCTGGGCGGCTGTGAGCGAGGGTATCCGTCTCTTTTGCTGGGTTGGAAGGAGAGGATACGCAGGACCTCTTCCCGGACAA
>CP092886.1:23010626-23034913 GCA_030710605.1 Cordylochernes scorpioides
GATCGAGATGTTTAGTCTTGGCAAAAGAGGGGCTGGAGGAATATCTCGAGTTTGCTGTAAGCGGAGACCTTTTGGGATGTCGTGGAAGATATGGGAATATTCGTGCTTAAAGATAAATGCTCGTCTCGTTAAATATGAGAGTCTGTTCGTCTCTGTGTAGGTGGGTGTCGATATGAGGCTCTGGGTGATGGTGGATGCGTTGGTGTGTATAAGTAGGTGCAATTATGTTTCGGTTTCGTTATGCAGTTTTCAGTTGTGTGAAACTGCGTGTGTCTTTGGGTACTGGTGTCGGTGCATGTTTCGGTGTAGAGATAGGTGTTTATATGTTGGTTCACGTCTGAATTCATTACACTACAATTTTCTATTTATAAATGCCTAATTAAAGGTCCTAGATTGATTAAACAGTTTAAAATCAAACTGAATACGTCCTCACAATATACAGGCTCGTTTATCCTTTCCCATAATAATTTACTTCATACTAAAGAGATAAACTAAAATATTCGAAAATATTAAAATATATATTTCTTAAAATTGTTCGCCAACCTATTATAAAAACAGATAATAAACTCAGAAATTCTATAGAAATCTGCTCCAGGCAGCAAAAATTCTTAACACAACAAAATATACTTCCGGGTTAGCGTCCTTTAAATTGGGAAGCAAACAGCACAAACATTAAAATTGGCGCTTTCAATTAAATCCGCTTTCTAATCTCGCGCGCACATCCCCTGGGCTACTCGCGCAACTCAAACAAGAGGAGGGAGAACTAAACTTCTATTTCTTCCATTTTATAGTTTAGCGCTGAGAAAACTAAGAGGGAGATAATATTTTGTGCTCCGTTTCTTTTATTATTTTTTTGGAGATGGAGCCGGGCTAAATCCTTCAACTCCCTTTCTATTTCTTAATTGGGTTTGTCCCGGATTGTCGAAGCTGAAATTGCCAGGATTACTCGAGCAGCTTCTCTCATTATTGGGCCACGACCTATTTGGGAAAGTTTCGCTAGGGTTAATGCCCTCTCCTATTTGCTCTCAGCTTCTGGAATTTTCTGATTGGCCAAATATAGCAGATCTTGCTACGGCTTCCTAATTTCATTTTTCTATAGAGAATGTGCTCTCTTTTATTATATTAATTATTTATTAATTTATTTTTTATTATATTAGCTTTGGATACTCTCTCGTTAGCGAACATATTAGTTATATTATCAATTAAATACACACGCACGTATATATATTAAAATAATCGAAATTGTATATATACTTGTATCTAGATTATTTATTTCAAATTTCAATAATGCTACAAAGCTGTTCGCCCATCTTCTAAACTCGTTTAAACTCGTGTTAACTTATCTCTTTTATCCACATGATTCTCTATTTTGAACAATATGAAATAGAACACACACACATTCCATATTCTATTATTCATTAAAAGGTATGTTTTGGATAAAAAATATAAACATTTTCTTTTTGATATTTCTATTTTAAATTGCGTTTATATTTTAAGGGTTAATTATATTTGAATGCTATACTTTGGCATACTAGTTTATATCCCCATTTCTTCTATAAAATAAACAAAAATATTCTTCATAAAAATACTTTACTACTTTATTAAATAATTGGGTAAAATTTATTATTGTTAGCTTATAGAAAATTAAACATAATGCGTTCTTTTTTTTGGAATCAAGGCTGGTATTTTTATCAAATTTGTAATCGTTTTACATTATATATTTATCTTATCTCAAGTATACACATGTTACAGGCCATGATGATCATGGTGTGCAGTTAGTGACTGTCATTTATTGTAAGTGTATCACATGTCTAGACACGAATAAAGATGTTGACCTTTGCACTTATAAAGTGTCTGAGCCTGGTTTGAAGCAATGTTTCTTACAATTATGTATCAACCTTCATTTTGATGTCACATACTCTTAGCAATAGAAGTGTTTTTTATACATCGATGGGTGTCATTTTCATTTCGACAATATTGATCTAAAATTAATTTTGGTACCAATCCGAGAGTCTGCTAGATATTTGCAGAATATTCAATAGATATCATATTGTAGAGACTATTAAACGTTGAAGCACACATACAAGAATTTTCAATATCTGTTATTATTAAAAATAGAGTTAAATTTGACCCTGACACCATCACCTGATGTAGGATATTTATAAATACCGTCTTAACTACCATCACTTACCTCATTCAGGAAGGTGACAAACTTCTTCACCGAAAGATGTCTCTCGTTACCGTTGATTCTGCACATAAACATAGCGTCAGTCAAGCCTACGAATGATGTGGACTAATGTTAGGTTACATTGAACGCTTGTTTAATGTGAACTAACGTGTTAGATTCGCTATATATTAACTAAACGTTATTGTAATGGAAGCAAAAGAAAGATGCGCTAGCTATTAATAGAATGTTTGTGTAACGTGAACTAATGGTAGATGCGCTAGCTATTAATAGAATGTTTGTGTAACGTTAACGAATGGTAGATGTGCTAGCTATTTATAGAATGTTTGTGTAACGTGAACTAATGGTAGATGTGCTAGCTATTAATAGAATGTTTGTGTAACGTGAACTAATGATAGATGTGATAAGATTCGATCTTGGATCTTGTGGATATTGGAAATGTCCAGTTTAAAAACACTTTTATAGAAATGTAATTGAAGCAACTAGTATTTCGGCTCAAATTTGAATATTTTATAATACTTGTTGTGAGAATTAATTACATAGATATCTTTATTTTTTCTTTAATTGGTTCTCTAAATATTGGCACCGTTGATACTATGCGAATATACTGTCATGTTCTATTTCAAGCATGCACCGCTGCTACTATGTGAATATACTGCCATGTTCTATTTCAAGCATGCACCGCTGCTACTATGCTAATATACTGCCATGTTCTATTTCAAGCATTAACCGCTGCTACTATGAGAATATACTGCCAGGTTCTATTTGAAGCATGCACCGCTGCTACTATGTGAATATCCTGTCATGTTTTATGTCAAGCATGCTCCGTAGCTACTATGTGAATATCCTACTATGTTCTATGTAAGCCTGCACCGTTGCTACTATGTGAATATCCTACTATGTTCTATGTCACCAGCACCGTTGCTACTATGTAAATATCCTACTATGTTCTATGTAAGCCTGCACCGTTGCTACTATATGAATATCCTACTATGTTCTATGTCAGCATGCACCGTTGCTACTATGTGAATATCCTGTCATGTTTTATGTCAAGCATGTACCGTTGCTACTATGTAAATATCCTACTATGTTCTATGTCAGCATGTACCGTTGCTACTATGTAAATATCCTACTATGTTCTATGTCAGCATGCACCGTTGCTACTATGTGAATATCCTACTATGTTCTATGTAATCATGCACCGTTGCTACTATGTGAATATCCTGTCATGTTTTATGTCAAGCATGTACCGTTGCTACTATGTAAATATCCTACTATGTTCTATGTAAGCCTGCACCGTTGCTACTATATGAATATCCTACTATGTTCTATGTCAGCATGCACCGTTGCTACTATGTGAATATCCTGTCATGTTTTAGGTCAAGCATGTACCGTTGCTACTATGTAAATATCCTACTATGTTCTATATATCAGCATGTACCGTTGCTACTATGTAAATATTCTACTATGTTCTATGTCAGAATGCACCGTTGCTACTATGTGAATATCCTACTATGTTCCTATGTAATCATGCACCGTTGCTACTATGTGAATATCCTGTCATGTTTTATGTCAAGCATATACCGTTGCCACTATGTAAATATCCTACTATGTTCTATGTAAGCCTGCACCGTTCTACTATGTGAATATCCTACTATGTTCTATGCCAGCATGCGCCGTTGCTACTATGTAAATATCCTACTATGTTCTGTGTCAGCATGCACCGTTGCTACTATGTGAATGTCCTACTATGTTCTATGTCAGCATGCACCGTTGCTACTATGTGAATATCCTGCTATGTTCTATGTCAGCATGCACCGTTGCTACTATGTGAATGTCCCTACTATATTCTATGTCAGCATGCACCGATTCCACTATGTGAATATCCTACTATGTTCTATGTCAGCATGCACCGTTGCTACTATGTGAATGTCCTACTATGTTCTATGTCAGCATGCACCATTGCTACTATGTGAATATCCTACTATGTTCTATGTCAGCATGCATCCTTGTTACTATGGGAATATCCTACTATGTTCTATGTCAGCATGCACCGTTGCTACTATGTGAATATCCTGCCATGTTCTATGCTAAGCAAGCACCGCTGCTACTATGTGAAAATCCTGTAATGTTTTATGTCAACATGCACCCTTGCTACTTAGTGTTTATCCTACTATGTTCTATGTAAACATTCACCGTTGTTATACTTTGAAAATATTCTACTATGTTCTATGCCAGCCTGCACCGTTCTACTATGTGAATATCCTACTATGTTCTATGTCAGCATGCACCGCTGCTACTATGTGAATATCATACGATGTTTTATGTAAGCCTGCACCGTTGCTACTATGTGAATATCCTACTATGTTCTATGCAAGCCTGCACCGTTGCTACTGTGTGAATATCCTACTATGTTCTATGCAAGCCTGCACCGTTGCTACTGTGTGAATATCCTACTATGTTCTATGCCAGCCTGCACTGTTGCTACTATGTGAATATCCTACTATGTTCTATGTAAGCCTGCACCGTTGCTACTGTGTGAATATCCTACTATGTTCTATGTAAGCCTGCACCGTTGCTACTGTGTGAATATCCTACTATGTTCTATGTAAGCCTGCACTGTTGCTACTATGTAAATATCCTACTATGTTCTATGTAAGCCTGCACCGTTTGCTTCTATGTGAATTACTTACTATGTTTTATGTAAGAATACACCGATGCTACTGTGTTAATATCCTACTATGTTCTAAGTCAAGCATTCACCGTTGCTATTTCACTAGGTAGCGGCAGATAGTTTTGTCAGGTCACATGTCATGAGGCAGCTGTGGTCCTCAATGCCTGTGACAGACAATGGAAAGTTGCGTCAAAGTAGCCCTTGGCCCAGCTGCTGATTCGATGTGAAGCCGCTATCTGTAGATTCGATCGGAGAATTACAGCCAATGATAGTTCGGCAAGTTGAGAAAAAGTCATTATATAATTTATATATGAATTAACGCCTTCTTAAAAAAATAATAATTTCAAATATTCTGTTCAGTAGTTTTATGTAGAATCTCCATTAGTGTTGGTGAAAATTTTGCCGGGAGAAATATTACTTGCGGCAATATTTCAATCTCTATTTTGGCCATTAATTGGCCAATTCAGTTCAACAGCTAAATATCTCTATGATATATCATGCTATATTCATGACTTTCTTGTCTATATCACGATATTAAACCATAACCTTGACTGACGAGGGCCATGGCCAGAAACCATGATCTGTATATTGTCGTTCTGAATTTACCTGGTGCTTTGTCTTTGACACAAACCAGGGTCTGATAGTTTGCAGAGACGGTCAATAGATGGTGTTCATAACTAATCTGACTAGAGAGGCATCCTTTCTATTTATAGATCAGTAATTGAGTATGTGTTTCGCATTTACATTTTTTATGTGTGAATATATGCTTTTACAACTTATCGAATTTTAGAATTGGCGCAAAAACACATTCTTCAGGTTGGTTATTTGACTGGACACAAACTCATTCTTATATAGGTTGAATGTGAGAGTCTAGAACGCATATTTCTCTTTTATATATATACTAGGTGGTATAAAACACACAACAAAGCAACACACATTATCATACCTCTAGGGTTTCGATAAAGCTATTTATCCTTCAAATCGGGACGCTATAACTACATTACTGTGCAAAGCCCGTCGCCCATATCCTACCGAAAATTTCAACATAAATAAACAAAAAATCTAACTTTTTCGATTCATATAAAAATAAAATTGATGTATATAGTTGTTCATTTGTTTTGCATATTTTTCATCTGTGAATTAATCTCATAATTTGGTCTATGAAAATAGAAATATTGGACCAGTGACCAAAACGAACTGTAAATAGATCGCTTAATGTTAGATAGTTAGAATAGAGAATTGGTTGGTTAGGATATATTTAAATGTGATGCTTATGTAATTTTTATCTTAATTGAATAAAATATATAAATTGTAAATGAGTTATAAATATTAAAGACAAGCACAAAACAACTGGCGACGAGGAAAAGCGAATTTTGTAAAGAAAAAAGAAATTGATTTGTGAGAAGAAATTATACTTCAAATATGTCTTCAGGTATGTTTGAGAAATTTGACGAGAATTTAGAAAATGTTGAAAATTATATATATCGCCTGAAGCAATTTATGTTAATTTCTAAAACAAAGGAAGATTTTAAGACGCCATTTCTTATTTCAAGCATCGGCCCTAAATATTTTGGTATCTTGCGAAATTTAGTTTTTCCGGAGAAAGTTGATCAAGTTCCTTTTGATAAATTATGTATGATCTTATTAAAACATTTTAATCCAAAAACTAATATAATATATGAAAGATTCATATTTCAGAAAATGGATCAAATGTCAGGCGAAACTATTTCTAAATATATGATACGCCTAAAAGAACAAGCTCAAAGGTGTAATTTTGGAGATTTTTTACAAGAATCCCTACGTGACAGATTTGTTGCTGGCATCATTGATTCATCTACCCAAAAGAAACTCCTACAGGAAGAAAAATTAACTTTTGATGGTGCATTGGACATAGCTCTGTCTGCGGAATCAGCGGATAAAGACCTACATAAAATCAAAGGATCCGAAAATGCCCATCAGTCCCCACAATATCTTCACGCCATTAATAATACCTGCAAACACTGTGGTAAGACTAACCATCTACATTATAATTGTTTTTTTAAATCTGCTACTTGTAGAGTTTGTGGTAGATTAGGTCATATTTCTACAATATGTTATAAAAAAAAACAGGTCTGACCATAAATTGCCCATAAATTCTAAAAATAATTTTAATAAATTTAAGCCGCAACCTAATGATAATAATCCTTCAAATTCTCAAAATAGTTTGTCATTACATAATATAAATTTACATCCTCCTTTGACTGAAACAGTGTATGTAAATGATATAGAACTTTTGGCGGAAATTGATACTGGTGCAGCCATTACTACTTTAACTGGATGTGTTTACTTTAAATATTTCAAAAATATTAAATTAAATAAATGTGATCCCATCTTAACAGGCTATAGTGGTTCTAAAATACCTAGTTTGGGCAAGGCTAAATTTGATATAAAATTTAGAAATGTTTCTAGGATCATTGAGATACTCATAACTGATTTAAATTGCTCTAAATTTCTTTTGGGAAGAGATTTCCTTAGTTTTTTTTTGATATTTCTTTCAATTATTCACATAAATTGGACTCTTTTAATGTAGATTCACTTATAAATGATTATGGATCCATTTTTGAATACAAATCTGGCTCTATTAAAGGTATCAAATGCCATCTTGATGTGAAGGCTGACTTTATCCCAAAATTTTACAAATTCAGACAAGTTCCTTTTGCCTTAAAACAACTTGTGGAAAATGAAATTGATAAATTGGTTGATTTTTGAATATTTTGTCTCCTATAGATAAAAGTGATTGTGCTTCACCACTTGTTTGTGTTGCAAAATCAGATGGTCAAATTAGACTTTGCGCTGATTTTAAAAAGAGTTTAAATCCTTACTTAGAGGATGTCAAATATCCTATTCCTAACATTGATTCAGTCTTAAGTAGTTTTCAAGGAAAGAAATTATTTACTAAATTAGATTTGTCAAAGGCTTACCATCAAATTGAGATGGATGATATTTCAAAAAAGTATTTGGTTGTCTCCACTCACAAATGTTTATATAAATATAATCGTTTGGCTTTTGGTATAAAGACTGCTTCTGAAATATTTCAGAAGACAATGGAATCCTTCTTCTCGGGAATCAATGATGTTTACATTTATTTTGATGATATTCTTATTGCATCAGAGGATTTGGAAAGCCATTTAGATATTCTTAAGAGAACACTTAATATTCTTAAAGAAAATAATTTTACGATAAACAAAAATAAGTGCTTGTTTGTTAAAAATGAGATTGAATATCTTGGACATAAAATTAATGGATTTGGTATATACCCCTTGAAAGACAAGCTAGCTTGCATAAAGAATTGTCCAGTTCCTAAGAATATAACTGAATTAAAAAGTTTACTTGGATTTTTGTCATTTTATAGTAAATTTTTGCCAAATCTTTCAGATTTAGCATATCCTTTATACAACCTATTAAAAAAGAATGTGAAATGGTCTTGGAATGCTGGGACAGATAGATCCTTCAATTCCTGTAAAAATGCATTAGATGAGACCACATGTTTATCGCATTATTCCCTAAATTTGCCTTTGATTCTTTCTTGTGATGCAAGTCAGGTGGGAATAGGAGCAACCCTTTCACATTTGAAGGATGGGGAGGAAAGGCCTGTGTGTTTCATTTCCAGAACTTTAAATGTTCATGAAAGAAAATATTCTCAAGTTGAAAGAGAAGGACTTGCAATTGTCTTTGCAGTAAATAAATTAAAAAAATACCTTTTTGGTAGGAAATTTACCATTTATACTGATCACAAGCCCTTAATAACTATTTTTGGAGATAAAACAAATTTGCCTCCACTCATTGCAAATAGACTTCATAGATGGGCTCTAACTCTTTCAAATTTTAGTTTTGAAATTATGTATAAAAAAGTAAAGGATAATATTATTCCAGATTTCCTTTCTAGATTTCCAGAGTTTCAAGAGAATAATGTGGAATATAATGATGGGAGTGGTGAAATTTTACTCTTAAATACTTCCATCATTGACCATGTTCTTGTGGCTCATGAAACACATTTAGACAGAACTTTATTCAAATTGTATAAAATTATTGAGACAGGGGAGTTACCCTCAAGTCCCAATGATGATCTCATTCCTTATTTAAAAAGGATTGATGACTTTACCATTCTCCAAAAATGTATATTTCTGGAGAATAGAATGGTTATCCCAAAAAGTCTACATGAAAAGGTACTTCAATTATTACATGAGAGCCATTCAGGGACTAATAAAATGAAAATGATGGCTCGTTCATCTATTTGGTGGCCCGGCATGGACTCTTCAATAGAAATAATTACAAAAAATTGCAGAACTTGTCTTTCTAATGAAAGTTTGCCTCCTCAAAGGACTGAGAGTTGGCCTAAATATGCAGGACCATGGAGGAGGGTTCACATGGACTATTTCAATTTCAAAAACAGACTGTTTTTACTAGCAGTAGATTCATTTTCTTCATGGGTTGAAGTTTCTGAAGTACCATCTACCAGTGCATATTTTTGTATAAATTTTATGAGAAATTGTATTGCTCGCTACGGATTTCCACAAGTAGTGGTTTCTGATAATGGTCCTCCTTTCTTTAGTAGTGACTTTGGTGATTTTTTGTCTAAGAATGGCATATCCCATGTGACATCTCCCCCATATCACCCAAAGTCGAATGGACAGGCAGAAGTCTCTGTAAGAGAGGTAAAGAAATTGCTAAAAAAACTATTATATGAAAACGAGCAGGTGGAACTAGATTTGGCTCTGTCCAGGGCTTTGTTCTTTATAAGGACAGATGTAAATATTAGGAAAGGGACATCACCTGCGGAACTGTTTCTTGGAAGAAAGATCAGATCAAGACTTTCTGTGTTGTCAAAAGAAGAAGTAAAAGTCTCCAAAGTCAATGGTCAATATGTTAACAGTAAATTTAAAGTGGATGAGACTGAAATTTAGGTGGATTACTAATGGGCATCCCTCTTGGTATACAGGAAAGATAATTAAAATACTAGGAAGGAATGTTTATTTAATAAAACAAGGTGACAGTAAAAAAAAAGTTCATCAAAACTACATTAAAAAAATGTTGCCTGGTAAATCACATCCCACTAATATGAATGATACTGAATGTGTGCCAACTCCAATCTCGGAGGAAAAAAGTGTTACAACCCCCAGGTATCCTCAGAGGGAGCGCAGATGTCCGCAGAGATATGGAGAGTAAATAAATAAATAAGGCAGGCCAAGCCTAAGAAGGGGGAATTGATGTATATAGTTGTTCATTTGTTTTGCATATTTTTCATCTGTGAATTAATCTCATAATTTGGTCTATGAAAATAAAAATATTGGACCAGTGACCAAAACAAACTGTAAATAGATCGCTTAATGTTAGATAGTTAGAATAGAGAATTGGTTGGTTAGGATATATTTAAATGTGATGCTTATGTAATTTTTATCTTAATTGAATAAAATATATAAATTGTAAATGAGTTATAAATATTAAAGACAAGCACAAAACAAAAATTACAAGAGAATTATATAATTATGAAATTAAATAAATATATAAAATTATAAATTTAAAAAAATAGCAGCTTTTAATTGTGTGTGACGCCGATGAAATTTACCGTTACAGAATAAGATCAGCGCCAGATCCCTTTAATATAAATATATTAAAAATCACTATCAATACGATTCATGAATAAAATCATGAAATACTTTTTAAAGTATCGTAAAATAAAAACATGGAAAAAATTTCAGTGAAGAAAAACCAACACAATTTCACTATCTGAAGTCATACTCGACTATATTTAATATATTAGCTAGATTTTTTATTTAATTGCGCTGATCTACGGAAATATTGCGCACTCATTAGGTTGTTTTACGCAGCACTGATTGGCTGAATAAGGTCATGTGATAGGAAAGAACCAATTAGAGGGCTATTAAAACGGACACCATAGGACTATGATTTGAATAATGATGAAAGGGAATTATAAAGAAGTTTTGAAGTATATGGATCCTGTGGGAGTTATAGAATCAAAAAGAGTTAATGAAATATAGACCAATACTTTCCTAAAATATTCAATGATTTAATCCGATAATTAGGAACGTGTGGGTTAAATATTTATTTTAATATTTCTTATTGTTTTATCAATTCACTTTGAATTCGTCTTACTTTATTCATAAATACTCCTTTGACACTTTCTAAATTAAGGTCAGAGAGATCCCACAGTTTTTCCCATCAAATAAATGGTAACTGTCAAATAAGCTTTCTAAACGAATTCCCTTAATTATTTCACCACATTACTTCCCAAAATTAAAATGGGAAATTATCATTTCTGGGAAGGAGAGATATGAACCCGGCTTAATCTGCTGAGACGCACAACTTTAAGAATATACGGCGCGTCATTTTTTATCCCATTGATTTTTCATTAATGAAATTACGCGCTTAGAATTATCTCGAAAATAACTAGGAATCCTTCGATAGTCATTATTTCATTACCTTAAAATCGTTTAATTTCTAGAAATATATATTTGTTCAACAGATGTATAAAATTATTATTATTTAAAAGGACAATGTGGAATATATAGAAAATTAGATAAGTGTTCTTTAATTTGAGTTGTTGTAAATAATAAAATACATCAGTATTCAATATATATCGTTTATAAGTTTGCATTTATATCACGCTGCGTTATTCAAAAATAACATTTTGAGAGCGTCAAATCTTTTGTTATTAAAAGGAAAGTGCAAAATAAGAGCTGTCGGAGAAATCTCCTTAATCTAGAATAATTATTAAGAATGGAAATGACTTTGGAATCCTTTCAGACGAACACGTTATGGTAACGGCAGAACGACTGATACTTGCAGGATGGCACGACTACTAATAAAGACAGAACGGCAGTAAAGGCAAGGTGGCTGGTTACGGGAGGGCGATAGTAACTGTAGGACGGTAGGTAACGGAAGGACGTCTGATAACGGCAAGGGGGTTACAGTAGGGCGACAGTAATTGTAAGATAGAAGATAACGGAAGGACGGTAGGTGACTGCAAGGCGACAGTAACTGTAAGATAGTAGATAACGGCAAGGTGACAGTAACTGTAAGATAGTAGATAACGGCGGGATGGTAGGTAACGGCAAGGTGGTTACGGCAAGGCAACAGTAATTGTAATATAGTAGACGAGTGACCCGGGCAACGCCCCGGGTTTACCCGAAGGACCCGCAGGTGAGAAACTATAGAAGAAAAATTTGAACAAATCAGAAAATGAAATTGCAAACAACAGAACTACACTACTTTAAGGACATGAGAGCACATGCACTGTATCACCATACGTGTACCATTTTCAAAGACCCTGCTTAGGATTAAAACTTCTCAGAAGCATAACAATAGTACCAACCTAGAGGTTAACTGGTGTGGATGCATTCCTCTGGGAGTGAGACTATTGAGAAATTCAGTAGGGAGTTATTTTGCTTCTCCGCATTCTAACACTCCAACTGTTAACACTGTGGAAACACTGACTCATGTTTGGTAAGCAATTTCAGGGAAGAAACTATAGACATTGGATTAAATAAATTATTAATTAAATTGCATTAAATAAAAATTATTAGATTTAAATAAATATTATTAGAGTGAAAAAAAAAGAAAGAAATTAACAAATTAGAAAATAAAATTTCGAAAAATACAACTATATTGCAGATAAGATAAGAGGACCTTATTAAAAAATACATAAACAAACTGTAATTCGACACTCGATAATTCGACACTTTCGATAATTCGACACTTTCGATAATTCGACCATTTTAAAAATCAAATTTACAAGGTTGATTGTTGTTAAAATACAACTTTGCTTTTGCATGCATAAACACAGGCTCTTGTAGCAAGAACCCAAATATTATTTATAGTCATAGCAAAAGCCAACTTTAGTGAAAACTGATGCCTCTTCAGAATGAATGGAAGACTGAAATCTGAAGGAGCAGAAGATATGGGTCATTTATACTCTTACCAATGCCTTTAGGATCTTTGCAATGGAACGCGTATGGTGTTTCAGCGCATGTGCTCTCATGTCCTTGAAGCACATATACTGACAGTGCCCAAAGTTGAACACACTGTATAGTGTCTGAAATATCTTTGGCCCCTTCGGATACCAACCTTCGCTTCATTCTATATATAAGAAAATAAATTGGAATAAAAATTCACAAACTATATTTCAGAGTGGATACATATTTGAAAGGAAAAAAAAAAGAAAATTGCAAACAACAAAACTATATTACAGATATGACATGAAAACTAACGCCTCTCTAGAATGAAGCGAAGGTTGGTATCCGAAGGGGCCAAAGATATTTCAGACACTATACAGTGTGTTCAACTTTGGGCACTGTCAGTATATGTGCTTCAAGGACATGAGAGCACATGCGCTGAAACACCATACGCGTTCCATCGCAAAGATCCTAAAGGCATTGGTAAGAGTATAAATGACCCATATCTTCTGCTCCTTCAGATTTCAGTCTTCCATTCATTCTGAAGAGGCATCAGTTTTCACTAAAGTAGGCTTTTGCTATGACTATAAATAATATTTGGGTTCTTGCTACAAGAGCCTGTGTTTATGCATGCAAAAGCAAAGTTGTATTTAAACAACAATCAACCTTGTAAATTTGATTTTTAAAATGGTCGAATTATCGAAAGTGTCGAATTATCGAAAGTGTCGAATTATCGAGTGTCGAATTACAGTTTGTTTATGTATTTTTTAATAAGGTCCTCTTATCTTATCTGCAATATAGTTGTATTTTTCGAAATTTTATTTTCTAATTTGTTAATTTCTTTCTTTTTTTTTTCACTCTAATAATATTTATTTAAATCTAATAATTTTTATTTAATGCAATTTAATTAATAATTTATTTAATCCAATGTCTATAGTTTCTTCCCTGAAATTGCTTACCAAACATGAGTCAGTGTTTCCACAGTGTTAACAGTTGGAGTGTTAGAATGCGGAGAAGCAAAATAACTCCCTACTGAATTTCTCAATAGTCTCACTCCCAGAGGAATGCATCCACACCAGTTAACCTCTAGGTTGGTACTATTGTTATGCTTCTGAGAAGTTTTAATCCTAAGCAGGGTCTTTGAAAATGGTACACGTATGGTGATACAGTGCATGTGCTCTCATGTCCTTAAAGTAGTGTAGTTCTGTTGTTTGCAATTTCATTTTCTGATTTGTTAAAATTTTTCTTCTATAGTTTCTCACCTGCGGGTCCTTCGGGTAAACCCGGGGCGTTGCCCGGGTCACTCGGCTAGTATGTATATAAAAAAGCAAAGCCCAATTCTAAACCCAAATATTTTTTATGAGAAGAACATCAACATATTGCATGATTACGGCAGTCCATAGCTTCCCTGACAAAAATTCACCAAGAAAGTAAAATATTCCAAAATTTTTCTGTGTGTAAATTGCTAAATATGTAAAAAACATGTATACAAAAAAGCAAAGCCCAATTCCAAACCCAAATATTTTTTTTATGAGAAGAACATCAACATAATGCATGATTACAGCAGTCCATAGCTTCCCTGACAAAAATTCACCAAAAAAGTTAAATATTCCAAAAATATTTCTGTGTATATATTGCTAAATGTGTAAATAACATGTATATAAAAAAGCAAAGCTTAATTTTAAATTTCATTATCCTTTTTACAGGAAAAGCATCAAAATACTGCATAAGTACGGCACTTTTGCAGCCGCATGACTACGGCAGTCCATAGCTTCCCTGACAAAAATTCACCAAGAAAGTTAAATATTCCAAAATTTTTCTGTGTGTAAATTGCTAAATATGTAAAAAACATGTATACAAAAAAGCAAAGCCCAATTCCAAACCCAAATATTTTTTTTATGAGAAGAACATCAACATAATGCATGATTACGGCAGTCCATAGCTTCCCTGACAAAAATTCACCAAAAAAGTTAAATATTCCAAAAATATTTCTGTGTATATATTGCTAAATGTGTAAATAACATGTATATAAAAAAGCAAAGCTTAATTTTAAATTTCATTATCCTTTTCACAGGAAAAGCATCAAAATACTGCATAAGTACGGCACTTTTGCAGCCCCCCCTGACAAAAATTCACTAAAAGAGGTAAGTATTCAAAAAAATATTTTGGTATATGTGATATCTTGGGACCTCTGGGACCAGTGTTACCTGATGCTAGACGAACCTCGATGTCAACTCTACCGTGCAGTCGTGGTGGAAGGCGACACAGCTGGGCCAAAGGTGAAATAAACAAACAGAGATTCCACTAAGAAGCGTCTGACGTCAAGAAGGAATGGGATGAGGAGAGAGAGAGAGATCTTAAGAGCAAGTGTTACCGTTGGAATCCAAGCGAAGACTGACAATTCTAGGGCCTCGATTTAACACCACGACCTTGCTGCTTTCTAATTGGCTGACCTATTTAGGTGATTCTTTCCTAATTGGTGGGACTTTTTCACGTGGTAGTGGGCTATTGGTTGACCTACTTAGGTATTGTCTTCTGATTGGGCCGGGCTTATCTCTTTGACGGAAGAAATACGTCCGGTCTTGTTCCGGAAATTGGGCGTCTCTCAAACTTTTATAACTTCTGGTCACAAGATACGTCCTGTCTTGTCCGGAAATATTGGTTTAAACTTAGCTCGCAGGGTGTCCGGGGTCAGAAGGTTAACTGTGGCGTTATTAATAATTATGTTCTCTTCTAGGCCTACCTCTTAGGTTTGACTTCTACGATCCTCTAAGCCTGATTTGTTTTAACCTTAACTTTCTCCTGTCTCTCTCCATTCCTTCTATCTGTGCAGTTGCAATACTTTATTAGATCCTTACGCGGTACAGATTGATGTTAGTTGAGGTTTTCTATGTGCAGTACATAAGAAGTTATATACAGTCATGGGGGGAACATGTGGTAGTGGATATCTAGACTATTTACAACAATTCCATGGTCTTAAATCATCACAGATGGCCCCGGATGTGAGAGGGTTCATATGGAGGGATTTAAGAGAGCGGAATAGGAAGACTGTTATTAAGGAAGTAATTTTAAAAAAATTAATTAAAGTGAGTTGTTATATAACATGGGGTTGATTTCTGTATATCCATAAGAGATAATAAAGCATAAACAACTAATATTAAACATACAAGTAAAAATAAAAATATGAATAAAATATTTAATAGAGAACATATAATGATGATAGGTAAAAATAAAAACGATTGGATGGGAAAATCATGATCTCTTCGTGATGGGCGTTAGAAAGGGTTGAGTGGTTAGTTATTACTTGGTTGAGGCAATGTCACTTTGACTCAAGTCCCAAACCATTTAATGTGCACGGCGCGGAAAACCTAGGCCATGTTTCACATGTAAATTTAAGGACCTAATAAAGTTACAGTACCACAATCGAAAAGTAAGATAAGGGGATTGTTATGGGTTTTAGTAATTAGTCGTTAAGACGTACGCATGCAGGATAAAGAGGGCGAAGATCAGTGACCAGAAATCAAAGTTTTAATTAGAGTCGTCAGGGGCTTAGCGAGAAAAAGAGAAAAATAAAAAAAAAAATGTGCCAGCGTGTGGCATGAGAGTGCCCTGGAATAAAAAAAAATACAATTTGCACGTATCCAAGCCAGAAGTTGGGAGAAGGTAAATCTGGGGGACGATGTGTCAAGATTGTTAATTACGAAATCAAAGGAGGTCAAGTCTAGCCTGCGAAGGAGTTAAAAGTTCCTGCGGAAAAGGAATGTTAGTAATTCTTAAGAAGTGACCTTTAAAGTGGTTGTTTAAGAGGTTATTGAAGATTGCCCTGTTTTTAGATCATGATTTTTAGTTTGATTATAAAAGGATATATCATTGAGATATGAAATTGCGAGATTAAGGCTTTGCATATAGCGTTAAAGGATTTGAAAAATCGAAAATAGAATTGCGAAGTTAAATGCAAAGTAATCTTTTAAAAAAAAGTAAAAATAGTGATGATATGATACAAAGATTTACACACTACAGCAGTATATAAGGGGTAATAGAAAGTGAAAATATTAAATGAAAATTAAAAATGAGCAGTAATATACTCGATAGCATTGACATGGTAGCGGAAGATGAAACAATGTAAAAAAAAACATCTAATTTATAAAGTGAGAAAAAATATAAAATGATAAATGCAAATTAGTGATATAAACATGAAATATAAACTTGAGATTATTAGATATGATGTGAAAGATAAAATATAAAGTTGATTATAAAATAGAGTCATAAAGCAAAAGTAAATAAGTTTTGGTAAAGAAAAATAAAAAAAAGACAATAATCTAAACTAATTGGTTGACGTAAAAAAAAACAATTATAAGAGCTATATAATGATTATATAAAGGATATTAAAATGAAAATTTTTTTTAAAAATGTTCATCGAGAAAGAAGAGCAAGTAAGATTATATATAGAAATTATATATCGTGAAAGAATGGAAAGTTGTAGGCCAAACGTAATGTTCCTCTTTTTTTTTTTTTTAGGATGGGTAGAGAGAGCTTTAAATTGTCCTCGATTGATATCTTTGGTCTTGTTGGCCTAAGTTTTTCTAACTTATCGAATTTGTTTTATGTTTGACGCGACTCGTGGATCACATTGTTTCTAACTGTGAAACTTACTGAGTCCTAATGTTGTCGTTTTTTTAAACTTATGTGGGTGTGTGTGATTTTTGTAGGTAAAGTGTTGTCTTTGGCACGCACTAATATTTAATTTAATAGGTGGCGAAAGTTCATTAGATAACACGGGGTGGCGACGGATGTAACAAGATGTCGGCTGTTTGTTTGCTCGGGGGGCGAGGGGGAGCGAAGCTATTTTTAATGCGATTCCGGATGTAGGTCAGGGAGGCCTTTTGCGAGGCTGCTTGCTTTCTTTCAACTTATTGGAAGTTAATTCGAACTACGTTCGGAGATATTATTTCTAAAATTGTAAACACAAAAGCGTTTTGATATGTCACGTTTGGTGACAAGCGTTATGGGACTGACATAGGGAGATACAGAGGTTGTAATTATCCTGTGTGTTCAAGCATTTGTTCGATTTGTGTTTGTATTTCGAAAATTCGGATATTGTATCTGTTGATATTAAATCGAATGGCTTTTGGCGGACTTAGTAAAAATGTTATTCATGGATATCGGGTTAGAATTGAATGAAATTGCGACTATCGACGTGGACAATGTGTGGTTAAATAAATGTGTCACAGGCGTGGTGAAGGCGTCTTTGGCCTGAAAATTGAAAGAGTTTAGTGGTGTGGCGCTGTGACACGAAGCGAAAAAATTGTAAATGAAAAGGTGTCGCGTGAAGTCTCTGTTTTGTACAAAATCTAACCTGTTACACTAAGAATAACAAATTTACTAAAGTCATGGGTGCTGGTTGTACGAACATATCTAGAATTTTTATATTATTAGTGGATATGACACGTTTAATGTGAAAAAAAAATAATTTTTTTGTGTGTGTGTTTAGTAGGGCGACGTAATAAAGCTTGTGTGGCTCGAAATTATATTTGGGTGTGAAGTCGCGCACTAAAAATTTGTTGCCAATTGGAGAAAGTGATGAGAGAGGGTGTTGTTTATTTTGTTGAGAGTGATTTGTCGAGGATTAAATATGTTTGTAAAAGAAAGGTACGAGGGAGTGTAGCTATGTTGGACTTTAACGATTGGAATAGTTTTGGAAGGCTGTGAATTAAGTTACTTCTGTCCAAAGATATGAAAGAAAAGGACATAGGAGCGTTGAAAATGGGATTAGGAACATTATAATGAGGTTAAATAAGAGTGTTGGAGTTCACCACGTGTGAGCAACCCGTTCCAGGAGGGGAAAATTTAGTAAATAGGACAGTTGTATTAACCTGTCCATGGGACACGTGTTGCTTGCACGAGGTGAATTTGTATAAGGTAGTTGGTAGAGGTACATTATCTTGATACAGGAGTAGCTGAGGACAGTTTATAATTAGTAGCAATCTTTTTATGGAGTTAAGGGATAATATGCCAAAAGGCAAGGGGGCATCTATAATATGGAATTTTAGGTTCTGCGTTATGTTACCTATTTTTACGTTTAAAAAGATATAACCTATGGTGAAAATATTGTTAGCTATGGCATTAATAGTTAAGTTAAATGGGTGAACAGGTATTTTCTTTTGCAAATTGGTTTCTATTATTTTAAAAGTATTCCGACTAATTATATCGATAGATGCTCCTGAATAAAGTAGTAGAGTAGGTTTACATTATTGGACAGTTCAGCTCGAACGAGCAATTGTTCAGCAAAAGTTATGTATGGAGGAACCTACTGTTGTGCTGCCTTGTATGTCGGGACAGTCCTGGTCTTGTTCTTGTGCCGTGGTTGGAGGATCGTTGGGACAGTCAGAGTTCATTGTCTTCGCTGGGCTCGTGGTTTAGAGATGGTCGGGGGAGCAGGTAACATACGCTCGCGTGTTGGTAACTCGGAGGGGCGCTTGCAGGAGGTTTGGTGGCTTTCTCAATCTTGTAGAGTATTGTAGTTGGGCCCGATCTGCTTGGGCGTCGTAGTTGGTGAAGTAGCTCTGCGCCTCGTACGAACCATCGTAGCGATTCCACCTCTCGCGATGTCCGGTCACGGCAGAAAGCTGATGTCGCGTCGTGGTCAACCTCCCCAGGACATCTGACACCGGCGGCGGGGGTGTGACGTCTTCCTGGCCGGGGGCGATTTCCTCCGTTCTACCGAGGGTGTTTTCTTTCTTCGGAAAAGTGTTTTCGCCAATTTCGGAGTCGGGATCGGACTCCATGGGTTCCTTTGGATTCTCCTCTCTTCCCTGTTCCATCTTTCTGTACAGACAGTGGTCTACTTGCTTATTTGTACCTTGGCGTTCACTATCCTGTCGACTCTTCGTTACGGGGGAGTCTGTGATATCTTGGGACCTCTGGGACCAGTGTTACCTGATGCTAGACGAACCTCGATGTCAACTCTACCGTGCAGTCGTGGTGGAAGGCGACACAGCTGGGCCAAAGGTGAAATAAACAAACAGAGATTCCACTAAGAAGCGTCTGACGTCAAGAAGGAATGGGATGAGGAGAGAGAGAGAGATCTTAAGAGCAAGTGTTACCGTTGGAATCCAAGCGAAGACTGACAATTCTAGGGCCTCGATTTAACACCACGACCTTGCTGCTTTCTAATTGGCTGACCTATTTAGGTGATTCTTTCCTAATTGGTGGGACTTTTTCACGTGGTAGTGGGCTATTGGTTGACCTACTTAGGTATTGTCTTCTGATTGGGCCGGGCTTATCTCTTTGACGGAAGAAATACGTCCGGTCTTGTTCCGGAAATTGGGCGTCTCTCAAACTTTTATAACTTCTGGTCACAAGATACGTCCTGTCTTGTCCGGAAATATTGGTTTAAACTTAGCTCGCAGGGTGTCCGGGGTCAGAAGGTTAACTGTGGCGTTATTAATAATTATGTTCTCTTCTAGGCCTACCTCTTAGGTTTGACTTCTACGATCCTCTAAGCCTGATTTGTTTTAACCTTAACTTTCTCCTGTCTCTCTCCATTCCTTCTATCTGTGCAGTTGCAATACTTTATTAGATCCTTACGCGGTACAGATTGATGTTAGTTGAGGTTTTCTATGTGCAGTACATAAGAAGTTATATACAGTCATGGGGGGGAACATGTGGTAGTGGATATCTAGACTATTTACAACAATTCCATGGTCTTAAATCATCACATATATATATTGCTAAATGTGTAACAAACATGTATATAAAAAAGCAAAGCTTAATTCTAAGTTCTAATATTTTTTTATAAGAAAAGCTACAAAAGCAAATAGGGAGAAGTGAAGCCATTTAGCCATTTTCAAAATCTGATTGTGAAAGAGTAAAAAAATGAGTAAATAAGAGCAAATATAAAGAAAAAGTATTGCTAAATGTGTAATAAACATGTATATAAAAAAGCAAAGCTTAATTCTAAGTTTTAATATAAAGAAGAAATAAGACACAAAAATGGAGCTAAATTCAAATGAAAAACTATAACAAATTAATAAAAAAAAATAAGACCTAATCCAAATGCCACCATCATCAGACAAAAGAAAAATGAGATTTTATTCTTTAGTTCATTTATTCTTCTGTCTGATGCTGTTGCTGAAACGTCACACACTATTAAATTATTTGGATTAGGTCTTATTAATGAGAAAAAAAAAAGATGCCAAAGAGAGATGAAAAGATGCCAAAAAAGATAACCAGATACAAAAATTGTGCTAAATTCAAATGAAAAACTATAACAAACACTTATAAAAGATAATTATTATAGAATAAAAGTAATAATTCAATCTACAATTCGAAAAATTTATATATTTAAATGAAAAACTATAACAAAGTACTTACATAATCAAATGAATCATAAATATATATTATTTCAAAACACATTTTTACGCATTTCAAAACAAATTAATTGATGATGATAAATGCAAAAAATCTACGATTGTAAAATAGATTAAATTAAAAAATAAAAATAACTGTTAACATTAGGAAAATAAAAACAGGCCTATCATACGAAGAAAAAAATAACGAAAATTTTGGTATATAGATTGTTATGTGTAGTTCAGAATCTTCGGAGGAGATAGCTCAGGACTTTACAATGGAAAACTCTGTTACGGTATTATCTATATAGATAACGGCAGGACGGTAGATAACGGCAAAGCGACAGTAACTGTACGATAGTAGATAACGGCAGGGCGACAGTAACTGTACGATAGTTGATAACGGCAGGACGGTAGGTAACGGCAGGGCGACAGTAACTGTACGATAGTAGATAACGGCAGGACGGTAGGTAACGGCAGGGCGACAGTAACTGTACGATAGTAGATAACGGCAAGGCGACAGTAATTCTACGATAGTTGATAACGGCAGGACGGTAGGTAACGGCAGGGCGACAGTAACTGTAAGATAGTAGATAACGGCAGGACGGTAGGTAACGGCAGGGCGACAGTAACTGTACGATAGTAGATAACGGCAGGGCGACAGTAACTGTAAGATAGTAGATAACGGCAGGATGGTAGGTAACGGCAAGGCGACAGTAACTCTACGATAGTAGATAACGGCAGGAAGGTAGGTAACGACAGGTCGACAGTAACTCTAAGATAGTAGATAACGGCAGGACGATAGGTAACGGCAAGGCGACAGTAACTGTAAGATAGTAGATAACGGTAGGACCGTAGGTAACGGCAAAGCGATAGTAACTGTAAGATAATAGATTACGCTAGGACGGTAGGTAACGGCAAGGCGACAGTAACTGTAAGATATCAGATAACGGCAGGACGGTAGGTAACGGCAAGGCGACAGTAACTGTAAGATAGTAGATAACGGTAGGACGGTAGTAATAACAAGATGGCTGGTTACAGAAGTGCGACAGGTATCGGAAAGACGACTGATAACAGCAAACGACAGGATGGCTGGTTACGACAGGGCGATACCAACTTCTGGACGGAAGGTAAAATACTGTGAGCCCTTCTAAACTTCCTTTCCCTGTGTCCTACAGTCCTCATTCTAACGTACATCTCAGAGATGAGAGTCTGATTATCAAGCTCTAACGACCCCTTCTGACGATCCGAATAGAGACTAAACTATACTTATCAATGTGACAATGATATATATTTTGGCATACCATTATATTTGCCTTCTATTTAGTCCATATTGGTTATTCCTATCACTAATTTGTGTTAGAATAAAAGCCAATTTTTTTTAATGAGCTTATATATACATTTTGACAGTATATTTATGTATTTTGTCTTAGTAAATAGTAACATGGTTTATAATATTTTTAAGAATTAAGAATAATTTTATGTATAATATAATATAGTGCAGAATGATTGTTTCTACTTACCAAAGTTTCATCTATACACAAGAGAGAATAAAATAAAATCAATATATTAAATATTATCTTATTTAAAAACGAAATATTACAGAAATATTTTCATAATTTAAAAGAATCTTTTGATATTAATTATTATATAAAAAGTACAACTAATGGTATTTATTGAGGAAGTGAAGTTAATGACGTGAAGGGCACTGCGATTTATTTGTGATTGCTAGAGGGAGTAAGGTGAGGAGAATGGATTATAAGTTAGCAATAAATCGATAAGACAAGTAGGGACTTCCACCACTTCTAGCATCGAAAAGAATAAAATTCCCATTATCCAAAAAACCATCATTAACTACAATAAAATACTATATTTTTTTATATATTAAATATATATATATATATTTAAAATAAATTAAAACGTTGATAAAAATAACGGAAACAATATGAAATATTGTAAAATGCTTTTTATATATAAAAATGAAAACTCTCTCTATATTTTCAATTTCCTACAAAGGCCAAAATGATTTTTCTGCTACAAAATATATTTCTATACTGGACGATTTATTGGAAATATAAAATTGTAAAAACCAAGGGCGGAAATGAAAAACGATTGGCGTTTTTTTTTTCTCTTTATTCTCTCCCGGTAATATAAGTTTACTTATTTTCCGTGTACACACACATTTTACAGACATATTTTTGCATTAATGTGAATATAATAATATTTAGGATATATTTAAATTGTGTGTAAAATGAATATTAACACTATTTTTCAGTAATAAATTTTATCGTTTCATCGGGCGCCTAGAATAATTTCCTTATACAAGTGTTTATATATATATATATTAAATACTTGTATTTAAAATTATTCTTCAGTTAAAATATATCGTTAAAATTTCTTTCTTTCTAATCTAGACAAGCATTGTTCTATACTGGCTTATTTATCTAATTTCTCTAAAGTTATCGTTCAGAAAAAATAGCTCTTCCGTAATTTTATTCAGAAGATTGAAGAGTTTCAATCAATCGCTTACAACAGAAAATTTCATCAGTGCCTATTCTTTGTTGGTAAAGCTATTTTTCCGAATAATTCCAATAACAAACGAGAAATTAGCTTAGTAAAATAATCACAAAAATTCTATTAAGAGTGAGTTTTTCTATGGGTATTTAGATTTAAGCATTCAAGCGAAAAAATCAATTTCTACTCTGTGATGTTCATAGATGTCTTAGGCCGCTATACGGAAGGATTGTATCTACACTGGTTTGAATATTCCAAATGATAAGGATAGGTGATTGTATATAATACCTATCCCTATCTCTCTCTCTCTCTCTTACAATATATGTATTTGAAACTATATCTTTCATTGATAGTCGTTAAAATTTCTTAAATAAATTTCCAGTTTTTTGCTCTATAGATGAAGCGATGAAGTCTTCAATTTATAGATAACTCAAAGTTGTGTGTGAAATAGAAGAAAATTTCATATTTTTTAATAACTAATGAAATTTATTTTGATTTTTTTTTGTAAATAACGTTTATAGATCTGTTTGTCTAACACCATAACTTGTCGAACACCGGCGATTGTCTAACACCAGCATTGGTCTAAGACTAGCATTTTCTAACACCAAAGCTTT